>OY992540.1:195485639-196085639 GCA_963921195.1 Pegoplata infirma | reverse complement strand
TGTTCCAACCGCTTTAACTGCCCTAATAGTGCCCTTAGAGCAACAAAATGTATGACCGACCTACAATATTTTTTTAGTTCAAACATTTTCTCTGAACACACCTACCATCTATCTTTAACTGTTAAGGCGGTCCCCATACAATTTTTTTTATTTTTTGTAATTTTGATTTATTTAATCAGCTTCTACCGGTCCAATGGTGCGTCCCAGAGGAGTCATTAGTGAGACCGACCCCCATTTATTTTTATCCTACAACATTTTTTCAAAACACACCTAAGCCCTATCTTCACTCCCTAAGTAGGCTCCCATACAAATAACAGTTGGAGCAAATTTTATAAAAATGTAATTTTGTATGGGAGCCTACTTAGGGAGTGGAGAAAGGGCGTAGGTATGTTTTGTAAAAATGTTGTAGGGTAAAAAAAAATGGGGGTCGGTCTCACTAATGACCCCTCTCGGACGCACCATTGGACCGGTACAAGCTGATTAAATAAAACAAATTTACAAAAAATTAAAAAAAATTGTATGGGGACCGCCTTAATTGTTAAAGATAGAGGGTAGGTGTGTTCAGAGAAAATGTTTGGACTAAAAAAATATTGCGGGTCGGTCATACATTTTGTTGCTCTAAGGGCACTATTAGAGCAGTTAGAGCGGTTGGAACAAATTTTAAAAAATGTCGTTTTGTGTGGGAGCCCCCTTAGAAATTGGAGATAGGTTATTAGTTTGTTTAAAAGAAATGTTAAGACGTAAAAATTAATTGGGTCGGTTTTATAAAGGGCCCCCCTATGACACACCATTGGAGCAGTAGAAATGATTTTAAGATTGGAAAATTACAATAAAATTTTTTAAAAAAATTTAAAAAAATACTAATAACCGTTATCCCACAATCTTCCTGGGTAAAAAATTTTTAGAATTGATTGAAGTTTTACACAAAAAAATTTCGTAAAAATGGAAGAGTACGAACATTTTCAAAAATGAGATTTAAATTTTAAAACATAAAAATCGCATACTAGAGCGCTTTCAAAAATGAGATTTAAATTTTAAAACTTAAAAATCGCATACTAGAGCGCTTTTAAGAATTTTTTGGGATTTTTTTTTTTTTAAAGTACGTAAAAAACAAAAATTTTGAAAAAAAATAAAGTTTGGACCATTATTACAGAAGTTATGAGTAAAAGAAGTTTGAGTAAAGGAACATATTAGCAATTTTTAAAAATTCGATATCTTTTGAACGGGTCATCAAAATAATCTGAAAATTTACCACGAAGGAGTTTTCGAAGGGTACTAAAAACTGTAAACAAATTGGGATAATCTAAAAAAAAAAAAATTCAAAGTGTCCGATTTGACATGGAATGTCCTATATATATATTCATGATCCTCGATGGATTTTAAGACGATCTAGCGATGTCCGTCCGTCCGTCTGTCTGTCCGTCTGTTGAAAACACGCTAACTTTTGAAAGACAACATATAGGCCACTGAAGTTTGGTGTATATGGGCAAGGCCACCGTAAGTAACGTCACGCTCGCTTACATATTTTGGTCAATATCTTTATAAAATACAATTATTTCTCCCAACTTGAGAGCGGCATATGAAAGTTCTCGTCATATCTGTTGTTTCATACGCAGACAATTTTGCTGTATCTCGTTTTGTTGTGAAGTTATGACCATTTTAAGCTGTCAGTAACGTCACCGGATTTTGGAAGTGTGTTTGGAGGTAACTGAACGTTTATGTTAAAATTAGCGAATTGAAAGAGTTCATGTTTATTATTGCCCAGTATTTCAAAAAAGGAAGGATGAAAGATGATTTTTATCCAAAAGGTGGGCTTAATATTTTATGTTTTAATCAAGTAAATGACATAAAAGCAGTGCCAGTAACGTTACGCAAAATGTCAGTAACGTCACACGTACGATTTTTGTTACGATTTTCGGCTCTTTTTTTTCTTGGGTTAATAGAGGGACCCTACGCGGCGAAAAAATCATAGTAGAGGAGTTTTAAGATGCAATTAAATACCAAATTATTAAGCAAACAATTAAAAAAACAAAAATAAAAAAAAATCCGTCAGTAACGTCACACAATCTTATTTTCCCAAAATACCCTGCTATATGCAAATAATGCTTCATTGAAGCATAGAGGGACCCTACACGGCGAAAAAATCATAGTAGAAGAGTTTAAGATGCAATTAAATACCAAATTATTAAGCAAAAAAGTAAAAAAACAAAAATAAAAAAATCCGTCAGTAACGTCACACAATCTTATTTTTCAAAAATACCCTGGTATATGCAAATAATGCTTCATTTAAGCATTGATTATGAAAGTACTTCAAAAAAACTAAAAAAAATCAGCTCATCCAACCTCTTTTCTAATTAGTTAATGCATAAAAAAACATTTTATAAAAATTTGTCAGTAACGTCACCATTTATTTGCGGCTGATTACTTTAAGCCCTAATTGGTCCAAAAGCCAAGATTTGTACACAAATTTGCTTGCTCATCAATAGTTTGATTTATATTCTATCCAAAAAAGTAATCATCTGTCTAAAGCACAGAAAAATAACAACAAAATTTAACTTTTTCGCCGACATTGATATATTTTCCAACTACGCCTTGCACGTGCCACTTATGAAAAGAATGTAAAATGTCAAAGCAGACACAAATTTTGGACTGGCATACAGTGATGCCATATTCTATACATATTTGACATTTCAAATGTAAAAAATATTTTGGGCTTTGTGACAGAAAAAAAAATCTATGTGGTTTCATTTTTCGTGGCCTTGCCCATATGTTGGGTATTTACCTGGTCAGGTTGGTATTGCAATCCAGCGAAATCGGTCCAGTGCACTATGGTTCCAAATCAATTTTTTTTGGCAGAAATTAAAAAAAAGAAAATTAACAAATTTTCAAAAGCTTATACATTTCCTCAATGGCAACACTATAAGCTATCAAGAAAGTATAATGAAAAAAATTTGGTGCCAATACTGTCAGTTTGCTAGGCTTTCAAATTTGAAAGTTTTAAGGCGTATAATAAAACCGGAGTGAAATCAATATTACAATTAAACAAACGGCAAATGGGAAAAAATAAAATTATAAAGAGGCTAAGGGGACAAATTGAAACCTAAGGATACTAGTTCTTATTAAAAATTCCTATTTTACTGTTAATGCATCCTTGGCATTATTCTTGGGTGTTTTGATTATGAGGATTTTGGAGCCATATACCATATATCTTTCGTGGGCAAAAAGTTGTGTTTGGACACGAACTTGCATGAGTCTTTAAACGTGAAAGTGTTTTCAATATTGTATATTTAATATTAAAATTTACATCTTGCCAGCATTTTTTGGCAAACTCCCACAATTTCCATTTTAGTTTAGCACAAATTTCGGCCAAATTTGCTGTTTTGTGCGTGACACGTTTTCAAATTATTTTTTTTTATAATTTTTTTTACCTTCTTTTAAGCTAATTAATTAGGAAAAATATATTTTTTTCCAAAAAATTTTTTTTTTTTTCAAAAAAAAAAAAATCAAAAAAAAAAAATTTTTCAAATAAAAAATTTCAAATTTTTTTTTTTTTAACAATTGATTTTCGATTTCGCTAAGATATAAAAATCATCCCAGAGTTAGTCTAAGTGACCTTGCGTCATTTTCTGAGTTTATGCCAAAAAAAATGCATTTGGAACCATAGTGCAGTGGTTCAAAAGTTATAAGCAAAAGCGTGAATTTCGGCAAGGGGTTTTCACGAATTTACGAGATAAAAAACTCGCTAACTTTCGAACGACAATTCTGAGAAAGCTGAAGCTTGGCATTTAATTTTGTCGTTTCCCAGTTCTGATTCATATCGAATTTCAATCAACTCAGTTTAGTGGTTCAAAAGTTATTAGCAAAACCGTGAATTTCAGTTTAGTTTAACCTTAAAGTGTTGAAAACCCGTTAAACATGCTTCTTTAACATTGGTAAGTCACAAAAGTATTTTATAACGTATTTTTGTCACTCAAAAATATTTTTACACTAAAAAAAACAGTTGGAAAAAAATTTACACTCAAAAAAATTTTACACTCAAAAAAATTTTACACTCAAAAAAAAATTTTGTAAATTATTTTTTTTTTTTTTTAAATTATTTTAATCAAAAATATTATTTTTTCACTTTAGCAAATTTACTTAAAAAGGGCATTGTGGAAGGTATTCATAGCTTCGGCCAAGTCGAATTTAAATTTTCTACTTGTTATACCCTCCAAATACAGTAACTCATCGAAATATCGGTCGGGGACCCCATAAGGTATATATATTATTGATCCATTATTGATTCTAAGACATTCTGTGAATGTCCGTATGTCCGTCCGTCCGTTCGTCCGTCCGTCTGTCCGTCTGTCTGTAGATGGCTCGATATATTCCAAAATAAAAGAGCTAGCCACCTGCAATTTGTCATGAATATGTCTTATGGTCCTAAGCACGTTAAGTTCGTAAATGGGCAAAATCGGCGCAGGGAGAAAAAAGTTCACCCTTGAAGAACTGAATCAACCTCTGAAAAAATACACTTTTTTTACATGTTTTTTTGTATTTTTATTAAATAAATGAAACATTTGTTGTATTTATCGGGATGGAAAGGTGCTCTCAACGTCCCCCACTGACCCCCATCTACCCCCCAAAACAAACGCCCCTGACAATTTTTTTTACATTTTGGAGGGTATAAAAGATTCGGCACAGCCGAATTTAAAACTCTCATTTGTTTTTTTTTTTTTAGTTTTCAACATTTTATTTTTTTAGGTTTGTTCGAGGTCATTATTTCCATTACTAAAATTATTTTTCTGTTTTAACTTTATTTATGTTGGTAATTTTTTGCAGGACTTAATCGACACGTGTTTCGGGAATTGTCAGATCCCATTGTCAAGATTATTTAGCAAAAATAAAAACCCTATACTACAATTAGAAAAGGGTCTTTAATGGGGAATTAATTGGGAACTAGAAGTACCATCGTACTAAAGTAGAGTCGAATATGTATTAATATTTCAGTCTTAGTCTTAGCCGACACAAGTTTGGTAGTTTGTCAGATTCCATTGTCAAGACTACTTAAAATAAAAAACCCTTTACCACAAATAGCATAGTGAATTAAAATGACCAGCGTTAGTGTCAAAAACAAAAACATTAATATCTCTTCAACTCTACACTTATTAAGAACTAGAAGAAGAGAATTGTAATCCCGGCTAAAAATGAATTGTATATGAGCATATATGAACACATCTGACCATACATCATTAATTCGAAAACATATATGATCATATAAGAACATATATTAAAATTGGCGCTTATTCAATATATGACCATATATGGTAAAACATATGATAATATGCGTTCATATATTGGCCCATCCTTAACATAAATGATCATATACGATCGTACATGAGCTTGAATACATTATTTTTAGCCGAGATTGCATTTTTATTACCCACAATTTTATTTTTTTAATTTTATCAAATAATGTAAAATTTTAATTCCTTTTTTTTTAGGAAGATACAAGTAATCCACAACTGCAAACACCGAGTGATAAAATTGAAAATGAAAAATTTTCTGCCGTATTTTGGTGGTGCATAGGAATTGCTATTTTAACTACAGCCCTCTTAGTATCGGCCTGCATGGGAGTTTATCAGGAATTGCTATATAAAAAATTTGGTAAAAAAAATCAAGAAGCTTTATACTACACGGTAAATATTTGTTGGACAATTTTTTATAAAATCTTAATAATTTGCGTTGTTTTAGCATCTTTTACCTTTACCCTGTTTTACATTAATGGCTACCAACATTTGGGATCATCTAGTGATTGGGGCCTCCAGTAAGATCATCGTCGTAGGTGGTATAAATACCTATTGCCCGGAACAACTGTTTTATATAGCTTGCAATATGATAACACAATATATTTGTATTGGCTCCGTGTATGCTTTAACAGCGGAATGTAGCTCTTTAACCGTTACCATGGTAGTGACACTGCGAAAATTTCTCTCCTTAGTATTTTCGATATGGTATTTTAATAATGCTTTTACTATGTACCATTGGATTGGTACAGTTTTTATATTTGTGGGTACCATTATATTTACAGAAGCTTATCCGAAATGGTCTTGTAAAAAGGAGATAAAATATGAAGTATTAGAAACAACAGAATCTTAATAAATAGACATTTAATTTTAGTGACTTAAGATGACAAAAATTGTGAAATCGTTTTTGTCAATATTTTTTGTAAATACTAGAAATAAGTTTAAATAATTAGGAATATTTAATGAAATAATAATTTTTATACATAAGTTTATCATTCCGTTTGTAAATTTTTAAAATATCGCTCTGATAGTGTAATTTTAAGTTAATATATCGATATCTGTTTTTCTATCCGTATTAGTATTGAATTTCTTTAAAATCGGTTAAGTGCTAAAAATGTTGTAAGTTTACATTTAAGAACCCTTGAATTTATTAGTGAATTTAAGGCCGCTGTTTTAAAAAAAGTATTTCCCATTAAAAGTGTGAAAATAAAAATTTCCCAATTTTTTTGGTGTTCTAGATTCTAATTTCGAAAATTTGTATCGTTTTGCTTTACATAAATAAGGTTTGGTGAAAGTAAAACGAAATCACTTTATTCGTTATAATTGTTTAACTCTTACTCCATTAGAGTATTTTTGTAGCTCGAGGCCCAAAAATTCTATTTATGATATTCTCATAATTGATTATTTATTTATTGCTTTAAAAATGTTACTCCTACGGCATCTGTGCAGATCTGTTTCACCCTTACTAAGGGATCTTCAGTAGATGAAACCAGACATATTATTTCATATATTTCACAAGTTAAATGAGAAATACTATTATTAAGGTTTAAAACCTGTTTCACAACAAAAATAACGTTTTAAAAGCAAAAATATAAAAAATTTTATCTGGTTTGATGTTTGATTGACCAACAATTACACCGTCCGACAGCCATTATTAAACATGAACCGGATGATATAGTTCTGAAAGTAAAGATCAAAGTGGAGTCTGAGAAATTGGGTAAAACTTTGACTGACTGCTATGAGACTGTTTGTCCGTTAAGGAAAAGCAGACCAGGTAACTCAGTCCCTTGGTGGAACGTGGAACTTGGTAAGCTGAGAAAAAGTTCAAGAAAGCTTCTGAATAGAGCCTTAAAATCTCGAAAGGATGCTGACTGGAACAATTACCACCTCATGCAAAAGGAATATAAGAAAAAAGTGAGGGAAGCCAAACTTGAGTCTTATAGGACTTTCTGTGAGGAGGTAAATGGTACGAGGGATACGGCAAGACTCTGTAAAATCTTTCAAAAAGATAGTTCAGCGAAGCTTGATTCCCTCAGAAAGCCAGATGGTACCTACACAAACAACCAACAGGAGGTCAATGATATTCTGTTATCTACTCACTTTCCAGGATGCAAAGTGACAACGATAAATACAGATATTATTGAGAGTCCTGTTGGTAATACTACATGTAGGAACTGGTATATAGCATCTAGGGTAGTTTCTGAGGAATCGATCAGGTACGCCTTATCTTCCTTTGATAACTATAAATCCCCTGGACCAGATGGTATATATCCTATGATGTTGAAGAGTGGTGGAGATACCCTAGTAAAGGTACTTAAAAATATCTTCAGAGCCAGCCTGGCTTATGGGTATGTTCCATCATCTTGGTGCGATGTCAAGGTTGTTTTTATTCCCAACCTGGGAAGGAGGACTACACCTTGGCAAAAAGTTTTAAACCAATCAGTTTATCATCCTTTCTACTGAAAAGTCTTGAGCGAATGGTTGAGAAATTCATTAGGTCAGTAGCATTAATCGAATGCCCCCTAAATAGTCAGCAACACGCGTATCAGAGTGGTAGATCTTGTGAGTCGGCACTTCACGATCTTGTGGTCAATATTGAGAAGGGCATTGACAAACAAGACTATACTCTGGGTGTTTTTGTTGATATTGAGGGCGCTTTTGATAATGCTACTTTCGACTCTATGAAAACTTCGGCTGAATTGCATGGCGTGGATCCAGTTCTAGTCAAGTGGATTCATTTTATGCTCTCCCGGAGATTGTTGACGGCTGAAGATGAGTGGGGCACAAAAGTAACGGTTGAGGTTAGTAGAGGTTGCCCCCAAGGGGGTGTTCTCTCTCCTTTGCTGTGGTGTTTTGTGGTAAACTCACTCTTGGTTGAAATACAAGCTCTAGGTGTACACATACAGGCATACGCTGACGATGTGTGCGCATTAGTATCCGGAAAGTCACTTAACTTGGTATGCAAGAAAATGCAGACCGTTATTGACTTGATGGACAACTGGTGCAATCGACATGGATTGTCTGTCAATCCAAATAAGACAACACACGTGTTGTTCACGCGAAGAACCAAACGCCTAAAAATGGAGTCATGTGTAGTTTTTTAAATTTTTTTTTATTACATCTTTCTGATCCCCTATTGGTCATACGTTTACTCACTAAACCGTTTTTTGATATCTTGATTGGTTTAAAAGTTAGTAAAAGGAGCTATGTGTTCGTCATACTAAAAAAGGTCTGAAAAGGAGTTATGTGTTAAGCTACACATAACTTTTTTTGATAAAAAAGTAACAGCACGTGACAAAATGGACTACTATTTTAGTAATATGAGGTTCGCACATAGCATCCAAGTATTTTGAATGAATTTGTCAAGATTTTTGGGAAAATATTTGCAAATTTTCATCCTGTTATCTAAATCCTAATTGGCTGGTAATAAGGGCTTGTGAAAGCAATTAAATCATTGATGGCGGTAAATTTTAGTATCTAAAGTACAGCATCTTTCGCAGATGTCAATTTATGTCAAAGATCTTAAATATTTACAAGAAAAAACAAAAAATCAGCATCAGTTTTGCGAAAAATCTGTTGTTCGCTGTTTAGTGAAGAGCTTTTAAAAATCAAAATTTTAAGGACCTTGTCTAACTAATGTCGCTTTAAGCCCCCAACAAACTATTTTTAGTCTTTGTCCCTCTCGAAAAAAAATTAACAATAAGAATGGTTTCATAAGCAAAAGGAGTTATGTGTAAAAAATATTTCCATTTATTTAAATTTTGTTCCAAAAAGTACTTAAAAAAGGAGTTATGTGTATGTTTTTTGAAAATTTCTGCACCATTGGAAAACCGCTTAATGTTTCATAATTTTTTTGCAGTATGTGGATAGCATATCGGTACAAGAATTTTTTGTAGAACAAACTTTTAAAAAATATCGCGAAGGGACGAAAATAAACAGTTTTTTTGCTCTCCTGAACACTTGCCCCAAAACACATGACTCCATTTTTAGGCGCAGCGACGATAAGGGTCTTCAGCTTCCTACGTTGAAGGTCATAACTCTTCAACTGTCCACAGAAGTTAAGTATTTAAGGTGGCTTCAGACTATAATATTTGTAATAATATCTGTCAAAATTTTTTGTAAAACCTATAAAATAGTATGGTGTAAACACAAATCGGTATAAAACCAAGAGAAATACGGATTGAAAAATGACAAGCGGATACGTATTCTCATTTTTAGAAATTTCTCTAAAAATGAGAAAACGTATTCGCTTTTCATAAGATCAGGGTTGTATTTATTTTGATAATATTTAAGATGTGATGGTGTAAATACGCAAAGGATTTTTTAAAAGATTTTTTGACAAGCGGAGAAAATTTCGTATTATTTAAGATACGTATTTTCTTACGACTCAGTATTATAGTCTGAAGTGGGCTTTAGGGGTTACCCTAGATAGTAAACTAATGTGGACAAAACGTGTTGAACAAAAAGTTTCACGGGCACTTCGGATTTTCTGGCAGTGTCGGCGTGCTTTTGGGAAGACATGGGGTCTAAGACCCGCTAATGTACATTGGATGTACATAGCTGTAATTAGACCTATTGTGACGTATGCGGCGGTAGTCTGGTGGCCGAGAACGATGGTGAAAACTATTCGATCCAAGCTAAACGGACTGCAAAGAGCGGCTGCCTTGGGAATTACTGGTGCCATGAGCACCACCCCAGGCGCAGCTCTGGACGCTATGTTAGATATGCTTCCCTTGGACTTACATATTCAAGGAGAAGCCATGAAATCTTTGTGCCGGCTCCGCAAAAGCGGGACATGGCATGGGGAGTACAATGTGGGACATGGTCGTCTGTTCAATAGGCTATCGGAACTTTGTCCGATGTTTTCTATGCCTTTGGACAATACAACCTCTTGCATCGAGTTTGGTAGGAAGTTTACTGTAATATTTCCGAGTAGGGAAGACTGGGGAAACCCAGCAGACCTACTGGAAAATTACACGGATACTTTCTACACGGATGGATCCAGTACCTTAAATGGCTCTGGGTCTGGCTGGTATTTGGACGATGCGACCAAATGCTATATTGCTATGGGAAAAATGGCTACAGTATTTCAGACTGAAATATTTGCTATTTTGGACGTAGCGACCTGGATAATTGGGAACAGATGGAGTAATAGGAGAATCAGTATTTGCAGTGACAGCCAGGCTGCACTCATTGCACTTAAATCTCCAGTCACTTCATCCAAAATTGTCCAGGAATGTAGACGCAGACTCAATGAGGTCTCATGTGGGAATAGCGTCAGTCTTCTGTGGGTTCCGGGTCATAGGGGAATACGGGGAAACGAGATTGCTGACTCTTTGGCAAATCTTGGCTCTGATACAATTCCTTACAATCCGGAACCTCAAATTGGTATTGGCTTGACATGGCTGATGCGTTGGATCAACTCTCATATGAAAGCAACTTTCATGGAAAGATGGTCAAATGAGTTGGCATGCAAGAATACCAAACGTTTTGTAATTAAGCCAGACAAGAAAGTGGCTAACTATCTACTCAGTCTCAGTAGAATAGACTGTCGCAGACTTACTGGCTTAATTACGGGACACAATGCCACACAATGATATTGGGTTCTGATATTATGTCTATGGACACGGTCCATGGACTTCCCTTGTCTGATTTTCTCAAGTTTGTGAAAGCAACTGAGAAATTCTGAGCAAGCACTTTTCTTCCTTTTTCTTCTCAACCTTTTATCACCCTTACTTAATCTTTCTTTTCTGGGTACGGTACAATGGACTATTTTAAGTCTGAGCGCCATGGACTTGCCTAAAAATTTACCCATTTTTAGGCTTGTACAACCCACCCTCAACTCAACTCAAAGATCAAATGGAGTAAAACTGTATTTAAAGTTTTTCATTTCGTGATCCTATTTCCTTTAAAAAGTACTTCAAAGTCTTAAAGGATACATTTTGTATTTTTATATAATATTTGTAATTGTCCTAGGATGACACTGTGATGGCAAATGCAAGAGAAGGATCTTCCCTAATTTTTCCATTTCTCTTTTTGCCATATAAGGATAAAAGGATGTGAAGTCAATTGAAAACTTTATCGAAATATTTTGTTGAAAATTTTGAATGATATTGAAGGATACGTTTTTGAAAGGACGTAACTTACCTCATTTTTCCTGATATGTAAAAATAATAAAATTGGAAAATTAGGGGAGATCCTCCTGTTTCATTTGCTATCACCAGTGGCATCTTACGACAAGTACAAATAAAAAAAAAATATTTGATAAAATGTAATCCTCTAGAACTTTGAAGTCCTTTTAAAAGGAATCAAGAATACGAAAAGAAAAACTGTTAATACAGTTTTACTACATTTAGTCTCTAGTTTCAAACGTATATTATCCAGTTCGTTTTAAACGATTTTTTTTTCATTTTTGTCGGACGGTATTATTCTCTAAAATCTGCTGAAGATCCCTTAATAAGACTGAAACTGATCAGTACAGATATACTATGAGATGAGTAACTTTTTTAAAGCAATAAATTAAAAATACTCTATTATGACAATATCAAATATAGAAATATTTTTGGGCCTCGAACTAGAATAAAACTCTAATCGAATATATATACTGAAACAGATCTGTACAAATGTACTATGAGATGAGTAACTTTTAAAGCAATATATAAATACTAGAGCATCCAAAAAACCGTCTTTTTTTTTTTAAACCGGTTTTCGGTTTATTCGAAAATCTAAAATTTAAGAACCCGGTCTCGGTTTTTTGTATAAAAAACTGGTCAACCGGTTTTTTTCCGGTTTTTTGATAATTTTATAGCGCGGTGCTTCACTGAGCACTATGAGCGGATGTCCTAAAAAAACATTTAAGGTGGTCCTTAAGGACTGAAGATTGGTAGGTAATATTGGAGGTCGGCTATGCACTTTACTCGTCTAGTGGCAACCCTGGGCCAATAAGAGCGGTGGGAGCAAATGCAATCAAAATTCCATTTTGTATGTTAGCCCCCTTAAGAAGTGGAGATAGGGAGTAGGTTTGTTCAGCAAAAAATTTTGGAGGAAAAAAGTAATGGGGGTGGGTCATACATTTTACCCCCTATGGGGAACCATGTGAGCGCTATGCGCTGGTGTCCTAAAAAATAAAATTTTAAATAAAAACAAGTAAAAAAGTTGAATTCGGCCTTGCCGAATGTAGTGATACCCTCCACAATTTCTAAAAGATTATTGCAAAAACTTCATTTAAAAGGAAATTACTTTTGAAAAAAAATTTTTTTTTTAAAAAAAAATTCCGCGAAAAAAAATAATTGGTAAAAAAAAACGCGATTTTTTTCTTTTTTTATCAAAAAATATGTTTGTACTTGTTTAAATACCAGGGTTTACAATTAGCATACACAAAAAATTTTTTAAACAATATAATACTACAAATATTTCACGCCTTCAATATTTTTCTTTATTGCTAATTTAAAAATTAGAATGCTAAAGCAATTTTGTTAAATTGCTAATTTATAAATTCAAACTTGAACATATTTTCAAAATAAATATATTCAAATTTTAAAATTTCTGAAGAAAATATTTTAGCAAATTTAAAAATTTGAAAATGAAAAAAAACTGGTGACAGCAAATTTAAAAATTTTAAAATTAAAAAAAAAAAACTGGCCACAGCAAATTTAAAAATTTAAAAATTTCATTTTTAGCAAATTTCAAAACATTTAAAATGCTAAAATTGTAAATTTAAAATTCCGAAAATTGCAATTTGGTAAATTTGAAAATATTTAACATGCTTGTTTAGAAAACTTAAAAACTGAATATATTACAATTTGAAAACAATACAAATTGAATACACATATGTACATTAGAGCGACTCAAAAAAAAAAGTGATTTAGTTACCCCTCTGAAAATAAAGCTTGATATGTTTTATGATGATTCCCAAAATATTTTGGTTCTAGCGTTGACCATCCGTGAGCTGGACCATTTTTAAAAAAGGTCCTTTTTTCAGTTTTTCGAATTTTTTTGTACTTTGCTCCAAGACGACATAAATAAAATTTGGTGTCATCGAAAAGCGTTTTTGACGCAGCATCCAATGGTATATAAAACTTGACCACTTGCGACCTGCAAATTGCGATATTTAACTAAATACATATTTTCGTTTCGGGTTTTCATACAAATTCTACGTATTTGGAAATAATGTTCTGCTTTTCAAATTGAATCAGTTTTAAAATAATGTTTATTTATTTTTTTTGTAATTATTCACATTAAACGCGAAAATCGCGATATTTTTTATATTTTTTCAAATATAGGCAATATGGGTATCAAAATTTTTCATTTTTCAATTATAATAACCTGGTGATAAGTAAAATATCTGTTTTCAAATCTAGGATGCTGTGAGATAAATTTAAGTTTTTAAATACTATTTTTTAACAATGTTCTGCTTTTCAAATTGAATCTGTTTAAAAATAATGTTTATTTATTTTTTATTATTCACATAAATCGCGAAAATCGCGATATATTTTCTCTTTTTTTAATATAGGCAATATGGGTATCAACTTTTCTCGTTTTTCAATTATAATAATCTGGTGATAAGCAAAAGATCAAATCTAGGATGCTGTGAGATATATTTATGTATTCAAATTTTATTTTTTTAGTTACTAACAGAACACCAGATTATTATAATTGAAAAATGAAACAAATTGATACCCATATTGCCTATATTAAAAAACATATGTAAAATAAATCACGATTTTCGCGTTTTATGTGAATAATAAAAAAAAAATAATAAATTGACATTATTTTAAAACAGATTCAATTTGAAAAGCAGAACATTGTTAAAAAATTAATATTTAAGAACTTAAATTTATCTCACAGCATCCTCGATTTGAAAACAGATCTTTTACTTATCACCAGGTAATTATAAATGAAAAATGAAAAATTTTGATACCCATATTGCCTATATTTGAAAAAAGATTAATAAATCGCGATTTTCGCGTTTTATGTGAATAATTACAAAAAAAAAATAAATTAACATTATTTTAAAACAGATTCAATTTAAAAAGCAGAACATTATTTCCAAATACGTAGAATTTGTATGAAAACGCGAAACGAAAATATGTATTTAGTTAAATATCGCAATTTGCAGGTCGCAAGTGGTCAAGTTTTATATACCATTGGATGCTGCGTCAAAAACTCTTTTCGATGACACCAAATTTTATTTATGTCGTCTTGGAGCAAAGTACAAAAAAATTCGAAAAACTGAAAAAAGGACCTTTTTTAAAAATGGTCCAGCTCACGGATGGTCAACGCTAGAACCAAAATATTTTGGGAATCATTATAAAACATATCAAGCTTTATTTTCAGAGGGATAACTAAATCACTTTTTTCTCTTCCATAAAACCCTCTGTTTCTTTAAAAAGTTGCCCGGAAACCAGCCAATAATTTGATGAATTTTCATCAATGTGATTCTGATGAACTTCATTTGGGTGTCTTCCATGTAATGCTTTACCCATCCAATTATTACATTTTTGAGTCGTGCTTTGTAAGTTTACGGTGTTATTACTTCGCATTAATGCAGAACTATCTGCTCTACATATTGCAAAATGAAGAAGAGATGTTTCAGCTTTTGTTGCGAAAAAATTATGAAGTGATTCTATTTCTTTTTGTCGTTGATTCTCAATCTCAATCAGACCTCTGCCGCCTAAAATTCTTGGTAGGGTTGTACGTTCTACAGCTGACTTTGGGTGGTGCATTTTATATTTTGTCATCGACGTTCTTAATTTTCTTTGGAGTGCTTCGATATCTGTTTTGCTCCATGATATAATACCAAGTGAATAAGTAATCACAGGAATTGCATATGTATTAATTGCTTTTATTGTGTTTTTAGAATTAAGATGTGATTTCATTATTTTGATTAAGCGTTTAGAAAACTCATTGGTCAGCTCATTTTTTATCTGTTGTTGTGGAATTCGGGTGGATTGTCGTACTCCTAAGTATTTATATGTTTCGAGCTCTGACATTGCTTCTATATGTCTCGTATCCGTCAATTCATGTGGTATGACTTGCAGCTTCCCACGTATGATACTAAGCGTTTTGCATTTTTCTAAACCGAATTTCATTTTGATATCATTAGAAAACATCTCTACTCTTTCAACAAGTCTCGTAAGGTGTTGTTTGTTTGACGCATATAATTTAATGTCGTCCATATATGCAAGATGACTTAAGGTGTACAGTTTCTGACTACCTGATTTTATCTCGAACCCAAGTTTAGTATTGTTCAACATATTCGAAAGTGGGTTGAGTGCTAAAATAAACCAAATAGGGCTTAGAGAATCCCCTTGAAATATACCTCTTCTAATTGGGATTATATCAGTCTCAATATTCCCAGTTGTGGTACACATAGACATTTTGGTACACCAGTTGCCCATAACATGTTCAAGAAAGTTAACTAAAGTATTATCAATTTTATACAAATGTAGAACCTTTAACAACCAGTCATGTGGAAGCGAATCAAAAGCTTTTTGATAATCAATATACATCATAAATAAATTTCTTTTTTTATCATTTGCTTGGTTGATTATTGTTCCGTCTATAATAAGTTGTTCTTTACATCCCCGTGAACCCTTTCTACATCCCTTTTGTTGCTCGGCTATGATGTTGTTCTCCTCGCAATATTGTATGATTCTGTTTGCTAGACATGTAGTTATTAGTTTGTACAGTGTTGGCAAACATGTAATAGGACGATATTTAGATGGATCATTGGTATTTGTCATGTCTTTCGGTAAAAGGTATGTTATGCCCTGTGTAAGAAACCTTGGTGTATGGTTAGGGTTCATATATATAAATGTGATTAGTTCAGCTATTTTCGGGTGGAGACTTCTAAAGTTCTTTAACCAAAAGTTTTGCAATTTATCAGGTCCCGGGGCCTTCCAGTTTTGTAAGTTTTTAAGAGCCATTGCAACTTCATATTCTGTAACTGAATAACTTTCTAGCCCCGGAAGCGTTTGATATTTTTCTTCTTCTTCTTTTATCCAAAATGCATTTTTATTGTAATTTTCAGTCGTAGACAGTTGGCCACCCCAAAATGTTGATATTTGTTCAAGAGATGGTGAAGCATTAACAATGTTTTCGCTACCGTTTCTAATATTCCTATAAAATGTTTTTTCTGACCTTATAAAATGCTGATTATCTATTCTTCGGGATCTACTCGTCCTATATCTTTTAAGTCTTGTAACGAAAACAGACAACTTTTGCTTTAACGTGTCTAGACATTGTATAACTGTATCATTTGGTATTTCATGTTGCGAGTGTAAACGTTGTTTAAGAAAGATTTTTTTAACGTACCTCTTAATCTTTCTCGTTGTTACTCCAGATCTAAAAGCTTCAACTCTGGCTATGTCTTTTCGAAGGCTTTCTATTCGATTGATAAGACGTCTTTCCCATGGAGGTATTCGTGTTATTCTACTATTGTTTGACGCTTCTAAATTAAATTTAATCCCAAGAAATCTCACAACTGTTACAGCCCCACTATATAAGCAAAGATGCAAATCTTCCCAATTATTAATAATCTGATGTTGCAAAATATTATCATTAACTTGTTGAATTATGAATTTACTTTTTTTCGATATTTGAATTCGTGGAATAGATGGTCTATGTAATGGATTAGTTCCTTCAAATTCGTATTTTGCTCTACTAAATTCTACTCTTAAAACATCTATATAGTTTTCCTGTAAATTAGACGCCCTTGTCAATGGTACACTGGAAGTATTTAACTCATTAATGAATGGTTGGACTAATTATTATTATTATTATTATTATTATTATTATTATTATTATTATTATTATTATTATTATTATTATTATTATTATTATTATTATTATTATTATTATTATTATTATTATTATTATTATTATTATTATTATTATTATTATTATTATTATTATTATTATTATTATTATTATTATTATTATTATTATTATTATTACTATTATTATTATTATTATTATTATTATTATTATTATTATTATTATTATTATTATTATTATTATTATTATTATTATTATTATTATTATTATTATTATTATTATTATTATTATTATTATTATTATTATTATTATTATTATTATTATTATTATTATTATTATTATTATTATTATTATTATTATTATTATTATTATTATTATTATTATTATTATTATTATTATTATTATTATTATTATTATTATTATTATTATTATTATTATTATTATTATTATTATTATTATTATTATTATTATTATTATTATTATTATTATTATTATTATTATTATTATTATTATTATTATTATTATTATTATTATTATTATTATTATTATTATTATTATTATTATTATTATTATTATTATTATTATTATTATTATTATTATTATTATTATTATTATTATTATTATTATTATTATTATTATTATTATTATTATTATTATTATTATTATTATTATTATTATTATTATTATTATTATTATTATTATTATTATTATTATTATTATTATTATTATTATTATTATTATTATTATTATTATTATTATTATTATTATTATTATTAGTATTATTATTAGTTATGATTGTCATTATTATTGGTGTTTATTTGATCACGTTTATTGCTCATTTTAGTATTTTTGCGGGAATCTCGGGCACCTTTTGTCGGATGGGGGAGCGGGTCGCAGTAAGTATTTTCCGTTCGGGTTCGAAGTGGTACGTTGGCGGACAGAGTGACATAGTTTTTTTTGATGTTTGGGTTCGTCCATGTGCCGTATTGTCTTTAGGCTCTCGTGAGGTTGTTGTGGACTTGGTAGATCTGAGACCCAAATTAGTTTTACCTGCGGTAGGTTTTGAGCAATGATTTAGGTAGTTGTTAGGGAATTTTTGGATTTTGGACATTGTACATATGTATGTGTGTATGGAAAAAAAATGATGAACGATATTTATTAAACGAATACATAAATATTAAAAGATAAAAATGTTACTTCTAGAATACATTTTCTAAAGTATTTTTGCCTCCTAAACATAAATCTGTCATCAGAAAAAGTTGTATCGCCTTCTCGACACATAGGCATTTTAGTTTTTTGTGGACCAATACCTCAAAACCAACAATTCTTTTAGTATTGGAAAAATGTATGTTAAAATTGGCATGAGTTTAAAATTTTTAAAAAATGTTAAAATTACTTAAAAATATTTACTTTTAAATGCCGAGTGACGCCTTTTGAATTTCTATATGGCTGATCCAATATGGCGCCCAATTTTTTAAAAATATTACAGATTCGCTTAAAACGTTTTATATATGGGTTCTTGGGGTCGCTTAAGAAGAACCTGCAGTTGGATTTTTAAAATTCAATATGGCGGACTCAACATGGGGACCAATATTTTTAAAAAATAAACCGATTTGCTTGAAACTTTATATGCTCGGGGTTTTGGGGTCGCTAAAGAAGAATCTGAAGTTAGATTTTCTAAGTTCAAGATGGTGGATTCAACATGGCGATAAATGATCCGACCCAATGGCGTATACAGGGGGGGCGGGGGCCCGGGCCCCCCCGAAATGATTTCACAAATTTCAGGATTTGATATCAAATAACAAGTACAATATTAAAAAACTTCTTGAAAAAATCGAAAAACATTTAGGAATCTAAAATTTTTTAAAGAAATATGTTTTGAAACCGAAAAATTTTTCTGTTAAAAAAATCTCAAAATCTGAAAATTTTTTCTTAGAATTTCAAACTTTTCAACTTAAGATACTAATGAAAAAATATCTTACAACCTAAAGTTTTATGTACACAAAAAATGAACCTAATTGTAAGTAAAATGTAGTCAAATCTTAAAATGCGACTTTGTCTTTGAGAAAAATGCCTCAGAACGAGACTATTTCTTAAAAAAAAATGTCTCAGAATCTTACACTCTTCTAAAAAAAATGTCTCAGAATCTAAAACTTTCTATAAGAAAAATGTCTGAGAATCTAAGACTTTTTTTATAGGAATAAAGTCTTAAAATATTAGCCTTTTTCTCAGAATCTAAGACTTTTTCTATAGGAAAAATGTCTCAGAATCTGAGACTATTTCTATAAAAAATTTTCAGAATCTGAGGCTTTTCTACATGAAAAATATTTCAGAATCTGAGAACTTTCTATAGGAATAATGTCTCTGAATCTGAAAAATGTCTCAAAATCTGAGATTTTTTCTATAAAAAAATCTAAGAATCTGAGGCTTTTCTATATGAAAAATTTTTTAAAAAAAATGTTTCAGAGACACAAGCTGGGACTTTTTGTGTAGAAAAACGCTAAAAATCTGAGGCTTTTCTATTGTAAAAATATCTTTTTCTATGGGAAAAATAATTCAGAATCTGAGACTTTCTCTTTATGAAAAATGTCTCAGAATCTGAGTCTTTTTCTATATTAAAAATGTTTCAGAATCTGACAATTTCCTATTGGCTAAATGTCTGAGAATCTGAGACTTGTTCGATAAGAAAATGTCTAAGAATTTGAAACTTTGTCTATAGGAAAAGTGTTTAAGCATCTGAGACTTTTTCGATTGGAAAAATGTCTCTGAATCTAAGAAATTTTCTGTAGAAAAAATGTTTGAGAATCTGAGACATTTTCTATAGGAAAAATGTCGAAGAATCTGAGACTTTTTTATAAGAATCTGAGACTTTCTATAGGAAAATTATCTCAGAATTAGAAACTTTTTCTATAGGAAAAATGTCTAAGAATCTTAGACTTTTTCTATAGGAAAATTTTCTCAGAATCCGAGAGTTTTTCTTTAGGAAAAATATTTTAGAATCTAAGACTTTTTGTATACCGTTTTCTTTTTAAAAAGGTCTCAGAATCTGAATAATTTTTCTTAAAGAAAAGGCAAAGATTTTCTCAGAATCTAAAACTTTTTGTGTAGAATGTTTCAGAATCTAAGAAAATGTGCTAGACTAGAAATATCTCAGATTCGGGGAAAATGTCTTACAATCGGAGTCTTTTCTTTTAGAAACGTATTTTATGAATATATTTATAGAATCATTTTCTAAAGTGACTTTTTCCCGAGAAACGTTTTTCATTGGAAATATGATTTAGAGTCTTTCACTTTTTCTATAACAAAAACTGTCTTAACTGGAAATTGTCATAGAATCTTAGACTTTTCTTTGAAAAAAAAATCAGATTCTGATAATCTTCATTGGAAAAATGTATCAGCATCTGATACAATTCACACATTAAAAAAAGATTTAAGTCTCTCAAAAAATTTCAAAATATTAAAAAATTTTAATTTTTTCCCCAACAGTTTTAAACTTACAAAAAAATTAAGAATCTGATTGTGTTACATTCAGTCATAGAGTAAAGAAAGGAACAGAGGTACGATTAGTGAAAACTTCGTGGAACCCAAATTGAGAACTACGATTATCTCAAGGCGGGCTCTTTTAGATAATAGAATAGATAAATTGTTTTGTTTTCTTTTCATTTTCCTTTTAAATGCATTCGTTTTTTTTTTCTTTATTTCCTTTTGAAATGTATTTAGGGTTTCACTTTTTTCTTCGATTTCCTTTTGAAAGGTATTTGGGGTTTCACTTTTTTTCAATTTCTTTTTGTAAGTATTCTGGGTTCTAGCACGAGATAATCGGAGTTCACGGCTAAAAAAAAATTAACAAAAGAAGTGCGGTTTCATCCGTAATATCTCTTATTCTTCTTTACTCTGTGATTCAGTTCAAGGAAAAGATCGAGACAAATTCTAAAACATGTGCTGTTATGAAAATTTTTTGTAAAAAAAAAATTGACAAAAAATTTTGGGCCCCTACCGAAATAAAATCCTGGATACGCCCCTGATCCGACCTAATATTCGGTTCGGCTAAAAAGCCGAGGCGAATATTCTGCCACGTTTTTGGCCGAATAAAGAATAATTATAAGATATTGTAGTCACGTGTTGAAAAATGCACCAAACTCGTTTATGAAAAATTTCAAGCAAATCAGGTTACATAAAAAAAATGGTCGCTATGTTGGATCCGTCATTTTATATTTGGGAAATTCTACTTCAGATTCTAATTTAGCAACCCAAAATGCGTAAAAAGTTTTAAGTCAATTATTTTTAAAAAGTATCGCCATGTTGGATCCGCCATTTTGAACTTAGAAAATCTAACTTCAGATTCTTCTTTAGCGACCCAAAAAACCAGTGCATACAATATTTCAAGCAAATCGGTTTATTTTTAAAAATATTGGTCGCCATGTTGGGTCCGCCATTTTGAATTTTAAAAATCCAACTGCAAGTTCTTTTTAAGCGAACACCAGAACCCATATATAAAGAGTTTTAAGCGAATCTGTAATATTTTTAACAAATTGGGCGCCACATTGGATCAGCCAATAGAAATTTAAAAGGCGTCACTCGGCATTTAAAAGTAAATATTTTTAAGTAATTTCAAAATTTTTTAAAAAATTTTAAACTCATACCAATTTTGGAGAGAGGGGTAGCTCGGTTGACGCAGAAACCCTCATATAAAAATTTAATATACATTTTTCCAATACTAAAAGAATTGTTGGTTTTGAGGTATTGGTCCACAAAAAACTAAAATGCCTATGTGTCGAGAAGGCGATACAACTTTTTCTGATGACAGATTTATGTTTAGGAGGCAAAAATACTTTAGAAAATGTATTCTAGAAGTAACATTTTTATCTTTTAATATTTATGTATTCGTTTAATAAATATCGTTCATCATTTTTTTTCCATACACACATACGTATGTATGTGTATTCAATTTGTATTGTTTTCAAATTGTAATATATTCAGTTTTTAAGTTTTCTAAACAAGCATGTTAAATATTTTCAAATTTACCAAATTGCAATTTTCGGAATTTGAAATTTACAATTTTAGCATTTTAAATGTTTTGAAATTTGCTAAAATTGCAATTTTTAAATTTGCTGTGGCCAGTTTTTTTTTTTAATTTTAAAATTTTTAAATTTGCTGTCACCAGTTTTTTTTTCATTTTCAAATTTTTAAATTTGCTAAAATATTTTCTTCAGAAATTTTAAAATTTGAATATATTCATTTTCAAAATATGTTCAAGTTTGAATTTATAAATTAGCAATTTAAAAAAATTGCTTTAGTATTCTAATATTTTCTGTAGTAATACTAGAAAATTATTATATTCTATGCAATTTTTGACTACTGCCAGTAGCAAAACAAACCCTGTTAAATACCATTTGGTGTTCAATTATGTTCACATAAGTCAACCAGCAGCCGAATTAAAGCATTTTTTATTTTTAGGTTATGTTGAATGTACTAAAATTTTTGAGGTGTCCTTACATTTTCGTTCATAGCTTTTGAACCGCTAAACCGATATTGCCCAAATGCAATACCAATCTTCTCGGGAAAACTTTCAATAAATATGTTAAGTTTTAGTCATCTCCGTGTAATATTTTGGCCGTGATCACAATTTCCACAGACAGACAGACGGACATCGCTAGAATGTCTTAAAATCGATCGGGGATCATGAATATATATACTGTATGGGGTCTCAGAGATAGGGAGTAGGTTTGTTCAGAAAAAATTTTGGAGTGTAAGAATGATTGGGGGTCGGCCTAACACTGCACCCCTCTAGAAGCGACTCTGAGGCAATTGTGAGGCAAATGGCTTTTCAGCGGAGCAAAGGTGGTGGTAAAAAACACGAAAATCCCCCCTCTGAGTCGCTCCTAGAGATTTGCAATGTAAAGCCGATCCCCATTAATTTTTACACCCCAACATTTTTTCTGAACAAACCTACTTCCTATCTAAACTCCTTAAGGGGTCGCATACAAAATGAAATTTTTAAGAAATTTGCTCACACCGCTCTAACTGCCCCAGTGTTGCCCCTAGACGAGCGAAATATATGACCGACCTCCAATATTTATACCCTACACCAATCTGTGGTACAGGGTATAATGAGTTTGTACTGATGTTTGTAACTATTCGAAATATTGGTTCTAGACCTACCTTCAAGTATACCGATCGACTCATAATTACTTTTTGAGTTGATTTATCGATGTCCGTCTGTCAATCTGATGGTTTAAGCACGATACAGATCGCAATTTTCATTCAATTGACTTGAAATTTGAAACTTAAGCATCTTTTGGCCCAAAGACGAAGCCTATTGAATTTGGAAAAAATTGGTACATGTTAACACCTAGCCCCTATACAAACCCCCCTTTGGATTGGTATTAAATGGCTCTAATAACCGTATTATAATAGATAACGCTTTGAAGTTTATCAGGTTATCAAATTTTCTACGCATGAATCATCATTCCATCATTTCAAAGGAATCGCGTCAGTCCTTCTCGTAGTCCACATATAAATATAAACCACCCTCCCGATATTCACATAATTCCCTAAAAATTCATATAAATGGAAATATTTGATAATAACATTTTATTTATAGGTGTTAAACTTGTACTTCGGTTACCTAATCAAATCTGAATATAGTTGGACCATTTTTGGACTAAGTCCCCCATATAAAAATTTAGACCGATATTCAGATAAATCGGTCTATTGCAAAAAAGTAAATCAATTCCACTAAAATTTGATCTGTGTGTGTATTCTACACTAAATAAAGATCTAACAAAAGATAGATCCAATCGGTCCATGTTTAGACTTGGGACCCATTTTCCGAAAAACACAGGTGTAGGGTATCATATGGTTGGTCAAGACTGACTATAACTTTCTTACTTGTTTTTCAAAACGAACATTTTCTCAGAACACACCTACCCTCAATCTTCAACCTTTAAGTTGGTCCCCATACATTTTTTGAATTTATTTTTTTTTTAGGACATCAGTTCATTGCGCTCACATGGTTCAGCCTATGGCCGACCCCCATTTTCCCCCCCAACATTTTTTTAGAACATACCTAACCCCTTACTTCACTTCCTAAGAGGGCTCCCATCAGTGTTGCCATATATTAAGATTTCCCTTTTTTTGCAAGTTTTTTGAGGTGCTAAAAAGATTTCAAGATTTTTTCTAAAAAAACAAGTTTTTTGGAAAATAATGAAGTTTTTTCAAGATTTTCTTAATTATTTAAAAATTACAAAAGGCACCAGTTTTTCTTCTGTAAATACCCGAAATATTTGTCCTAGACCAACCTTTTAGTATACCGACCGATTCAGAATCACTATTTGAGTTGACTTCGCGTGTCCGTCCTTCAGTCTATGTAAACGGTTACAATTAAATACGGCTCTATAATATGAAAATATGAGATATTCGATTAAAATTTAGTTTTTAGCTTAGTAACTACTTAAAATCAGACCATTCTTTGACATGGTCGCCATATGAAAATTCCACCCGGTATTCACTTAAATATGTAAGTTGGCAACATAGAATAATTTTTCACTAAATTTTATATTTGCTGCACTAATAAAATATCTTACCACATATAGATCCAATCCGTCATATATTGTCGAGCATGCACCGGTGTTTGATATTTGCTTACTGTGTACAATTTTCTGAGCCTTCATAAATTATGACTCTCAAGACTCAAAAATATTAATAGAACGCACTAAATATGGAGTCCTGAAAAATGCGTATTTGACTCTTAATTATGGTTATGTAAAAAATTCGAAATATTTTTTTTTGAACATTCATAAAAGAGTCTAAAAGGACTCAGAAAAGATTATGAACATATAATTTTCAGAATCTTTTATGAGTCATATAAGAGCTCTAAGGGGCCCCTGTAGGTTAGTTGGTAGCGTTCTAGCCTATAAACAGGGGGTAGTGGGTTCGATTCCCACTAAACCCTTGGTCGATTTCGATACAACGAGACGACGGTCGTTGTAACCAGTTCTCGGTTAGGATTAAATAATTATTAAAAATGATTTGTAATTAAATTGGGAAAACTAAATAAAAACTGATCATTGGATCAAAACTATTATTATTATTATATTATTAGAGCGCTCAGAAAAAGTAACCATTTTGAAAGGAAAAAACACTCATATTATTATGTTTTCTGACCGTCTAAGGACTCTTTTATGAGTCTCTTAGAGCTTCAAATGAACCCTGGGTTGTTTTTTTATTAATTTTTTTTTACACTTGATATAAAAATTGAATTGAAAATACATAAATTTGTATTAATTTTAATTATTTCAATACTTTTTTAAAAAAAGATTTTTTTCACAAAAAAAAGATTTTTTTTCAGAAATAAAAAGTTTTTTCAAAAAAATATATGGCAACACTGGCTCCCATACAAAATTAATTTTTTTAGAGATGTTCGCGTGAGTGATTTTTGACTCAAACTCACTCACGCTCACGACAGGAATTTTCAAATCACGCACACTCACTCACGAGCATATTTTTTTCTACTCACACTCACTCCCAATCACGTCAGTAAATTTAAAACAACTCACACTCACGTGCACTCACGCAAACTTCACTCACACTCACGTTGACTCACACTCACGAAACTCTTATTTATACAAAAAAAAAAATCAAAAACTAATTTTAAAATTTTTTAAAAATTTTCGGCAAAATTTACTGTTCAGCGAAATTTTACATATTTTTTTTTGCTTTTTTGGGCCGAAATCTTAATTTAAGCCAAATTTTACAATTGTTTTGTTTTTTTTTATTACAAAAGGAATAATAAAGAGAAAATAAATCACGCAAGCTCACGCAAAAAAATCGACTCACGCACACTCACTCACGCAAAAATCTTACTCACGCACACGCACACTCACACTCACTCACATGAGTAAAATTGAATTTTGTTTTTGATGAAATTTTAAATTTATATAGTTCTTACTTAAGCAAATGTAAGCATAAAACCAAATAAAAAGATTTGATGAAAGAAATCCCCCAATTCCCAATTTGTTTGTTTTCGAAAAAAAAACTGATTTTTTGCATTTTCTGCTGCCACGTCTATCCCAGCAGAAATTTTGCTGAACTGGCAGCAGCTTTTGGAAAGGAAACACGAGTCAAGGAGCGCATCCAAACCTGCTGAATTCATACATGATTCTCTAAGGCGATGTCACACTTTAGAGCGCTAGTTGGATACACCGAAAAAGCGCTCTTAAGATGATCTGAATCCACATCTCTTAAGAGCGATGAAAAGATGGCTATAAAGATGCATTGAATTCATGTGTCTTTTTATACCCTCCAACTACAGTATGAGGGTATACTCACTTTGTCATTCCGTGTGTAACGCATCAAAATATCGGTCTAGGACCCCATAAAGTATATATATTTATGATCAGTGATCGATTCTAAGACATTCTAGCGATGTCCGTCCGTCCGTCTGTCCGTCTGTAGTTAACACGATGCAGTCCAAAATAAAAGAGCTAGACTCCCGACATTGGGCACGAATATGTCTAATGTTCCTAGGCAGGTTAAGTTCGTAAAGAAGCAAAATCGGTCCAGGGGGAAAAAAGTTCCTCCTTGAGGAACTAAACCAACCTCTGAAAAATACCATATTTTTACATGATTTTTTTGTTTTTGTTTAACAAATGCAACATTTTTATGCTACAAGAAGTTCAAAGTCCTGCATTTGGACCCACAGAATTAAAAAATGGCGTTTTTTCGGTCCGCCCCCCTCCCCTTTTATGGGCGAGGAATATTTTTTTTTTTTTAATAATGATAAACTTGTATTTTTTTAGAGCAAAAAGTATACGAAAGAATTCTTAAATACATATTCGAGAAGAAATGCCCCCCCAATTACCACTTCCGACCCCCCCCCCCCAAAAAAAAATAAAACGCCCCTGCATTTTTTTTTTTTTATTTATTTGCATGTTGGAGGGTATAACAGATTCGGCACGGCCGAATTTAACACTCTCACTTGTTAGAGCTGATTTAAGCAGAAAAAAAATTAAGCACATTTGACTTTTTCTGAAATACAAATTATAAAATCTGAAATGCAATTGACTATTTCTGAATACAATTGGAAAATCTTAAATGCAATTGACTAATTCCAAAAATCAGTTGACTATTTCTGAAATACAATTAAAAATGGTGGTAACCAACCAATGAAAACGTATTTTTTAGTTTATTTTGTAGTATTGTTAAAAAATTAAACCTTTTTATGTCAAAAAAGTTCAAAGTCCTGAATACACCATTTCCACTTTTATTTCAGAAAATACAAATTATTTATTTATTGAATTTTTAACATATAATTACAAACACAGCGTGACAAAACTGACCACTATTTTAGAAAACAAGAGGTGTGACCAACGTTTCTATATATTTGAGACATGCTGATTCGAATGGCGTACTTCGTTTTTCGATGTATGGTACAGTTTTCTTGCAAAATGTCGTTAAAGATTTGCTGATTTCAAGCCAGTTTTTCAACAAAAAAATTTGCAAAGTTAATGATTTTTAAATTGTATGGCATGGAAATCAAAGATATGACTTGTAGCAAAATTTCTAATGCAAATTTGGTCTAAAGCTTTTCATCTTAAGCCCTTAAATTCGCGAATTTCTTCATTTTTTGAGGTTTTCGCGAAATTAACCGCCAAGTTGGTCTTTGATTAAAAACTTGCTTTTAGTGAATCAAAAAGGTATCCCTAACAAAGCAAATAGTGGACAAAAAACAGCTATGTTATATGGACCATCATGATGAAAATCGCGAAAAACCGTTTTTTGGAATATGGCAGCATCACTTTACGAGATGATTTAAGGTTTCATCTTTTACTATATAATGTGGGAACCTTAAACAATGAACTGACCCAAAATTTGTCCAAAAAAGTTTTCATTTGCAAAAGTTATCTTAACAAAAACTATAATTATCGTATCCCGAGTAAAAATTTTGATATTGCACCAGATCTATTTAAATCTCGCTCAATATATAATCAGATCTTATCAGATCCGGAAATTGACCCGATCTAATTATATCAGTTTTGGTCAGTTCTGATACAAACTGATCAAATTAGATCTCGTTGGATCCGACATTTGTCCCTTATATATTCTGATCTTATTAGATCTGATTTGATCATAATTGATATTGTAGCATATGTACATTGATTTTTGCAAAATTTCTATTGTTAATAAGAAAAAAAAAAATCAAATTTAAAATCGACATAATTAAATTTTATTCAGTACTTGTAATAATAATAATAATATTTTAACCTATAACATAATTAAAAACAGTTTTAAAAAATTCGGTATTCAAAAATGTAAACTACAAAATTTAAAAAATGTAATAAAAAAAATTTATTAAATCTACACACAAAATTTTGCAAAGGAATCTTCAGTACGCAACCAGCGGTTAAAATTGGAAAAAATTACGACCAAAATTAATGTCCAAATTTTTTAACCAAATTCGCTCAAAAATTATGATTTTTTGCGTACTTTTTGGGAATAATATTTAAAAAGTTCCAAAAAAGCGATTTTGGTCCACAGAATTTGTCTTTAAAGTTGGAAAATGTTTCAATGTTATGTGAAAAATATTAAAAATAAAAAACCGTTTTTTGTCCAAAAATGTTTAACAAACAATATTTAAAATTTATAAAAACAAGGTTTTGATAAAAAAATGCTGATCAGCGATTTTGGTCCACAGATGCTGATCACCATTTTTTTTATCAAAACCTTGTTTTTATAAATTTTAAATATTGTTTAGGTAACACTTAACTTTCGGGACCATTTTAACTTTTGGGAACATTTTGAATAAAAAATATGTTTTATATTAAAAAATCATTATCTGTGGACCACAATATTTTTTTTGGAATTTATGAAATATTTTTTCTATAAAGTACACAAAAATTCCTAATTTTTGATCCGAATTTGGTTAAAAAATTCGGACATGAATTTTAGTCGAGAAGCGTAATTTTTTCCAACTTTTACCTCTGGCTACCGACTGAAGATGCCTTTGCAAATATTTTTTTACACTTTTTCACAATCAGCTATTCCACGGCCATGGTTTGGCAGGTATTGCGACACAAAAATCTAAAATCTTTTTTTGACGAGACGCCCTAATCTGCATCTTCATAACATTTAAAATTTGATTATCCAATTGACCAGCCATTTCGAAACAATCTGCAAATTGAGAAAAAAAATGTTAATAATTTTACTTCTTAATTTTGGTGGTAATTGCTAAAATACTTACATAGAGCTTAATTCAAATAAATGTTCCTTTATTTTGAGAGAAATTATGGAAATTTTATGCTGTTTTTAAAATATTTTTTTTCATTTAAAATGTTGTTATTTTTTATTTGACAAATAATTCGAATTATTTTTTTTGTTTTTTGTATTTGTTAATTTTTTTTATTTGATATCAACACAAATAAAAATGACAGAGATTTTTTAAAATATTGGGTGTTCTTTTAAAATCGAATTCTAAAAAAAGCTTACAAGATGTTTGATTAAGTTTATAGTTATATGTACATAAATATTGATATAGTGACAGATATGATAGAACACATAACCAGATATGATACAAGATATCGTTATATATAGCAAGAGATCTATCATATCTGGTTATATATAATTTGATCTTGTGTCAGATATAAATATGTACAATCATATCTTGTTAGATATAATTATATCTAAATATTTTTACTCGGGATGACAAACACTGAAATAATAGTTTTTGTTAAGATAACTTTTGCAAATGAAAACTTTTTTTGCCAAATTTTTGGTCAGTTAGTTGTTTAAGGTTCCCACATTATATACTAAAAGATGAAGCCTTAAGTCATCTCCTAAAGTGATGCTGCCATATACAAAAAACGGGTTTTCGCGATTTTCATCATGATGGTCCATATAACATAGCTGTTTTTTGTCCACTATTCGTATTGTTAGGGATGCCTTTGTGATTCACTAAAAGCAAGTTTTTTATCAAAGACCAACTTGGCGGTTAATTTCGCGAAAACCTCAAAAAATGAAGAAATTCGCGAATTTAAGGGCTTAAGATGAAAATCCTTAAACCAAATTTGTATAAGAAATATTGCTACAAGTCACATCTTTGTTTTCCATGCCATACAATTTAAAAATAATTAACTTTGCAAATCTTTAATGACATTTTGCAAGAAAACTGTACCATACATCGAAAAATGGAGAACGCCATTCGAATCAGCATGTCCGAAATATATAGAAATGATGGTCGTAACTCTTGTTTATTTTTTAGTGTTCCGCAGTGAAATCATATACTAAATTAACCTAACCGAGACGGGAGACTATGACCATTGTCTCGTTGTAACGAAACAGACCAAGGCCTCTGGTGGGAATCGAAGCCACGACCCCCATGTTTAATTACATTTAAAAAATTTTCAATTATATTGGAAATTTTTGAAATATATTTGACATTTTTATTTATAATTGGAGATTCTAAAATATGATTGGATATTTTTTTTATATATAATTTGTATTTTCCGAAACTAACGTGGAAATGGTGTACTCAAATTTTTTTCATTCAAAATGTATTAAAGGTGCTATGATTGAAGCACTCTTTGCAACGCTGATTAATGCGCAATAATGATGCAGTCAAATCATGTGTTCTTTGTCCAAAACTCATGGGTTTTCATTCAAAAAGTGTTAAATATATTTAAAAGGAAAGCATGTGTGAAATTTTATCAAAATATTATTTTATATTTTAAGTTTTATATGAAAAATCTTAACAAAAAATTTAAATTTTTTCCCCTTACTTTGACTGCATCCTCAAGAGCGCTCTTTTGATGCGCTTCGGTATGCTATAAAAAGATGCTGTGTCGCCAAAATCTCGATTTATTTTTGCTGGGATATTAAAGGCGGAGATTATAAGCTATTTATGTTGAAGCTTACTACATATTAAAGAATCTAGGTTTAATTTAATAGGCCCAACAGAGGCGTGCACTTTTCCCCTAGGGTGTTTTAATATTTGCTAAACACGTGTCGATTAAGTCTTGCAAAAGTTATCAACCCCGAGTAAAAATAAACATATATAACAATCAGTGGCGGGTACAGCTTTTGGGTTTGGGGGGGGAAATTTAGTTTTTTTTACTTCGAAAAAAAAATCATAAATTTACCTTGGACGAGCAAAAACAGGGATTCGTTTTTTTTTTGCAATGGAAACCTATAAAATCATCAAATTCATTAGTTTGTGCTGAAGGAGGGTTGTTTTTCATGATCATAAGTAGATCGTTAAGATATTTTTTTTTTAATTTGTCTAAAAAGAAAATTGTACGTTTTCTTCTACATAGAAAAAGTCTCAGATTCTAACACATTTGACGTATAAAAAGTCAAATCTAAAGCTTCTTCTTTACAAAAAATGACCCAAAATCTGAGACTTTTTTCGTATAGAAAAATTTTCAGATTCTAAGAACTTTTTTCCACGAAAAATCTAAGATTCTGAAACCTTTTATAGAAAGTATCTCATATTTTAAAGCATTTTTAATAAATTTTTCTTATAGAAATGGTCTCAGGTTAGTATGTTTGTTTCGCACTGAAAGAATTTATATTCTGAGACCTTTTTTCCTTTAGAAGAAGTTTCAGATTTTGAGACCTTTTTTATAAAGAAAGAGTTTCAAATTCTCAGACATTTTTCCTATAGAAAAAATCTCAGATTCTTAGACCTTTTTCTTTTTAGAAAAAGTCCCAGATTCTGAGACCTTATTCCTAAAAAAAGTCTCCTTTTTTAGGAATAAGGTTTAGGAATAAGGTCCCATAGAAAAATTTTAGGTTCTGAGAGCTTTTTCTTATATAGAAAAAGTCTTAAGTTCTGTCACTTTTATCCCTAAGAAAAAGTAATAGATTTTTCCATTATAAAAAGTCTCAGATTGTCAGACCTTTTTACTTAAAAAAAAGTATCGATTCTGAAAAATTTTCCAATAGAAAAAGTCTCAGATTCTATGAGCCTATTCCTATAGAAAAAGTCTGATATTGTGAGACTCTTGCCAAAAGAAAAGGTCCCAGATTCTGAGACGATTTTTCTATAGAAAGTCTTAGATTCTGAGACCTTTTCTTAGGTATAGTCTAAGTATAAGTCTAAGATTCTGGTACTTTTTTAAAAAAAAATCTCGCAGATTTTGAGAACTATTTCCTATAGAAAAAGTCATAGATTTTGAGACCGGTTTCCTATAGAAAAAGTCTCAGATTCTGAGACATTTTCCCTATAGAAAAAGTCTAAAATTCTGAGACCTTATTCCTATAGAAAAAGTCTTAGATTATAAGACCTTTTTCCAGTAGAAAAAGTGTCAGATTCTGTGACCTTCTTCCAATTGAGAAAGTTTAAACGTCTGAGACTTATTTTTCAACAATAAAAAGTCTCAGACATTGACACATTTTTCTTTTTACAAAACAATAAAATTCTAAGACCTTTTTCCTTAGAATAAGTCTGAAATTAAGTGATTCTGAAACTTTTTTCCCATAGAAAAAGCCTTAGATTCGAATACCTTTTCCATTTCGAAAAAGTCTAAGATTCTGCGACCTTTTTCCTATAAATAAGTATCAAATTTTGATACCCATAGGAAAAGACTCAGATTCTGAGACCTTGTTCCTTTAGAATAAGTTTAAAATTCTGAGACTTTTACATTTTGGGAATTCTTCTACAAAAATCCGAAAATGAAAATTTTTGAAGATGTGAAAAATTTTACAGTTTTCTGCATCTTTTCTATAAAAAAAGTCTCAAAATTTAAGACCTTTTTAATATAGAATAAGTCTCAGATTCTAAGACCTTTTTCCTATAGAATACGTATCGAATTCCGACACATTTTTTGTACAGAAAAGTCTCAGATTTTTCACAAAGAAAACTTTTTTTTCCTCAAACATTTTCTTTTACGGATTTTTGTAGAAAAATTCTCAAAATATAAGTACTATTAAAAGATAGCAAAATTCATAATAACCCGAGTAAAAATTTTTATAAGATGCAATATATAATGACATGTAACACAATATATATTTATACGCAACTAGCTGGCCCGGTCCGCGTTGCTGGCCCAAATATAAAATCAGTGTTATATTTCGAATCGCTTCAAATATATAGCCCTTCAAAAAAGTGTAATGAATTTCTTGGCTTAGAAAAAATTGTAGGCGTGGTTTTAAAGACCCGATTAGGCAGATAATCATCTTCATTACGTATCATTACGAACAACACAAAAATAAATAACGCATATTCCTCGTTCTTATCGTGAGCTATTGTCTTGAGTTTAAACAAACTTTTATAGTTTTCCCGAATTTTTCATTTTTTAGGGACACTTTTCTCATTTAAATTTCCTTAAATTAAAACTATAATCAATATAAAAAAATCAGTCCGGTCATTAGTAGTCGACATATTAAGACAAAAGTGGGCGTTAAAATTTGTGTGGTAAGTTAAAATTGTACATATGGTAAAAATCCCAAAGGATTTAAAATCATTTTTATCAAGTTTAAGCGGAATATATTAAAAAATATTTTTTTTAATAGATCGAATTAGAGTAAAAACGAATTTTAGATAAATCGAAAAAAAATTATATGGAAAATTATATGGAACATTGCAAACAATTAAAACAATTAGCCACATCGGCCCAGGCGTTCTCAAGTGTTGCAAATTTTAAGGATGTTGAAAAATGTGGGCTTTTAACATGCTGAAATGATGGTCGTAACTCTTGTTTATTTTTTAGTGTTCCGCAGTGAAATCATATACTAAATTAACCTAACCGAGACGGGAGACTATGACCATTGTCTCGTTGTAACGAAACAGACCAAGGCCTCTGGTGGGAATCGAAGCCACGACCCCCATGTTTAATTACATTTAAAAAATTTTCAATTATATTGGAAATTTTTGAAATATATTTGACATTTTTATTTATAATTGGAGATTCTAAAATATGATTGGATATTTTTTTTATATATAATTTGTATTTTCCGAAACTAACGTGGAAATGGTGTACTCAAATTTTTTTCATTCAAAATGTATTAAAGGTGCTATGATTGAAGCACTCTTTGCAACGCTGATTAATGCGCAATAATGATGCAGTCAAATCATGTGTTCTTTGTCCAAAACTCATGGGTTTTCATTCAAAAAGTGTTAAATATATTTAAAAGGAAAGCATGTGTGAAATTTTATCAAAATATTATTTTATATTTTAAGTTTTATATGAAAAATCTTAACAAAAAATTTAAATTTTTTCCCCTTACTTTGACTGCATCCTCAAGAGCGCTCTTTTGATGCGCTTCGGTATGCTATAAAAAGATGCTGTGTCGCCAAAATCTCGATTTATTTTTGCTGGGATATTAAAGGCGGAGATTATAAGCTATTTATGTTGAAGCTTACTACATATTAAAGAATCTAGGTTTAATTTAATAGGCCCAACAGAGGCGTGCACTTTTCCCCTAGGGTGTTTTAATATTTGCTAAACACGTGTCGATTAAGTCTTGCAAAAGTTATCAACCCCGAGTAAAAATAAACATATATAACAATCAGTGGCGGGTACAGCTTTTGGGTTTGGGGGGGGAAATTTAGTTTTTTTTACTTCGAAAAAAAAATCATAAATTTACCTTGGACGAGCAAAAACAGGGATTCGTTTTTTTTTTGCAATGGAAACCTATAAAATCATCAAATTCATTAGTTTGTGCTGAAGGAGGGTTGTTTTTCATGATCATAAGTAGATCGTTAAGATATTTTTTTTTTAATTTGTCTAAAAAGAAAATTGTACGTTTTCTTCTACATAGAAAAAGTCTCAGATTCTAACACATTTGACGTATAAAAAGTCAAATCTAAAGCTTCTTCTTTACAAAAAATGACCCAAAATCTGAGACTTTTTTCGTATAGAAAAATTTTCAGATTCTAAGAACTTTTTTCCACGAAAAATCTAAGATTCTGAAACCTTTTATAGAAAGTATCTCATATTTTAAAGCATTTTTAATAAATTTTTCTTATAGAAATGGTCTCAGGTTAGTATGTTTGTTTCGCACTGAAAGAATTTATATTCTGAGACCTTTTTTCCTTTAGAAGAAGTTTCAGATTTTGAGACCTTTTTTATAAAGAAAGAGTTTCAAATTCTCAGACATTTTTCCTATAGAAAAAATCTCAGATTCTTAGACCTTTTTCTTTTTAGAAAAAGTCCCAGATTCTGAGACCTTATTCCTAAAAAAAGTCTCCTTTTTTAGGAATAAGGTTTAGGAATAAGGTCCCATAGAAAAATTTTAGGTTCTGAGAGCTTTTTCTTATATAGAAAAAGTCTTAAGTTCTGTCACTTTTATCCCTAAGAAAAAGTAATAGATTTTTCCATTATAAAAAGTCTCAGATTGTCAGACCTTTTTACTTAAAAAAAAGTATCGATTCTGAAAAATTTTCCAATAGAAAAAGTCTCAGATTCTATGAGCCTATTCCTATAGAAAAAGTCTGATATTGTGAGACTCTTGCCAAAAGAAAAGGTCCCAGATTCTGAGACGATTTTTCTATAGAAAGTCTTAGATTCTGAGACCTTTTCTTAGGTATAGTCTAAGTATAAGTCTAAGATTCTGGTACTTTTTTAAAAAAAAATCTCGCAGATTTTGAGAACTATTTCCTATAGAAAAAGTCATAGATTTTGAGACCGGTTTCCTATAGAAAAAGTCTCAGATTCTGAGACATTTTCCCTATAGAAAAAGTCTAAAATTCTGAGACCTTATTCCTATAGAAAAAGTCTTAGATTATAAGACCTTTTTCCAGTAGAAAAAGTGTCAGATTCTGTGACCTTCTTCCAATTGAGAAAGTTTAAACGTCTGAGACTTATTTTTCAACAATAAAAAGTCTCAGACATTGACACATTTTTCTTTTTACAAAACAATAAAATTCTAAGACCTTTTTCCTTAGAATAAGTCTGAAATTAAGTGATTCTGAAACTTTTTTCCCATAGAAAAAGCCTTAGATTCGAATACCTTTTCCATTTCGAAAAAGTCTAAGATTCTGCGACCTTTTTCCTATAAATAAGTATCAAATTTTGATACCCATAGGAAAAGACTCAGATTCTGAGACCTTGTTCCTTTAGAATAAGTTTAAAATTCTGAGACTTTTACATTTTGGGAATTCTTCTACAAAAATCCGAAAATGAAAATTTTTGAAGATGTGAAAAATTTTACAGTTTTCTGCATCTTTTCTATAAAAAAAGTCTCAAAATTTAAGACCTTTTTAATATAGAATAAGTCTCAGATTCTAAGACCTTTTTCCTATAGAATACGTATCGAATTCCGACACATTTTTTGTACAGAAAAGTCTCAGATTTTTCACAAAGAAAACTTTTTTTTCCTCAAACATTTTCTTTTACGGATTTTTGTAGAAAAATTCTCAAAATATAAGTACTATTAAAAGATAGCAAAATTCATAATAACCCGAGTAAAAATTTTTATAAGATGCAATATATAATGACATGTAACACAATATATATTTATACGCAACTAGCTGGCCCGGTCCGCGTTGCTGGCCCAAATATAAAATCAGTGTTATATTTCGAATCGCTTCAAATATATAGCCCTTCAAAAAAGTGTAATGAATTTCTTGGCTTAGAAAAAATTGTAGGCGTGGTTTTAAAGACCCGATTAGGCAGATAATCATCTTCATTACGTATCATTACGAACAACACAAAAATAAATAACGCATATTCCTCGTTCTTATCGTGAGCTATTGTCTTGAGTTTAAACAAACTTTTATAGTTTTCCCGAATTTTTCATTTTTTAGGGACACTTTTCTCATTTAAATTTCCTTAAATTAAAACTATAATCAATATAAAAAAATCAGTCCGGTCATTAGTAGTCGACATATTAAGACAAAAGTGGGCGTTAAAATTTGTGTGGTAAGTTAAAATTGTACATATGGTAAAAATCCCAAAGGATTTAAAATCATTTTTATCAAGTTTAAGCGGAATATATTAAAAAATATTTTTTTTAATAGATCGAATTAGAGTAAAAACGAATTTTAGATAAATCGAAAAAAAATTATATGGAAAATTATATGGAACATTGCAAACAATTAAAACAATTAGCCACATCGGCCCAGGCGTTCTCAAGTGTTGCAAATTTTAAGGATGTTGAAAAATGTGGGCTTTTAAGTGCGGGAGGCCAATAATTATTTCAAAATCCTTACTTGGACTATAATGATCATTAAAGAAAAAATTTAACAAATCAGGCCAGTCTTTCTTCGATGTGGGAATGGACAATTTATCTTTCTGTAAAAACCTTAGTTGTACTATCACGAACGTCAACAAATACTACTAATAGCCAAATCGGCCCTGCCGTTCTTCTATTTTGGATATATCGAAATAAAAGTGGCGTGAATGATAATGATCATTAGTGAAAAAATTTAACAAATCAGGCCAGTCTTTCTCCGATGTGGGAGTGGACAATTTATCTTTTCTGCCAAATCGGCCCTGCCGTTCTTCTATTTTAGATATATCGAAATAAAAGTGGCGTGAACAAATTTTATTTTCGTTTTAACCTAAATTGGACTATGACGAAAATTAAAAAAAAAAATTAGGTCTAGCGGTTCTCCGATTGTAGATATATCGAAAAAAGGAGGCGTTCCCGTGTAAAAAAATAATTATATCAAAACATATCTCCTTTGATAAAAACATATATGGATTATATATAAATAGATGTAATCTGATCTACTCCATATATATTCATATCTGCTTCAGATATGTTTTGATCCGTAAATTGAGTCTATCTGACAATTTTACATATATGAACATATCTGAAAATGTCTGATCATATATGCCATATATGCCAGATAGACTCAATTTACGGATCAAAACATATCTAAAGCAGATATGAATATATATGGAGTAGATCTGATTATATCCATTTAGATATGATCCATATGTGTTTTTATCAAAGGAGATATGTTTTGATATAATTATTTTTTTACACGGGTTATTAATTTGTTTTTTTTTTTTAAAAAACCAAAGAAAAACATTAAAAAAAATAAGACGAACCTAAAGAAAAATATTATCCAAATCGGTCAGTTCCCAAGTGATGCGTTTACCAACGAACTACATATGATTTTTATTTATATATTATTATTCTATATTTTATTTTTCTATGGAGTAAATTTTATATACATCGAAAAAAAGGAGAGGGTGGACAACTTATCTTACCGTAAAACCTTATTTGAATTTAACCAACTCGGTCCATCCATTCAAAAGTGGGCATAGAAGTGGAAAATTATTCTTTCCTAAAAATTTTTGCTGGACTATGACGAACATTAAAAACATAATTAGATAAATTGATCCACCCATTCAATGATATATATCGGAGAAAGTAAGCGGTGTGCACAATTTTTCTTTTCTTAAAATTTTTTTGTGGACTATAACCAAATTGGTCTAGCCGTCTTAGTTCTTTCGATATATAGTAAAAAGTGGGCGTGGGAAATTCTACTACCCATAAAAACCTTATTTGAATTATGCCAAACATTTTCAACAAAAATTAGCCAAAGTGGGAGTAGTAAACTTTTTTTTCGTAAAAATCAAAGTTGGAATATGATGAAAATGCATTTAAAAAAAATTGACAAATTGGTCCAGCCATTCTCAGATTTTAGATAAATTGAAAAAGTGGGCGTAAAAGTGGGCATGGTCGATTTTCCTTTCAGTACAAAGTTAAATTGGATTATTACGAACATTTAAATAAAAAATTACCCAAATCGATACAGCCGTTTTCCGATTTAAGATAAATCGAAAAAAGTGGGCGTAAAAGTGGGCGTGGCCAATTTTTCTTTACGTAAAAACCTAAGTTGGGCTATGACGAACATTTCAAAAAAAAAATTGTCCAAATCGGTCCAGCCGTTCTCAACTGATGCTGTTACCAACGAACGACAATTGATTTTTATTTATATAGATTTGATCCGAATAATGGTGGATGTTTTTGCATTAAAAAAGATCAACTTGTATAAAATATGATTTGATTTCATCCGAGTTTTGACCAGACATTGCTATATATTGGTGGATCTAATTAGATCTAATTGCATAAAAACATATAAAATCCTGGTGTTTTTTGGTTTGGGTTGAGATACACCACAGGTCAACGATACATTCACCAAACATATAATTTTCTAAAACAAAAAAAAATGTTTGGGTACGCTTCGAACCAGATAGGTGATATACATAACCCTAATAAGGAAATGTTTAGGAACATTTTAAAAAGTTTCTTATACTTTGCCTAAAAAACTTAGAAAATTGTTGGTTAATTGGAAACATAAAAAGTTTTATATGGAACAGAATAAGCTATATATAATTTGATGTTAAATTATACAGAAAAACAGATTTTGTATTGACCCTCATATTAATTTATTTAATTATATCAACCGTACACCTTTTAATCCGAATCATGATTAAATTATATATTACTACATATGACTGCATTAAAAAAATTTAAAAAATATCTCACGGATGTATAATCATATATAATTTATTATGTTTGTATCAAGTTATATATTGTAATATATGTTTATTTTTACTCGGGAAGATTGACAGATATTTTTTCACAGAAAATTTTCAGATTGAGTCACATTTTTTCCTTTAAAAATTTAAAAATTTCCCTATAAGAACTTTCAGATTTTTTCTAAGAAAAATTTTCGGATTTCGAGATAATTTTCATTCGGAAATTTTTTCGAAAATTTCCTTCTTTCTTTTTTCTCCTTTTTCTTCCTTTTTCTTTCTTTTTTCTTTTTTCCTCTTTTTTCCCCTATTTTTTTTTTTTTTTAATTTGGTCTGGGGGGGGAAATTTCCCCTTTTTCCCCCCCCTTGTACCCGCGCATGATAACAATATATAACTTGATGCAAACATAAAAAATCATATATGATTATACATCGCGTAATATATTTTCAAAATTTTTTAAATGCTGTCATATGTAGTTATATATAATTGAATCATTTTCCGGATTAAAAGGTATACGGTTGATATAATTATATAAAATTATATGAGGGTCAATACAAAATTTGTTTTTCTGTATAATTTAATATAAAATTATATATAACCTAATCTGTTCCATATATAACACTATATGTTTCCATTTAACCAATAATTTTCTAAGTTTTTAAGGAAAAGTATGAGAAACTTTTTAAAATGTTCCTAAACATTTCCTTGTTAGGGTTATGTATATCACCTATCTGGTTCGAAGCGTACCCGAACATTTTTTTGTTTAAGAAAATTATATGTTTGGTGAATGTATCGTTGACCTGTGGTGTGTCTCAACCCAAACCAAAAAACACCAGGATTTTACATGTTTTTATGCAATTAGATCTAATTAGATCTACTAATATATGGCAATGTCTGGTCAAAACTCGGATGAAATCAAATCATATTTTATACAAGTTGATCTTTTTTAATGCAAAAACATCCACCATTATTCGGATCAAATTGCGTATAAATATATATTGTGTTACATATCATTATATATTGTATCATATAAAAATTTTTACTCGGGACATTAATAAAATTAAAACAGAAAAATAATTTTTGTGAAAATTATTTTATGAGAATATTATAGTTTAATTTGTAAAGAAAATAATGACCTCGAGCTAGATATACATACTCAAAAAATAAAAGAAAAAAACTTTCATTTTGAGAAATTATACTAAAAATTAAACAACAATTTACTTTTCGGACTTTCTAACGTTATTTGAAGTACCGCTACATCGTATTTTATATGTATGAGAGAGCAAATAATTCGTTTTTATTTTGTATTTATAGTAAATTTATGATAAGCATGTCATATATTATGACATTTTATTTTTGCTATAAACATTATTAACAATTTTAATAAGAAAAAAACTTCAAACAGTAAATGAAAAATTTTATTATCAATGATAAGATAGTTAAACAATTTTATAAATATTCAATGATTCAAAATATGTATTTTTATTTTTTAAGAATTTTTTTATTTAAAAATTTGTTCTTTGTTTTAAACATTATAGATATTTAGAAATAATAACAATAAATATTAACACTTAAAATTAAGAGGAAATAAAAAATATTAATAAATAAAAAAATAAAAAATAAACATGAAAAGATCACATTAACAAAAAAAAAATTATCTTTTAAAATTAGAAAAAGAATGTAGGCGCTTATAACGGTTAGCAATTTAAAAGAGACTCAGGGCTTTAAAAGCAATAACACTTAATCTATTTTACAGCTCTGTCAGATTTTATTGTCAACTTTCACCTTGAAAAAATAACTTAAAACTTAAAGTAATTAATTGAGTTGTTAGCAATAAACTTTTAGTTTAATTAAACTTTTAACTGCATAAACAAACTATTGTAATTGTATAAACAATGAAATCAATGAGGTTGTTGGTTCAATTCTGGTCGCTATAACATTTGTTTTTTACTCTTCTTTTCTCTTTTAAAGAGCAACTTAAATATCTAAACAAAATATTTAGAAAACAAAACCGCTAAAGAACCCATAATAACAAATGCACTCATATGCATAAATGATGCTCCCGATCCCCGGGGATCTTTTAATATAGAACGTTCATTAGATTTAGATTCTAACCACGCCTTACAACTTGTTTCATTTTTAATAAACTTAAACACCGATTCAAATACATTAGCTGGTGTTATTTCTTGACATTGCTCCAAATGATGTAAAGTACAGGATTCAAATTTAGCCAAGTCAATACAGTGTTCTGGTTCAACAACAAAATCCGGTAAATTAAATAAATCTGGTACTTTACCATGTTTGGGTGCAAATTCGGCAAATGATCTATTAGCACAATGTGAAATGGCTTCTTTGTTGGCTTCAAAACATTCGGGACCATCTTCAGCTACAAAAAGAGCAATTTGATCACCACCACGAGCACACATAAAACCTAAAAGCCCGGTTACAACACGTATCATAACGGCATTTTGTGATTTTTCATTTTTGCTTAAACAGGGTTGTACGACTTCATTGAATGCCCTTATGCATTTATCAGCTTCTGGAGCTTTTAAACAGTATTTATGGAAAACAGTATCTAATTCACCAATTGGTCGTGCTACTTCGATTTCTTCTTGCAATGCTGTAAAATTAGCAACACCAGATAGACAGTGCATTAATTTGGCAGCACCGGTTTCTACTTCTTGATATAAAGTAGAGTTATCTACTCCTGAGGCTTTTTTACATTTTTCTTTGAAAATCTTTTTTACATCATCTGAAAAAATAAAATAAAAATTTATTAAAATCTTATTTAAATTAAATATTTCTTAAAATTTTGATTTTAATTGAGGTTTTTCTCATCATAAAAAAACTAACTAATAAGTGAGGTATTTCTGAGGGCACCCACCAATTGTCCTGAAACTTGCATATGAGAAAGAGGGGATACAAATGAGAGTTACCTGTTTTTGTTCAGCTACCCAATAACATATTTATTGGGTCAAAGGAGAGGGGTAAAACAGAATTTTTTCGATTTTTTAAAGGATTTAAAAAAACAATGCAAATAGGGGCAAAATTGTATGTTTCATGGCATCAATTAAACCGCTGGATTTTAATAATCGTTATGCACACCGTTTTAAAGAGCGTAGTTTTTCGATTAAATTTATGTTAAAACAAGTAAGACTTTCTTTGCATCAGCCTTTTTGGGAAGTTGGGGTGAAAATTAGTTGTAAGGATGTTAAGGGAGGAGTCTAGAAGATACCGTCTGTTCAGATTTGAACACGGGTTAGTATTTTAACAAAAGAAGATATGGATAGTATTTAAGTAATCATTAGAAATACATCACATTTAAAAATAATTAAGGAATATGCTGTAAAATAAGAAGTAAATAAATGAGGGTGGGTTTTTCATATCACTTGAAATTCCCATAAAATGTGTTTTTATCGTAAAAATGTTTATTACGGTCAACACATGTTTAAACTACTGATTATGAATCCATATTATTGTTTATGAGTGTTAGAGAAATAGCCTCACACTGATATGGATAATCAGGTAGTCAAGGTTAGGTTTTAGATTTTAATGTTTAGTACGTAAGAATTTTTATTTTTAATAAAGAGTTAGTATCATCAAAATTACTCGCGTGTTTAATTCGTACGGAGTTAACACCGTCTTCCTCGCGATACGTATTTAAAAATTGATTAAGTATAATATTTATGCTTGAATAATATATTTTTAACAAATTTATATATTATTTTCATATACACGCCCCTATAAGTGGGTGGGACGAAATAAATGGCTTTTTCTATTCCCCCCAGGTCAAGGAATAGGAAGAAAATTATTTTGATGTGTTGAACAAAAGTACATGTTTTTCGTAAAAAATCGTGCTTTTCATGAATCTTTTTAGTTCTTCAATGGTACATTTTCCCCCTTGTTCCGATTTTGTCCATTTAATAAGCATATGGTCATTAGATATATTCGTTGCAAATTTTAGTAGTCTAGCATTTTTGGTTTTAACTGCATGTGGTTTAATAGTATAAAATTAGTCATATTTTTAAAATACACTTGCACAAAGCGGGCGCTTTTGAAGCAAGTTTCTATGACTGATTCAAGTAAAGTATTATACCACTTTCCACTGTATATAAATATCTAAGCATAATGTAGGATAAGTGTTGAGTTTTTGACCTGTGAACTTATGTTCGGAAAAACTTCATTAAAAGAAAGTTCTTAGATCGGCTATAAATACTTTAATGTGATAGATTCTGGAGCACACTTTTACAATTCATATAGTTTTTAAAAAATTTTATATTCTAATTCTGATTAATTTTTATTAAACAATAAAAATTGTTTTATTCGACCTTTAAAATATTATATTTTGAGGATGTTTATTCTGGCTCGAGGTCATTATTTTCTTTACTAATTAAAACCATGATATTCTCATATCATAATTCTCATTTTCCGACAAATTCCGAAACACGTGTCGATTAAGTCTTGTAAAAATGCCCAACATAAATAAATTTAAAACAAAAAAATAATTTTCTTGAAAATCGATTTTTGTCAAAATTTAACATTTTTGATGTAAAAAGTTCCCCCTTGAAGAACTAAACCAACCTCTGAAAAATACCATTTTTATACCCTCCAACTACAGTACGGGGGTTTACTCACTTTGTCATTCCGTGTGTAACGCATCAAAATATCGGTCTAGGACCCCATAAAGTATATATATTAATGATCAGTGATCGATTCTAAGACATTCTAGCGATGTCCTTCCGTCCGTCTGTCCGTCTATAGTTAACACGATACAGTCCAAAATAAAAGAGTTAGACTCCCGAAATTTGGCACCAATATATCTTATGCTCCTAGGAAGGTTAAGTTCGTAAACGAGAAAAATCGGGCCAGGGGGAAAAAAGTTCCCTCTTGAAGAACTAAACCAACCTCTGAAAAATACCACTTTTTTAAACGATATTTTGTGTTTTTGTTTAACAAATGCAACATTTTTATGCTTCAAGAAGTTTAAAGTCCTGCATTTGGACCCAGAGTATTAGAAAATGTCGTTTTTTCGGTCCAACCCCCTTTTGTGGGCGTGGATTAAAAAAATTATTTAAATAATGATAAACTTGTATTTCTTTAGTGCAAAAAGCGTAAGAATGAATTTTTAAATATACAGTCGAACTCGGTTATAACGAATTTTTGGTTATAACAAACTCATTCTAAAGTCCTGACGTTTTAGCATCAATTTTCACACAAAATACTTCTTTTATAACGAACTCGGTTATAACGAATCCTCGGTTAAAACGAACTAGTTTTTATGGTCCCACGAAGATAATTTCATGTGTATTTACCTTATTATAACGAACTCCCAAAACATTGTTAAATGTGTGGCAATCACGTTTATCAAACTCACAAAAGGGGGGCCCCCGTAGGCTAGTTGGTGGCGTGCTAGCCTTTGAACGTGGGGGTCGTGGGTTCGATTCCCACCAGAACCCTTGGTTTTTTTCGCTACAACGAGACGACGGTCATTGTTACCATTTCTCGGTTAGGTGGAATTTATTAAAAATGAGTTGTAAATAAATAGAAAGAATAAATAAAAATAATTGATCATGTGATCAAAACTATTATTATCTATATATATAAAAGAGTGTGGTGACTGACTGACTGATTGGCAATAATCATCGCCCAGCCCAAACCGCTGAAGCTAGAGACTTGAAATTTGGAATGTAGGTTCGGGTCCCGACAAAACCACCCACTAAGAAGGGATTTTTGGAAATTCCGATTCTAAGGGGGGCAAAAGGGGGAAAATAGGGCCCTTTGGGGGATTTTGTATCTTTTGAACTAATAGTCCTAGAAACTTCAAATTTGAACTCTAGGATCCTCTCGCGGAAATAAAATTTCGGATTTTTTTTTTTTTTTAAATTCCGCCTCCAAGGGGGGAAAAGGGGGAAAATAGGGCAAATTGGTACATTTTTTATATTCTAAACAAATGGTCCCAGAAACTTGAAATTTGAAGTCTAGCACCCTCTCGCGGAAATAACATTTTGGAAAAAGTGATATTTTGAAAATTCCGTTTCTAAGGTGGGGGGAGGGGGAAAATAGGGCAAGTTGGTACATTTTGTATCTTCTGAACTAATGGTCCTACAATCTTGAAATTTTGAATATAGGATACTCTCGCGGAAATAACATTTTGAAAAAAGTACTTTTTTGAAAATTCCGGTTTTAAGGGGGACAAAAAGGGGGAAAATAGGGCAATTTGGTGAATTTTGAACTAATGGTCCTAGAAACTAGATATTTGAACTATAGTATCCTCTCGGGGAAAAAAAATTTTTTTTACTAAAATTTTTGCACTCAAAATTTTTTTTCACTCAAAATTTTTTTTTCACTCAAAATTTTTTTTTTTTTACAAATTTTTTTTTTACAATTTTTTTTTTTCACTCAAAATTTTTTTTACTCAAAATTTTTTTTCACTCAAAATTTTTTTTTACTCAAAATTTTTTTTCACTCAAAATTTTTTTACAAATTTTTTTTCACTCAAATTTTTTTTTTCACTCAAAATTTTTTTTCACTCAAAAATTTTTTTTTACAATTTTTTTTTTCACTCAAAATTTTTTTTTACTCAAATTTTTTTTTCCTCAATTTTTTTTTAATAAAAATTTGTTTCACTCAATTGTATTTTATTCTTCAGTTTTTTTACTAATTTTTTTTACTTAAATTTTTTACTTAGAAGGTGTTTTCACCCAAATTTTTTTTACTCAAAATATTTTTCGCTTAATTTTTTACTCAAATTTTTAACTTAATTTTTTTATCTCATTTATTTTTTAATTTTTGGGAATTTATTGATTTAATCACTTAAATTTAGGGGGAAATAGGACAATTTTAAACATTTCGATCTTCTGAACTAATGGCCCCAGTAACCTAAAATTTGGACTATAGGATCCTTACGCGGAAATAATACTCTAAAGAAAGTATTTTAAAAAAAAAAAAAAAATAAGAAGGGGAAATGGGGAAAAAAGGGCAATTTGGTACATGTTCTATCTTCTGACCTAATGGTACTAGAAACTTAAAGTTTGGACTATAAGATCCACTAACGGAAAAAACATTCTGAAACAAAGTTTTTTTAATTCTGATTCTAAGGGGTTGAAAGGGGGAAAGTAGGATAATTTGGTACATTTTGTATCTTCTGAACTAATGGTCCTAGAAACTTAAAAATTTCCACTATATGATCCTCTCGTGGAAATTATGTTCTGAAGAAAGTATTTTTTGAAAATTTTTCATTCAAATTTGGGGGGGAAATAGGACGATTTTGAACATTTTCTATATTGTGAACTAATGGTCCCAGAAACCTGAAATTTGGACTATAGGATTCTTTCGCGGAAATAATATTCTGAAGAAAGTACTTTTTAAAAAAGGCACTTCTAAGAAGGCGAAAAGGGGGAAAATTGAGCAATTTGGTACATTTTATTTTCTCTGACCTAATGGTCCTAGAAACTTAAAGTTTGGACTATAAGAACCTCTCGCGGAAAAAAAATTCCGAAACAAATTTTTTTTTCAAGTCCGCTTCTAGGGTGGTAAAAAGGGGGATAATAGGACAATTTGGTACACTTTGTATGTTCTGAACTAATTTTCCCAGAAACTTAAAAATTTTGACTATGGGATCCTTCGCGGAAATAACATTGTGAAGAAAGTTCTATTTTGAAAATTTCGCATCTAAGGGGGAAAAAGGGGAAAGTAGGGTAATTTTGTGTCTGCTGAGCTAATGGTCGTAGATCCTTGAAATTTGGGCTGTACGATCCTCTCGCGGAAATAACTTTCTGAAAGAAGTACTTTTTGAAAATTCGGTTTGTATCTGCTGAACAAATAGGACTGCACGATCCTCTCGCGTGGACTGCACGATCCTCTCGCGGGAATAACATTCTAAAAAAAGTACTTTTTTGAAAATTCCGCTTTAAAGGGGGAAAAAGAGGAAGGTAGGGCAATTTTGTATCTGCTGAAAATATGATCCTAGATACTTGAAATTTGGAGTGAACGAACCTCTCGCGGAAATAACATTCTAAAGGAAGTACTTTTTCAAAATTCTGAGGGGAAATCGGAAAAGCAGGGCAATTTTGAATCTGCTGAACTAATGGTCCTTAATACTTGAAATTTAAACTGTACGATCCTTTCGCGAAAATAACATTCTTATAGAAGAACTTTTCAAAAAATCCGCTTCTACGGGGAAAAAGGGGGAAAGTAGGGCAATTTTGTATATGCAGAACTAATGGTCCTAGATACTTGAAATTTGAACTGTACAATCCTCTCGCGGAAATAATATTCCAAAGGAAGTACTTTTTGAAAATTCCTTGGGAAAAAGGGGGTGCGTGGGGTAATTTTGAATCTGCTGAACTCATGGTCCTAGATACTTGAAATTTTAACTTTTTTAAAAACTTTTTTAAAAATTATGCTTCTACGGGGAAAAAGGGGGAAAGTAGGACAATTTTGTATCTGCTGAACTAATGGTCCTAGATACACTCTAAAAAATGCATGTAACTTTACTATTATTAAGTTAGTAATTTTTCATGTATATTTACAGAAAATGCGCAAATGTAAACACGTTGTGTTTTATTTGTAAAAATTACACACAAAGTATAGTACATTGTGTGTTGTGAAACATGTTTATAAAATAATAAGCAGTTTCTCTTTAAATATACATTTTTTCTATGTAAAATTTGTTTCAGACACAAAATATGTAATCGTACATAATTTAACATAGTATTATGGAAATTGTCAAAACTTTTATTAAAATAAAAAAGAAAAAAACAAAATATCAAATAATTTTAAAAATAACATTGTATATGTATGTAGATGAATAAAAACGGACAAAATATTAAAAAAAACTATGAAAATCTTAAGGTTTTTGGAGTTCCATCAAGAAGAAATAAACCTGGTGCAACGCTTTTAAGAAAAATTGGTATCCCTCGAAAATGGTAAATTTTTTCCACTAATATTTTTATCTAAATTCTAAAATTGATTTATTTTTCTTGTTGTTTATAGAAATTGGGAAAAACACAGCCAACAAATGGTAGACCATGGCACTTCCGATTTTCTGCAGGATCCAGTCAAAATTTTTTTGTATATGGCCTAAAACTTTTTTCGATTTTTGAAGATTTTAAAAAAAGTCCTGCGATACGTCATATTTATGTTGATGCGCTGAACAAGAATGTCTAGAAAAATTTTAAATCCGGTAAACGGTTTTCTTATCGCTATTTAAAAAATTGCAATTTCTTCACACAGTTACGAAATTAAACAAAAAAACTATTTTTTTTTCTTTGACCTTTTAATAGATCTTGTGAAGAGCCTTATAAAAATTTTAATTGAGCCAAATTTTTGGCGTCGATCAAATTTTTGAATTTTTGGAAAACTCTTGGTAAATTCCAAACTTTTATTCTATAGAAAAAATCAGAGCATTTTTCTATAGAAAAAATCAGAGAATTTTTCTATAGAAAAAATCAGAGAATTTTTCTATAGAAAAAATCAGAGAATTTTTCTATAGAAAAAATCAGAGAATTTTTCTATAGAAAAAATCAGAGAATTTTTCTATAGAAAAAATCAGAGAATTTTTCTATAGAAAAAATCAGAGAATTTTTCTATAGAAAAAATCAGAGAATTTTTCTATAGAAAAAATCAGAGAATTTTTCTATAGAAAAAATCAGAGAAATTTTCTATAGAAAAAATCAGAGAATTTTTCTATAGAAAAAATCAGAGAATTTTTCTATAGAAAAAATCAGAGAATTTTTCTACAGAAAAAAATCAGGGAATTTTTCTATAGAAAAAATCAGGGAATCAGAGAATTTTTTTATAGAAAAAATCAGAGAATTTTTCTATAGAAAAAATCAGAGAATTTTTCTATAGAAAAAATCAGAGAATTTTTCTATAGAAAAAATCAGAGAATTTTTCTATTGAAAAAATCAGAGAAATTTTCTATAGAAAAAGTCAGAGAATTTTTCTATAGAAAAAGTCAGAGAATTTTTCTATAGAAAAAGTCAGAGAATTTTTCTATAGAAAAAATCAGAGAATTTTTCTATAGAAAAAATCAGAGAATTTTTCTATAGAAAAAATCAGAGAATTTTTCTATAGAAAAAATCACAAAATTTTTCTATAGAAAAATTCAGAGAATTTTTCTATAGAAAAAATCAGAGAATTTTTCTATAGAAAAAATCAGAGAATTTTTCTACAGAAAAAAATCAGGGAATTTTTCTATAGAAAAAATCAGGGAATCAGAGAATTTTTTTATAGAAAAAATCTGAGAATTTTTCTATAGAAAAAATCAGAGAATTTTTCTATAGAAAAAATCAGAGAATTTTTCTATAGAAAAAATCAGAGAATTTTTCTATAGAAAAAATCAGAGAATTTTTCTATTGAAAAAATCAGAGAATTTTTCTATAGAAAAAGTCAGAGAATTTTTCTATAGAAAAAGTCAGAGAATTTTTCTATAGAAAAAGTCAGAGAATTTTTCTATAGAAAAAGTCAGAGAATTTTTCTATAGAAAAAATCAGAGAATTTTTCTATAGAAAAAATCAGAGAATTTTTCTATAGAAAAAATCAGAGAATTTTTCTATAGAAAAAATCAGAGAATTTTTCTATAGAAAAAATCAGAGAATTTTTCTATAGAAAAAATCACAGAATTTTTCTATTGAAAAAATCAGAGAATTTTTCTATTGAAAAAATCAGAGAATTTTTCTATAGAAAAAGTCAGAGAATTTTTCTATAGAAAAAGTCAGAGAATTTTTCTATAGAAAAAATCAGAGAATTTTTCTATAGAAAAAATCAGAGAATTTTTTTATAGAAAAAATCAAAGAATTTTTCTATAGAAAAAAACAGAATTTTTCTATAGAAAAAAAAACAGAATTTTTCTATAGAAAAAAACAGAATTTTTCTATAGAAAAAAAACAGAGAATTTTTCTATAGAAAAAAACAGAGAATTTTTCTATAGAAAAAAACAGAGAATTTTTCTATAAAAAAAATCAGAGAATTTTTCTATAAAAAAAATCAGAGAATTTTTCTATAAAAAAAATCAGAGAATTTTTCTATAAAAAAAATCAGAGAATTTTTCTATAGAAAAAATCAGAATTTTTCTATAAAAAAAATCAGAATTTTTCTATAAAAAAAATCAGAATTTTTCTATAAAAAAAATCAGAGAATTTTTCTATAGAAAAAATCAGAATTTTTCTATAGAAAAAATCAGAATTTTTCTATAAAAAAAATCAGAAAATTTTTCTCTAGAAAAATGTCTTTAGAAAAATTTTCATATTCTGAGAAATTATTTGTATATTAAAAAAATTTTTCAGAATCTGAGAATTTTTCTATAGAAAAAATGTTTCAAAATCTGAGAACTTTTCTATAGAAAAAATGTCATAGAATCCGCGAATTTTTCTTTACAAAAATGTCTCAGAATCTGAGAATTTTTCTATAGAAAAAATGTCACAGAATCTGAGAAAATTCTCCGATAATTTTTTTTATCCAAAACAATTTCTCTTTTGACAAGTTATATGATTCTGAAACATTTTTTCTATAGAATTATATAGATTCTGAGACATTTTTTTTGAGAAAAATTTTTCTATAGAAAAATTATTAAACTCTGAGACATTTTTAAAAAAGTTCAAATTATGAGACATTTTTTCTCTAGAAAAACTCTCGAATTATGAAACATTTTTTTTTTGTTTAATTTTTTTTTTTGTTTAATCTAACTTTTTTATTTAGTTTAAGCGTTTTAATTAAATTTTAAATTTGTTTTAGACCTTTATTAAAATTTTTATTTTAAATAAAGCATCATTTAAAAATAAATTTCTTGTTTTTTAATATTTGAATTTTGAAAAGTTAGGGTGGTTTTATAAAAAGCATTTTTAATGTATATGCACATAATTTCCATGTATTTTCAGGCATTTCTATTTTAAGTTTACTAAATTAAAATTTATGTTTACACACAAACACCGTAAAATTTATTGAAACATTTTTGTTCCGAAACATTTTGTAGACACATGAATATGTACGTTTACATACTTTGTGTCTATCACTTTAAACACAACATGTATTTTTACACGGTTTATAGTAGGAGAACAGTTACCTACTATAAACAGGGTAAATTTACATGAAAATTGATTAGAGTGTACCTAAAATTTGAACTGTACAATCCTATCCCGAAAATAACATTCTAAAATAAGTACATTTTTGAAAATTCGTTTTTAAAGGGGGGAAAATGGGGAAAGAAGTGCAATTTCGTATCTGCTAAGCGAATGGTCCCAAAAACTTGAAATTTTAAGTCTACTCTCGCGGAAAAAAACATTTTGTAAAAAGTAATATTTTGAAAAATCCTTTTATAAGAGTAGGGGTGGTGGGTAGAAGGGGTTTAATAGGGCAATTTTGTATCTTCTGAACAAACTTGAAATTTTGAATCTGGATGCTCTCGCGGAAATTATTTTTTGAAAAATATATTTCTTTGAGAATTTTGGTATTAAGGAGGCCCAAAAGGGGGAAAATAGGGCAATTTGCTAAACTTTAAATTAATGGTCTTAGAAACATGACATTTGGAATATGGGATCATATCGCGGCAATAACATTCTAAAAGAAGTACTTTTTTGAAAATTTCGCATTTAAGGGGGAGAAAGGGGGAAAGTAATGCAATTTTGTATATGCAAAAGTAATGGTCCTAGATACTTGAAAATTGGACTGTACGATCCTCCCGCGGAAATAGCATTCGGAAAGGAATACTTTTTTAAAAATTCCTCTCTTAAGGGGAAAATGAGGGGAAAATAGAGCAATTTTGAATCTGCTGAACTAATGGTCCCAAATACTTGAAACTTGGACTGTACGATCCTCCCGCGGAAATAACATTCGGAAAGAAATACTTTTTTAAAAATTCTTCTTTAAGGGGGAAAATGGGGGAAAGTAGGCCAATTTTGTATCTGCTGAACAAATAGTCCTAGATACTTGAAAATTGGACTGCACAATCCTCTCACGGAAATAAAATTTGAATGAAGGACTTTTTGGAAAATTCCGCCTCTAAGTGGGCAATTTTGTATCTGCTGAACTAATGGTCCGGGTGATTTGAAATTTGGACTGTACGATCTTTTCGCGAAAATAACATTCTAAAAGAAGTACTTTTTTAAATATTCCGATTTTGAGTGGGCAAAAGGGGAAAAGTAGGGCAATTTTGTATCTGCTGAAATAATGGTCCTATATACTTAAAATTTCGACTGTACTATCCTCTCGCGGATAAAACATTCTAAAAGAGTACTTTTTTTAAATTCTGCTTCCACGGGGGGAAAAGGGAGAAAGTAGGGCAATTTTGAATCTGCTTAACTAATAGTCCTACATACTTGAAGTTTGGACTGTACGATCCTCTCGCGGAAAGAACATTCTAGAAGAAGTACTTTTTTGAAAGTTCTCCTTCTAAAGGGGGAAAAGGTGGAAAGTAGGCCAATTCTGTATCTGCTGAACTAATGATCCTAGGTACTTAAAATTTGAACTGTACGATCCTCTTGCGGAAAAAGTTCCGCTTCTAGGGGGAAAAGGCGGAAAGTAGGGCAATTTTGTATCTGCTGAACTAATGGTTCTAGATACTTGAAATTTAGACTGCACGATCCTCTCTCTTGGAATTAACATTCAGAAAGTACTTTTTTTGAAAATTCCGATTTCAAGGGGGAAAACGGGTAAGGTAGGGCAATTTTGTATCTGCTGAACTAATGGTTCTAGATACTTGAAATTTGGCTGAACGATCCTCTCGCGGAAATAACATTCTTAAGAAAGTACTTTTCAAAATTCTGTGGGAAAAAGGGGGAAAGAAGGGCAATTTTTAATCTGCTGAACTAATGGTCCTAGATTCTTGAAATTTGAACTGAACGATCCTTTCGCAAAAATAACATACTTAAAGAACTTTTTTTAAAAATTTTACTTCTAAGGGGGAAAAAGGGGAAGTAGGGCCCTTTGGGGATTTCGTATCTTTTGAACTAATAGTTTTAGAAACTTGAAATTTGGACTCTATAATCCTGTGGAAAATATGGCAATTTTGTATCTTCTGAACTAAAACTTTAAGTTTTGATCCTCTCGCGGAAATAATTTTTTGAAAAATACACTTTTTGAAAATTTTGGTTTTAAGGAGGGCCAAGAGGGTCAAAATAGGGCAATTTGGTAAATTTTAAACTAATGGTCTTAAAAACATGACATTTGCAATGTAGGATCATCTCGCGGAATAACATATTGAAAGAAGTACTTTTTTGAAAATTACTTTTTAAAGGGGGAAAGAAGGGCAATTTTGTATCTGCTGAACTAATGGTCCTAGATATTGAAGTTTGGACTGTACGATCCTCTCGCGGGAATAACATTCTGGAAGAAGTACTTTTTTGGAAAAATCTGCTTCTATAGGGGGAAAAAGAGGGAAAGTAGGGTAAACTTGAAATTTGAATCCTCTTGCGGAAACAACATTCTAATGGAAGTACTTTTTTGAAAATTTCGCTTCTACGGGGAAAAGGGGGAAATTAGGGCAATTTTGTATCTGCTGAACTAACGGTCCTAGATACTTGAAATTTGGAGTGTACGATCCTCTCGCGAAAAAAAAACATTCTGAAAGAAGTACTTTTTTGAAAATTTTGTTTTATAGGTGGAAATGGGGGAAAAGTAGGGCAATTTTGTATCTGCTGAACTAATGGTCCTAGATACTTGAATTTTTAACTGTTTTATATCTGCTGAACTAATGGTTCTAGATACTTGAAGTTTGTACTGTACGATCCTCTAGCGGAAATAACATTCTGGAAGAAGCACTTTTTTAGTAGCTTCTAAGGGGGAAAATGGGGAATTTTGTATCTGCTGCATTAATGGTCCTAAATACTTGAAATTTGGACTGTACCATCCTTTCGCGGTAATAACATTTTAAAATAAGTACTTTTATGAAAATTCTGCTTCTAATGGGGAAACAGGGAGAAAGTAGAGATACTTAAAAAATTTAAGAAATTACATTCTGGGAAAATCAATTTTTGAATTTTCGCTTCAATTTGGTACATATTGTTCCTTATGCACTAATGTTCCTTGCAACTTAAAGTTTGAACTATGGGATCGTTTCGCCAAAATAAAATTTTTTTCAACTTTAAATCTACTCAAAATATAATATTTTAAAGGTCGAAACTAACAATTTTTATGTTTAAAGAAAAATTATTAAGAATTTGAAGTAATAATTTTTTTTTTTACAGCTAACCGGTAACGAAGTACCGGGCGAGTTAGCTAGTATTATTATATATTACTATTTAACTCACAAAAGGTTGGACATTTTTTGTTTATATTAAAATGTTGATAAAATTTATTTATATTTTTAATGTTTTCTTCTCAATAAGTAGTTTATTTGGGGAAAAAAAATATAATAAAACAAAATTGGATCTATTTTTTTTTGGAAACAAAATTAGGTTGATAAAAAATATACCCCGCATATAACAAACTTCGCTTATAACGAACTATTTTACTGGTCCCTCGGAGTTCGTTATAACCGGGGTTGAGTGTATATTTCGAGTAGAAATTTGTCCCCCCAGTAAATTTTTCAGTCGATTTTGTTTTATTTTCTCGTAATTATTATAAATATTAAAAAAAAATTGGGCCTATACATTATTTTTGTAAAATTTTTGAGAATTAGTTTCAAAATTCACTTTTTCGCTTATTATCGCTAAAAGCTACTATTTTTCGCTACACTCGATATCGCTATTTCAAGTTATATGAATCTATATATTCCCAGAAGTAACATTCATATCGGTCTACAGGCCATGTTTGTCATTTTAAATGGTTTTCGTACATTTTTCTCAAAGTGACCTTATATTTATGAAACACTGCAGAACTAATTATTACAAAAAATACAACAACAAACTACAACAACAACTTTCCAATGCACACCAAATTATAGCTTATGGAAATATGAATTAATCATCCAAAGACACCAAAGGGATCGGTTCATTAGTTAAAGCAAAAATTCAAAAACTGAAGTGACCTTATAATTATGAAACGCACTATATTGCGGAAATCTATTATCTATTTAACTGTATCAATTAACATTTTTGTTGTTTCAATTAAAATAATATTAATGCAATCACTAAAATTTCTTATTAATACTAAAAATTTCTTTACAGATGCAAAATCAATGACGTTTGTAACTGTGACAATTAATTTTTTAATCAAAAATTTTCAGGCGCTATTTTTAGACGTCGAAGTCAATACATTTATTGCACTTATGTTTGTACAAAAATGCAATAAAATCCCCACTTTTTTATGTTTATTATATTACTTACCCGCAGAAAAATTTGAGTTTCTATATTCAGCTGGTAAAAATTGATTTTTCAGTGCTTCAATTTGACTCACTTGAGCAGCTTGAGTTTGACTCATAAGTAAGACACTGATAGCTGCTACTAAAGCAATTAAAAATAATCGTAATTTTATCATTATTGTATTTTTTTTAATGTTTTTATTTCACAATTTTTTTTTTAACAAATTAAATTTCCTGTAGTGCTCTCTACTAAACGATTGCTTAAAACCAATAACTTTTTTGAACTATTTTGAAATGAAAAATGTATTTCTATCAATAAATTGTGTTAAACATATAAATTTTCTTATCAATTTCAAAGATAAAATTAAGTGGTACCGAAAAAGTATTGGGACATAATCTAATCAAAACATTTTGTTTCTGTTTTGGCAATATGTACGATTATATTTGTTATTTTTTTACCACAGTTGCAAAGTACAAGTTGGAAACATGTATCGGTATTATAAGTTTTTATCATACCGACATTATTTTTGCATTTATAAATGTTATTTCTAGTTTGTGGTTATATTTGTAACATGTTATAAAGTTTTAGACTTGAGAATTCGGACCGATTTGGCTTGGTTTAAGTATCACAACACTCCATTTTGAAAAAGTTATATTTGAAAATACCATAGCGAGATATCGCTATTTGAAGTTCCAAAAAATGGCGGATATTTCCTACGTTTAAAAAAATTAAAAAATAAAAAATCTCAAAATTCCTTTCCCCTGACCCTTTCATAGAGCTTGAGAAAAACTTTTATATAAAATATTTGAGCCAAATCCGATTATCGATCAAAGTTTTGGGTTTAAAAAAAAATTTCACCAAAAACTCTAAACTTAATTCGAAGGGCGTCATGGGTTAAAATGTTCAGATTTGGTTCAATAAAAGTTTAAATTAAAATTTGTCTCAAGCTCTATGAAATAGTCGGTGGAAAAAAAAATGTTGAGATCTTTTTTGAAAAAATTTCTTCTGAAAAAATTTCTCAAATGGCGATATCTCGAAAACCGCCTTACTGATTTCAGAATTTTTTTTATATTCATGTTCTGCATGTCATAAATTATCGAAGGATATTTTTTTTTTAATTCTAAGTATTATTGAAAATTTAAAAAAAATCCAAAACTTTGATCGAAGGGCGCCATGGGTTAAAACAATCGGATTTGACTCAGAAATGAAAATGTATCAAACTCTATGAAAGGGTCAAGGGAAAGAAATTTTCAGTTTTTTTTTTTTTATTTCTTGAATTAGACGTCAAAAAATTGTATCAAATCTCCTTCTCGAGATATAGGCATTCTCAATTTTTGTGGACCAATCCCTCAAAACTGACAAATTTTGTATACCCTCCAACCACAGTATGGGGGTATACTCACTTTGTCATTCCATGTGTAACGCAACGAAATATCGGTCTAGGACTCCATAAAGCAGTGACGGGTACAGCTTTTGGGTCCGGGGGGGGGGGGGTGAAATTTTTTTTACTTTGAAAAAAATATCATAAATTCACCTTTGTTGACGAGCAAAAAAAGGGAAAAAGTGATGGGAAAGCTATAAAATCATCAAATTTATTAGTTTTTGTCGAAGAGGGTTTGTTTTTAATGATCATATTTCGTTTAGATCAATTTTTTTTAATTTGTTTTAAAAGAAAATTGTATATTTTTGGTATACATTAGAAGATAATTTTTTAATAGAAGAAATTCTTTCTACATAAAAAATATCAGATGTTGAGACATTTTTCGTGAAAAAATATTTTTTATAGGGAAAATGTCTCAGAATAAAAGACTTTTCTTTACGAAAAATAAGACTTTTCTTTTTCTATATGAAAAAGTCTAAGAATCTGAGACTTTTTTCATATAGAAAAATCTTCAGATTTTTAAAAGAAATTTAAAAGAAAATTGTATATTTTTCGTATACATAAGAAGAGTCTAAATCTGAAAATTTTTTAATAAAAGAAATTCTTCCTACATAGAAAATATCAGATTTTATGACATTTTTCGTGAATTTTTTTTTTATAGGGAAAATATCTCAGAATATAAGACTTCGTTTTTACGAAAAATGTCTCAGAATCTGAGACTGTTCGTATAGAAAAATTTTCAGATTCTAAGTTTTTTTTTCCACAGAAAAAGTCTCAGATTCGGAGACATTTCACTATAGAAAAAGTCTCATATTTTAAAGCATTATTAAGACATTTTTCCTATAGAGAGTCTCTGATTATTAAATTTTTAGATTCTGAGACTTTTTTTCTACAGAAAAAGTCATAGATTCATCGACCTTTTTCCAATAGAAAAAGTCTCAGATTCTAAGACCTTTTTCCTAAAGAAAAAGTTTCAAATTCTGAGATCTTATTCCTAAAAAAAAGGTTTAGGTTTTCAGACCTTTTTCCTAAAGAATAAGTCTCAGATTCTGAGAGCTTTTTCTTATATAGAAAAAGTTTAAATTTCTAGCACTTTTTCTCTAAAGAAGAAGTGACAGATTCTGATACCTTTTTCTGATACTGAAATCTTTTCCTATTCTAAGACAGGTCTCCTATAGAAAAAATCGAAGATTCTGTGACACTTTTCTAAAGATAAAGTCACAGATTCGGAAATGTTTTTCCTATAGAAAACGTGTCAGGCTTTAAGACCTTTTTCCTATGGGAAGGTCATAGACTCTAAGACCTGTTTCCTATAGAAAAAGTCTGATATTCTGAGACATTTTTCTGAGATTCTGAAACCTTATTCCTAAAAAAAAATGTCTTAGATTCTAAGACCTTTTTCTCGTAGAAAAAGTCTCAGATTATGTGACCTTCTACCAATTCAGAAAGTTTCAACTTCTGAGACTATTTTTCAACAATAAAAAGTCTCAGACTTTGAGACCTATATATTTTTAAAAAAGACTCAGATTCTGAGACATTTTTCCTTAAAATAGGTCTCAAATTCAGAAATTTTGAGACTTTTTTAGATTAATTTTTCAGATTAATTCACTTTTCCTTAAAAAATTAAAAAATTTTCCCTATTAAAATTTTCCGATTTTTTTCTATGAAAAAATTTTGGACTCTGAGATTTTTTTCGTTCGGAAATTTTTTTGGAAAATTTTTTCTTTTTTTTCTTTTTTTCCCTCCTTTTTTGGTCTACGGCGGGGAAATTTCCCCTTCCCCCCTTGTACCCGCGCATGCCATAAAGTATATATTTTATTGATCAGTGCTCGATTCTAAGACATTCTAGCGATGTCCGTCCGGCCGTCTGTAGAGGACACGATACAGTCAAAAATAAAAGAGCTAGACTTCCGAAGTTTGGCACGAATATGTTTTATATTCCTAGGCAGGTTAAATTCGGAAATAGGCAAAATCGGACTATGGGGAAAAAAGTTCCACCTTGGAGAACTAAACCAACCTAACAAAAACCGCATGAAGGTTGCAAAAAAACGTAACTTTTGCAAAAATTTCAAATAGTGGTATCTCGAAAACCAGTCGACCGATTTTAATAATTTTTTATATTTGTGTCCAGCGCATCAAAATTAATAAATATGATGTGTTGCATGACCTTTCTATTGAATTTTTTTTTTTTATTTTTAAAAATACAAAACTTTAATCAAACAAAAATTTTTACACTCAAAAATATTTTTACACTCAAAAAAAATTTACACTAAAAAAAATTTCAATCAAAATAAACTTTTTACTGCAAACTTTTATTTCCAAAAATTAAAAAAAAAGTAAATATAATTTTTTTTAAATATCTTTATTTTTAAGAAATATTTCTTAAAACTATCTTTACACAATTAAATACATTTACAATACATTTTTAATAATTTTAACCTAAACGAGAACTGGTAACAATGACCGTCGTCACGTTGTAGCGAAAAAACTAAGGGCTCTTGTGGGAATTGAACCCACGACCCCCAGTTTAGAAGGCTAGCACGCTACCAACTAGCCTACAGGGGCCCAAAGTAAATATAATATTTTTAAGTTAAAATTTCACACTCACAAAAAAATTTACAAAAAAATGTGTTTTTTATAGAAATTCATAACAAAAAAATCAAAATAATTTTTTTTTCCTCAAAATTATATTTTTTTACGTTAAAAAAATTAAAATCCCTAAAAAAATGCTTTGAATATTGGGAAGGGTGCTCATGGATTCCGCTAAGTTCAATTCAACTTTTTTAGTTGTTGTAGTTATAATTTTCTTACTATTTTTTCTTCCCAAAATTCTTGTATCATTGAATTCATACGCCATGTAGGTCTATATTACTTAACAATTACACTAGTTTACAAAATTAAACAAAATCTCAGCGCAAGAAACGAGACTCTAGTTTTTGTATGTATTACAGCGTCCGACAGCCATATTAAACATGAATCGGATGATATACGTCTGAAAGAAGAGATCAAATCAGAGACGGGCGATGGTCACGTGATTTGTGTGATTCACGTGAATCACGCGTGAATTATGCGTGAGTGTGAGTGATTTTCATTTCAATCACGTGAGTGTAAGTTAAAAAAAATCTGCGTGAGTGATTATTGAGTGAGTCATTTATTTTTTGTGTGAGTTTGCGTGATATTATTTTACATAATTTTTTGTTTTTTTCATTTCATGCATTTTTTTTTGGTAAGAAAATTTTCAGCGTGAGTAAATTTTGTGTGACTCATGCGTGAGCATGATTGAATCTGGTGTGAGTCACGCGTTAGTGTGAGTAATGTTATTTTTACTCATGTGAATAGTGAGTGAGGGGGAGTAAAACAAAATTTTGCGTGAGTGATTCGATTATTGTTTGCATGAGTGAGTGTTAGTCAAAATCCACTCACGCGCCCATCTTAAGAACAAATGGTGTACAACTGAATTCACAGTTTTTCATTTCATTAAAGTTTTAAAGGATTAATTTTGTAAAATATTTTTGAAATATTTGTCCTAGTATGACACGGGTGATGGCAATTGAAAGAGGAGGATCTCCCCTAAAAAAGGACGTGACTTACCTCCATTTTTTTATATGTAAAAATAATAAAATAGGACAATTAGAGGAGATTCTCCTCTTTCATTTGCTATCAATAGTGGCATCCTAGGACAAATACAAATTAAAAAAAAACTCGAAAACTTTAACGTCCTTGTAAAAGGAAACAGGTTCACGAAAAAAAAATCTGCAACTGCAGTTTTACTACATGTAGTCTCTAGTTTCAAACGTATATTATCTAAATCGTGTTTAACGACTTTTTTCATTTTTATCCGATGGTGTTATTAGAGTGACATTTTTTCTTCAACTTTTGATTTTCTCAAATGTCGGGAAAAATTTTTATTCTAGAAGAACTTAGAGTTGTGTATAGCCCGGCGATCAAAGTTTTGGATTTTTAAAAATTTAAAAAAAAAAATTTACAAAAAAAATACGTCTTGCACGTGAGTGATTTTTGACTCACACTCACTCACTCACGCTAACGACAAGAATTTTTGAATCACGCAACTCACTAACGATCATATTTTTTTTACTCATACTCACTCACAATCACGTGAGTGAATTTAATACAATTCACACTTACGAGCACTCACGCGATCTTCACTCACACTCACGTTGACTCACACTCACGAAACTCTTATTTATACAACAAAATTTTAAAAACTAAAATTTCAAAAATCTTTCAAAATTTTTCGCAAAATTTAAAGTTAAGCGAAATTTAATTTTTTTTTTGCTTTTTTTGGGACTAAATCTTAAGTGATGACAAATTTTATATTTTTTTGTTACTTTTTTTGGTACGAAAGGAAATATGAAGAGAGAATAAATCACGCAAACTCACGCAAAAAAATCGACTTACGCACACTCACGCAGAAATCTTACTCACGCGCACTCACTCACGCAATTTTTTTCTCCACTCACGCTCACTCAAAATCACATGAGTAAAATTAAATTCAATCACGCTTACGCGTGATCACGCGTGAATCACGTGAATCACGTGAATCACGCTCGAATCTGCTCATATGCCCATCTCTAATCACATCTATTAATTTTGATGTGCTGAACACGAATATCAAAAAAAAATTAAAATCGGTCAAACGGTTTTCAAGATATCGCAATTTAGAATTTGCAAAAAATGCCGGTTTTTCCCCACGTTCAAGAAATTTGTTTTCAAAAAAATTTCAAAATTTCTTTCCCTTGACTCTTTAATAGAATTTGAGGTGAACTCTTATTTAAAATTAATTTGAGTCAAATCCGATTATTTTAATCCGTGCCACCCTTGGATCAAAGTTTGGTTTTTTTTTAGAAAAATTTCCCCTCAAAAACTCTAAATTAAGTACAAATGAAAGTTTGCTTCAAACTCTATGAAATAGTCGGTGGAAATTCCGAAATTCGTGTCGATTAAGTTTTGCAAAAATTAACAACATAAATAAATTTGAAACATAAAAATTATTTTCTTGAAAATTATTCTATGAGAATATCATAGTTTTAATTAGTAAAGAAAATAATGACCTCGAGCTAGAATAAACCTACTCAAAATATAATATTTTAAAGGGCGAATAAAACAATTTTTATATTTATCTGTGAAAAAAAATGTTCGATGAATTTTTTGAATAAAGGGGTCCATATTAAATATACATAAGACCAATCGGGGTTAGTGCGCAATTTCCTTGTGAACAAGTGTTATTTGTTTGACAATTTTATTACTCTAGTTTTAATGATCAGTTTTTCTATATATTTTTTTTATCAAAGTTAATTATAATTTTTGTTATTGTAACAAATATGAAATCAATTGATAAAATAAATTTTATTATTTACTTTCTTTTATTGAAATTGAATGGGATCAAAGTTTAAAATGACGTATTATCTTACTTGGTGATATCATTATCATAATTATCATTAAAAACAATAAACAGAATTTTTTGAGAATGTTTGGCAACCATAGAATTATTGTACACGGTGCGGTAGCTCGAGGTTTTGCTTTAAAAATTGAAAATTAAATTAAAAACTTTCCATACAAATGTATGAAAAATTGTATGTTTCTCAATTTTGATGTCATTTTATGAAAAAGTTTTCAAAAAGATTTGTGTAAAAAAATATATGGTTGGAATTAGAGATGGGCGCGTGAGTGGATTTTGACTCACACTCACTCACGCTCACGCAAAAAATAATCGAATAACTCACTAATCACTCACGCAATTTTTGTTTTTACTCACGCTCACTCACATTCACGTGAGTAATAAAAAACTTACTCACGCTCACGCGTGACTCACGCCAGATTCAATCACGCTCACGCGTGAGTCACGCAAAATCTACTCACGCAATAAAATTTTCTTACCAAAAAGAAAAAAAATCCAAAAAAAAAAATTTTTTACAAAAAATTAAAAAAAAATTGGGCAAATCAAAAAATCTAATCACGCAAACTCACGCAAAAAATAAATGACTCACTCACTAATCACTCACTCAGATTTTTTTTCAACTCACACTCACTCACAATCACGTGATTGAAATGAAAATCACTCACACTCACGCGTGATTCACGCGTGATTCACGTGAATCACGCAAATCACGTGACCAGCGCCCATCTCTAGTTGGAATCGCTATTGATTACACCGTCCGACAGCCAATATTAAACATGAACCGGATGATATACGTCTGAAAGTAGAGATCAAATGTAGTAAAACTGCATTTACAGTTTTTCATTTCGTGATCCTGTTTTCTTTTAAAAGGACTTCAAAGTTTTAAAGGATAAAAATGTTTTTCGCGAAAGAAAATTCACGGTATTATAGTTTGTTACGTTAGCTTAACATACTTCTGAAAAGTTTTTTTTGGTTTATCCAAAAATATTTATTTTACCTTTTTGAGGAAGGGATCTAAAGTCCAAATCTTTATCATGTCCTTGAATACACAAAAGTTCCATCACATGCTAAATAAAACCAAGTCATACAAATTTCACATTTTCATCACTTGCATTAACATGTTAAATACATATGGGATTAGAAACAAATCATTTATGATTTGTTTCTCATTATTCAATGTCCAAATTTTATATTTGTTTTTCTTACATCCACACATTAGTAGATATAGTACCGCCTTTTCTTGTCAAATCAGTTTTATAAATAATGTAATATCTTAAAGATATGCTGTATTTTATTCGGCCATGATTCCCTTCTACCTTTCAGCAATACATATTTTGAAAAAAAAGTCATAAATACTTAATCATTATGCTATTATAATGTTATATCTTCTCAAACCACTGAAGAAAGAAAAAGTCTTTATCCTTTTTTTTCGTATACGATTCACAGTCAGTAAAAATCTTCATTAAATATTCATATACAGTGATGATATAACGCTAAAAAAAATATTCAAGTCTACTGAAAAAACAAAAAACTTACTTTGTAGCCATATTGAAAGGGAAAAAGAAAGAAATCGAAATAATACTTTGCATTATCCTGTAAAAGAAAATATGATTTATGGTTGAATTATTCTGATGATAACTTATGAAAAAATAAGAAAAATATTAAAATAAATATGACGAATACTAAAAAAAAGATGTGGGGAAAAAAATATTAAAGATATTTTACACTTCTACAAAAAAAAATTAATTTGAGTAAATTTTTGATACTCTTGAGTAAAAAACTTACTCAATTTTGCACCAGTAAACGATTTTATAGTGTTGAGTAAACTTTTAATAAAACTTTATTAAATTTATGCTAAAAAATTTGAGTAAATTTTTAACTGATACAATTAAAACTTTACTTAAAACTTTTCGTTTTTTAATTAAGTTTTTAGTTGTGTCAAGTAAAAATTTACTCAAAATTTATCAATTTATGGGCCTTACCACAAGAAAACAAAAAGTCTATTTTAACAAAAGTTTTATTTTAAATTTCAAATTTTCAATACATTTTTTGAAAGTCGATTTTAAAAACAAAAACAATTTGTATGGAAATAAAATTAAAAGCTCATTTTAAATTTATTTTATTTTCTTGTGGTAAAGCTGTATTTTTTTTAAAATTTAAAAAAGTTTCACTTAAAAAAAAAATGTTTTTTTTTTAACTTTTACCAAATATATTTATGTCTGGAAGACATAGAATAATTTCATAAAGATGATTTCAAACTTTCATATACATAAAAAAAACTATAAAACAATTGAGAATTCCAAGAACAGTTTTTTAAAGTAATCAAAAAGAGCTGCTAAATTTTCAATGAATGTTTATTACATTCTGACAACTAATGTTGCAGGAGATAGAAAATTTAGGAGGCTATAAATTATAAAAACCTTTTGCCTTATATCAACCGGATAAAACCGGTAATAATTGGGCAATATAAGCATTTAATTCAAGGGTTTGGTGTGTAATAAATTTTTAATAATGCCGTTACCACAACTATGAAAAAAAAATTATGAGACTCAAGAATTAATAATAAATATTTACATAATTTTTTTATATCCGCGCCCCTAAAAAGTTGCGGGACGAAAAAAGCTTTTCTGATGCCCTTGGTCCAAGGACAGGACGAAGAACTTCAAATGGTACGAAAATGATCCATTTATTGAACAAATATATAAAAAAAATTGTAAAAATTTTTTATTTTTCTAGAGTAGTTTTAGTTCTTTAAGGGGGAACTTTTTGCCCCTGATCCGATTTTGCTTACACCGTCCACAGCCAATATTAAACATGAACCAAATGATATACGTCTGAAAGAAGAGATCAAATGGAGTAAAACTGCATTTACAGATTTTGATTTCGTGATCCTGTTTCCTTTTAAAAGGACTTCAAAATTTTAAAGGATACATTTTGTAAAATATTTATGAAATATTTGTAATTTTCCTAGGATGACACTAGTGACGGCAGATGAAAGAGGAGCATCTCCCCTAATTTCTTCATTTTTATATTTTGCCTTATCAGAATAAAAGGGTGTAAATAAAGTTATTTGAAAACTTTATCAAAATATTTTGTTGAAAATTTTTAATTATATTGAAGTATACATTTTGAATGAACTTACCTACACTCAAAAAATTATGACATTAACTGTTTGTAGTTTATTTAAAAAGTTTTACGTTTAGTCGTTTTTTAAAGAAAAAACATTTGTTTGGTGTTCGGTTTTTATTAATGACTACTTCTGTCCCTTGTTTCAAAAATAACACACTAAAAAATAAAGACTTTCATTAACATTTAATCTTCACAGTCATTTATTTTTGTTCTGTAACTAAAAACTACTGATTATTCTTTAAATTTTTATTGATTTGTGTAAGTAATTTTTTTTTAATTGTTGATATTTTTTAATGAAATATCATTTATTTTTACCTACACAAGTAGGTTATTTTTTGTAGAAAAAAAAATCTAAAAATTATTTATAAAAATATAAAAACATTTTTGCATCAAGTGACTTTGGCACGATGGGTAGAGTGTCTGGCCAGAATGTAGTTGATTGCGGGATCAATTCCCCAAAAATTTTATTAAAAATTTTTAAAAAACTATTTCAATAAATAATTGTAAAAAATAACCTACGAAATCATTAATTTTTAATGTTTTCGTAAGTTATTTTTTTGGAATTTGTTGGTAAAAACAACAGAACTTACATTAATTTTTGACGTTTTCGTAGGTTATTTTTTTCGAATTTGTTGGTAAAAAAGGATGAAAGAAACATTATTTTTTAATGTTTAATGTAATTTATTTTAGAAAATTTTGTCAACAGTAAAAAATAAATGTTGATGTTTGTTAAAAAAAAGAAAAATAATTGGGGGGTTTGTTTTCGGTTTTGTTTATTCACTGGTTTTAAGTGTGTTTTTCATTTGTTTTTGCCTACAAAATATTTTGAGTGTAATACATATTCGTGCCAAACTTCAGGATCCTAGCTCTTTTATTTTGGACTGCATTGTGTTATCTACAGACAGACGGACGGGCAGAAGGACATTAATAGAATGTCTTAGAATCGATCATGGCTCAATAATATATATACTTAATGGAGCCCCTGACCGATGCGTTACAAACGGAATGACAAAGTTGGAGAATATAAAAACACTTCAAAACTGTATAAGTGGCGTATACTTAATATTGTAATTGCCTTCAAATAACAATCATACTTAACTGTGCAATATGGTTTGACAGATTTTCAAGTGAAAACCGAGCAACTTACCTTTAGGATCATATTTGGAGAGTTATCACACGAACCCAAATTTTTACTAAAAATATATATAATGCACCTACAATAAAAAATTGTCTTTTGGGAATTTTTATGATGAAACTTCTTTAAAAATTAAAAATTTTATTTTTTTATTCGAAAAAAAACGTGAATTAGTCTCCAAAAAAAATATTTTTCTTAAAACTCGATATATCTGATTATATATGTTAATATATCTTCTTATCAAATTTTTAGGTTTATGGACACTGAACGATTCACTGTGAGGCCTGTTGGGAGGCAAAAAATAAAGTTCATAAAAAAATGAAAAAAAGTTAAAAATAAATTTGTTTAGAAAATATGACCCCAAAATATGCATTTATAGCAGAATCTGCAAAAATATGCATTATCAAAAAATTATTCACTAACGAATCGATGCAAATTTATTTGCTTTATGCTGTTCTAAGACTAACGGGAAAAATATACATTTTCATGAAAGTCCTCTGATTGCTTATCACATTTGAAACTAATGCTGTTTTCTTTTCTGAACAAAAAAATGTGCATTTTTAAAATGTATACTTTTAAAATGTAGACATTGCCCTGAAACGATGTAGCAATTTTTACTCCAGAATAGAATACAAAAAATGCTGTTTTGTACACAAATTGCCCTGGTTTCTGGTTTGATTGATGTGTTTTTCGCATACTTTTTTAATTATTAAACCATTAAAAAAATATTATTTAATAAAAAATAATACGTAATTGATTGAAAAAATTAACGGAATAAAAAAAATTGTTAGCCACACCGGGATTTGAACCCTGAACCTTCAGCCTCACATGCCCCGACACATCCTCTGCACCACAATAGCACCAGTTATCGCGTGCGGTTAGTTCGAGTTTTGCTACATGAGAGAATAACAGGGCAGTTTTTCATCACATTTTTTGATTAAGAGGTAAATAATGTGCATTTTTTACATAACGGGAAGGCAATATTTTGAAAAAAGATTTTTTTTTTTCAAAAGGATGCATTTTTTAAAAAATAACACAAAAAAAGTTACAAAATGTCACATTTTTTGCCAGGAAAGGAAACGCCATAAGTTTTCAACTTTATTTACTTTACAAAAAAACTTTGGTAATTTTGACAAATAGAAAAACATACAAAGTTTAATGGATGGATAATGTGCCTTTTTAACATTACAGAACAGGCAATATTTTAGAAAAGACCATTTTGTTTTTCAAAATTGTGGATTTTATTTAGAAAAAGTACAAAAAAAATTACAAAATGTCACATTTTTTGCTACAAGAGAAAACGCCATAAGTTTTTAACTTTATTTACTTTACAGAAAAACTTTAGTAATTTCGACAAATAAAAAAAACATACAAAGTTTTACAAACAATTAAGTTTAATCATAAAAACTGTTTTCTAAACTAATTTAAACTTAATTTTAGTGTACCATTAAAACTCTACAAAAAGACAGGAAAAAATTAAGGGGTTTCACGATATGAATTGCAACAAGTAGAAAAGTTAAATTCGACTTGGCCGAATACATCAATATTCTCCACAAAAATTTACAAATTTGATTAGGAAAATTTTATTTCGTGTAAAAAACTTTTTTTTATCAATTTTTGAGAAAAAATTTGACTAATTTTTTTTTGAGTGTAAAATTTCTTTTAGTGAAAATTTTTTTTCAAATGTAATTTTTTTTTAGTGTAAAAATATTTTTGAGTGACAAAAAAACTTTGAACATATTTTTTTGACTTACAAATGTTTTTAAGGCTTGTTTAACTACACTCAAAAAAATACGTTAGTAGATTTACTAATTTTTCTTTGCTAATGCTAGTTAGCTAACTTTTAGCAAATTTTTAGTTGAGATTAGCATGTTAGCAAAAAATTCTTGTAAACTTCATTTAGCACATTAGCAATTTTAAACAAACGTTGAACTAATTTCTTTTGCTAAGATTTGAAATTGAGTTGACAACATTTTTACAAGATTTTTTGCTAACATTAGCAAAAATAAATGGTAAATTTTTTTTTATTTTCAGGAAACTTAAAATGGCTCTATCTCGGAAACTAAGCCAGATAGATCCAAATGGAGGGCATTTTTGGTTCTTAGAATCTCCGTACTTTCGCAGGTCCTCTTCACATGTGTGGACCCTAATGGGCCCTAATTTTGGATCAAAAAAAGTTAGCATTCCCGAAAATTTTAAAATGCTCATATCTCGGTAAATATTGCCGACACAACAAAAAGTCCAAAAGCATTTTTGTAGCTCTCAATACGTAGAACAATTGTTCTACGTCAAAAAGCTCTCCGAGTAATATTTTTGAAGTTATCGAGTTTTTTTAAATCTTAAGACCCCAGTGGTCCCCTATAATCACGTACACTCAAAAAAGAAAAACTGTAATGTTAGCAAAAAAAGCTTGTAAACCTACAAGAAAATTTGCTGATTTTGAACCCACAATTTTTTTGCTAAAGTTAGCAAAAATGTTTTGCCAATAATTAGTTAACTAAATATTTTTTTTTGAACTTAGTTTATACACATCTGAGGACCCCATTGGGTTCGGACCCGATAGGTCCAGACCCCAATGGGCCTAGACCTAGTTGGGTTCCTTAAAAATCGTCATAGTTTTTGATCCAAAATTTGTGTCCGTTTCGCTCTACCTTGCTTAGTTTTTGAGATACGTGATTATAGGGGACCACTGGGGTCTTGAGAAATAAAAAACTCGATAACTTCAAAAATATTACTCGGAGAGCTTTTGTCTATTTTGCGGTCTTGTTCTACGTGTTGAGAGCTACAAAAACGCGTTTGGACTTTTTGTTGTGTCGGCAATATTTACCGAGATATGAACATTTTAAAATTTTCGGGAATGCTAACTTTTTTGGATCCAAAGTTAGGGCCCATTAGGGTCCACACATGTGAAGAGGACCGGCGATACTATGGAGATTCTAAGAACCAAAAATGGCCTCCATTTTGCTCTATCTGGCTTAGTTTCCGAGATAGCGCCATTTTAAGTTTTCTGAAAATAAAAAAAAATTTACCATTTATTTTGCTAATATTAGCAAAAAATCTTGTAAAAATGTAGTCAACTCAATTTCAAATTTAGCAAAAGAAATTAGTTTAAAGTTTGTTTAAAATTGCTAATGTGCTAAATGAAGTTTACAAGAATTTTTTGCTAACATGCTAATCTCAACTAAAAATTTGCTAAAAGTTAGCTAACTAGCGTTAGCAAAAAAAAATTAGTAAATCTACTAACGTATTTTTTTGAGTGTATCTCAAAAACTAAGCAAGGTAGAGCGAAACGGACAGAAATTTTGGATCAAAAACTATGACGATTTTTAAAGAACCCAACTAGGTCTAGGCCCATCGGGGTCTGGACCTATCGGGTCCGAACCCAATGGGGTCCTCAAATGTGTCAAAAAAATAAAAAAAATTGTTAACTAATTATTGGCAAAACATTTTTGCTAACTTTAGCAAAAAAATTGTGGGTTCAAAATCAGCAAATTTTCTTGTAGGCTTACAAGCTTTTTTTGCTAACATTACAGTTTTTTTTTTTTTGAGTGTAAATTTAAGGTGAACCCCATCTGAAATTCACGGTTTTCTTAATAACTTTAGAACTACTGGACCGATTTAGCTGAAATTCAACACCAACCAGACTAGGGAACAACAAATATATATGCCAAGCTTCAGCAGCTTTAGGATTGTCTTTCGAAAGTCAGCGTGTTTTTGAAAATTTTCAGGTTGGTATTGAATTTAAATAAAATGTTGTTTTATTGGAGTTTTCCCAAATTTATGACTCAAACACGCACTTGGTAAGGCACAAAAATACTTTAAAAAAATGTTTTCCATCAAAAAAAAAAAAAAAATAACATTCCAAAATTATTTTAATAAAAAATAAAAAAAATATTTTTACCTAAGATAATTTTTCTGTCACAATTTTTATAGAATATGAGTACTCCTCAAATCTTTTAAAATTAATTTTCAACATTTAACTCCCCTTCGTGAAATCCCTTACTACCAAATTGCTTATAGTTGGGGGGTAAAAAAAAAGTGTACATCACTTGATATAATTAAAACACTACTCTCAACTTCATTGTGAAGGGATGATGGGATAAAAATATAAAAAAATTACATTTAAGTATTTTTTTTTATCTATCTAAAGCATTTTATGTGATAACTTTTCCCTTTTTTTAGTTTCTTGCATTTTTTTTCGTATTTACACTTTGAGCCTTAATGTCGTAATGTTGTCCTTTTTTCCCGACTTTGTCACAACAACTGCATAAAATAATTCTATGATAAATAAAAAACTATAAACAGGGGGAAAAAAACACTAGAGTTGCTCATTAAAAAGTTGTTTGGTTAAAATTGTATTATGTTGATGATGAGCAAATGCGAAGCATATTTTTTTCATTCATATTTAACCCGTTATCAGACGCTTTATACCCACCATAGTCTGGGGAATGAGATACCAGAACTTTATGATATCAGCTAAATTAAGCCATGTGTTGGTACTCCGTTTCGAGATATCTCTGTTTAAAATTTGCAAAAAAAATGGCGACTTTTTCCTACAGTCAACAAATTTAAATAAAAAAATTTCTAAATTATTTTTCTTTGATTCTTTCATTGAGCTTAAGACAAACTTTCATTTAAATTTAATTTGAGCTTAATCCGATTTGTTTAACCAGTGGCGCACTTCGATCAAAGTTTTGGTTTTTTGGAAAATTTTCACCTATCATTTTAAACTTTGATTGCAGGTCGCCATGTGTTAAAGTGGTCGGATTTGACTTAAATTAAGTTTAAATGAAGACTGTCTCGAGGTCTATGGAAGGGTCAAGGAAAAGAAATTTTTGGATTTTTTACAAAAAAATTAAAATAATTTGATAGGGCACCATGAGTTTAAATGATCTGATTTGACTCAAATTAAGTTAAAATGAATGATTGTCTCAAGCTCTATGAAAGGGTGAAGGAAATGAAATGTTTAGATTTTTTTTTTTAAATATCGGATTTGGCTTTATTTTAAATGAAAAATTGTCTCAAGCTCTCTGAAAGCGTCAAGGGAAAGAAATTTTGAGATTTTTTGTAAAAAATTTTTTTAACACAGGAAAAACCGTAATTTTTAGCCAATTTCAAATAGCGATATCTCCAAAACCGTTTGACCGATATTAATTTTTTTATATTCGTGCTCAGCGCATCAAAACAATATATTTCGAAGAGCTGAGCATATATATACATATTTATTTTTATAATTTTTTACAGTCTATAAATTCGTCGGGGCTACGATTCAATTTAATCCGATTATATACTTATAATTGATCCGTAAAGATTTCTAAGACAATCTAGTGATATACACCCATCTGTTTGTTGATGAAAAACAGTGTTTAAGCATTATTGATGAAAAAAAAAATTATGAAAAACAAATATTGATAAAAAAAAAAAAAAATATTAATGAAAAAAAAAATGTATGACAAAAAATATTGATGAAAAAAAATATTAATGAAAATAATTTATGAAAAAAAAATATTGATGAAAAAAAAATATTAATAAAAAAAACATTGATAAAAAAAAAATATTGATGAAAAAAAATATTGATTAAAAAAAACATTGATTAAAAAAAATATTGATGAAAAAAAGAAAATATTGATAAAAAAAATATTGATAAAAAATAAATTTAAAACCAAAAAAATAATTTTCTTGAAAATTATGCTCTGAGAATATCATAGTTTTAATTAGTAAAGAAAATAGTGACCTCGAGCCAGAATAAACATCCTCAAAATATAATATTTTAAAGGCCGAATAAAACAATTTATATTGTTTAATAAAAATTAATCAGAAATTGATAAAAAAAATATTGAGAAAAAAAAATTATGAAAAAAATATTGATGGAAAAAAAATATTGATGAAAAAAAAATATTGCTGAAAAAAAATATTGATGAAAAAGAAATATTGATAAAAAAAATATTGATGAAAAAAAAATAGTAATAAAAAAAAATATTGATGGAAAAAAAATTTTTGATGCAACAAAAGAAAATATTGATGAAAAACGTATTGATAAAAAAAAAATTTTGAGAAAAAAAATTGATGAAAAAAATATTGATGAAAAATAAATTTATGAAAAATATTGATGAAAAAAAGTATTGAGGAAAAAAAAATTATGAAAATAATATTGATAAAAAAATATTGATGAAAAAAAAAAATATTGATGAAAAAAATTATTGATTAAAAAAAAAATATTGACGAAAAAAAAATTTGATGAAAAAAAAATATTGATAAAAAATAATGATGAAAAAAAATAATGACAAAAAAAATATTGATAAAAAAAAATTAATGAAAAACATATTAAAAAAAAAATATTGTTGAAAAAACTAATTTTGAAAAAAATATTGTTGAAAAAAACTACTTTTGAAAAAAATATTGATGAAAAAAAATATTGATTAAAAAAAATATTGATGAAAATATTTTATTCATAAGCTGGTGAATATTTTTTATTTACCACAAGGTGAATTATAATCCAAGTTACAAACCCAAGTTACAAAATTTTTTGATTTTAAGAAAATAAAAACTGAAATTCTTATTTTCTTTTTTCTTGACCTGCCTAGGAATATAAGACATATTCGTGCCAAACTTCGGAAGTCAAGCTCTTTTATTTTGGACTGTTTCGTGTTCTCTACAGACGGACGGACGGATATCGCTAGAATGTCTTAGAATGGATCACTCATAAATAAAATATATACTTTATAGGTCCTAGACCGATATTTCGATGCGTTACACACGAAATGAAAAAGTGAGTATACCCCCATACTGTGGTTGGAGGGTATAAAAATGCCGCTCCCTAAGAGTGACTTCTTTTTTTTATTAATTTTGTTGCGTTAATATGAAATTAAAATTGGTCGCTATTTGAAATTTGCAAAAAATGGCGGTTTTTTTTATGTTCAAAAATTATTTTACAAAAAAAACTCTAAATTCCTTCCCTTGTCCCTTTTATAGAGCTTAAGACAAATTTTCATTCAAAATTAATTTGAGCCAAATCCGATCATTTTAACCCGTGGCGCCCTTTGATCAAAATTTTGGTTTTTAAGAAAATTTTCAGCAAAAACTCTGAACTTAGATCGAAAGGCGCCATTGGTTAAAATGGACTGATTTCACTCCACTAAAGTTTAAATGAAATTTTGTCTAAAGCTCTATGAAAAAATTACTGGAAAAAATTTTAAGATTTTTTTTTAATTTCTTGAACGCAGGAAAAAACTGCCAATTTTGGAAATTTTTTGACAAATTTTAAATGGCGATATCTCGAAAGCCGCTGCAACGATTTTAGAAAATTTTTGATATTCGTTTCTACTGTGCCAACATTAAAATAATGTATTGCAATTTAATTTTTTTTATCTTTCAAAAACTCTAAACTTTGATCTGCAATCAAAGTTTTAGATTTTTAAAAATTTTAAACACAATTAAATGGTTGGAAGAAACAACGTTTGAATTTTTTTTTTTTAAGAAACTTCTCAAAATTTATTTTCCCTGACCGTTTTATAAATGGAAAAATGTGACATTTCTTAAATGGGCAACTCTATTTCACTAAAAAAAATTGATATTTTTATACATTGTTCGATTTTCAAGTAAAAAAGGAACCCATAGACATTGTCCTAAAGGTCCAATATTTTTTCGTGTAAATATTGATCCTAAAAGTCAAATATTTCGAACCCCATTACTTTCAAATTCGAAAAAAATTAAGATTTTCTCCACCCTAGTGTAGTATTTATTTATCCAAGTCTTATTTATTTTTTTTAATTTTTTTTTGTTTTTATTATGCGATGGGAGATGCCAAAGTTTGAACATCCTCTAAGGAGGCAAAGTAATTCCCTTGGTCTTAAGTTACACTACCCAATTGCCCTTAAAGGGTTAAGTTTACACTAGAACAGTGTGTTTGGATAAACAAATGACAAAAAAAAAAACTTTTTAAAATTAAACAAAAAAATTAGTTTTTCGTACATATTTAATGAAGAACAAAATTACACTCAAAATAATAACTCTGTTAAATTTCAGAAAAACTCTGCTAATTTAACAGAGTACACCATACTTTTCCAGCTAACAACATTTCTTGGTAATTTTACTAAATAACTCTGTAAAATGATTTGGACAAAAAAAACTGTTAATTTACAGAGTTTCCAGTAAAATATTGGTTAAATAAACCTCCATTTAGCAAAGAAAACTATGTGAATTTACATATATTTGTAAAATACATTTGTTGCAAAAAAAAATTTACAGAAAAAACTCTGTAAATTTACAGAGTTTAGTCAAATGCATGTTATTTTGTAAAATTTATATAAGATTTCTGAAAAAAAAAATTTTGATAACTTTTTTTTGCTACTTTTTCAACTTTTTCTCAAAAAAAAATAAACAGATAAAATTTTGATGTTTGGTAACAAAAACTACTCAAAACAGAAAACTTTTTTGGTTATAAAAAAATACGAAGTATTTTGCTTAGATCTGTATTTTAGCAGAAAACTCTGTTAACTATCTGTAAAATTAAGATTACAAAGTAAAAAGTAATATAACAGAGGAAACTTTGTTTTTTTATCACAACAAAATACAAAGTATTTTCTTTAAATCTGTATTTTGACAGAAAACTCTGTCAAATATCTGTTGAATTGAGATTACAGTTATTTTACAGAGTATTTTACAGAGTTATTATTTTGAGTGTAGGTTATTGGCTTTAGTTTTTTAGAAAAAGGTTAATAATTCTAAAAAGTTCAAATTAAATTTAATAACCCTTGTACTTCATACAGGGGAAGTTTTCCAACCCTTATGAACCGATTTGTATGAAACTTAAAATATGTATAAAAAATCCCTAAATCCCCGATATGGAGATTCAAAATTTACAAAAAAAAACATTTTTTTGAATTTTTCAGTCATGTTTAAACATGAGAAGAAAAGTTTTTGTTAAATATTTTTTTCAAGTAAATATGTTCGTTTTGGGGATATTTTCAGGCAAATCGGTTCATAATGGTTGAAATACTTCCCTTATTAATCAGTTAAATCAAACTTAAAAAAAAGTAATTTTGAATTTTAATTTATCTTTTACAAATTACATCTCTAAATGGTGTAGTGCAAATGAGTGATATATAAAACTGACTTTCAATGTAAAACAACTCAATTTAAGTGTCAAACAAATATATTTATAAAAAAATAAAACAATTTTCTAACATTTATTTGAATTCTTCTTGGGATTATTTAGTTTATGTTTTTGTTCTGACATTTTTTTTTTTATTTTTGCTTACTTCAAAATTATAAAAAAAAATGCAATCAAAAAGTTTCTTTATTACCCACGACGAAGTAGTCATTGAAAGTTTGTCCTTATTGTGTGATGGCAGCACATAAAACAAGGAAAAAATCTAAAATTGAATTGATCTTCTTTAAATCCACTTGTAATAAATGCCATAAACTTTTTTAATTGGCAAATACTACAAATCGGATTAACTTCATAATCAAAGTTGCATTTACAATGATGTTCCGCTCCCAGGAGTAGAATTTCATCCAGTCATATTCAGATTTTTAAATTTGTTCTTCAGTCTTCTTGGTTTTAGTTAACTCCGCTCTGCAGAGTACATTCTCAAAATATTTTTTCTTCAATCAGATTTTTTTTTGGAAATATTCCAGTTTTCAAAAATATTTTTTTGGGGGAGTTTTGTAATTGCTTAAGGTTTTTTGGCGTGGTAAATTATTTATTAATGGTTTTATTTTTTTTCTTCTTGGAATTATTTTAAAATCTCGGAATTATTTATTAAATACCTTGGAATTGAGTTACTTTGTCCGTTTTTTCCCGAAATCGAATTAAGTCCGGAAAACGTAAAACCCTAGTTCGCATATATGTTTAAAGTAGTTTATCATTTGTCCTAATGGTAAAGTGTATACTCAGCCAATAAGTGCGATTGTTGAAAATATTCTCAAGTATTGATTTTAGTGCAATTATTACAATCGTTATAGATGTTTGCTAACGTTCAATATGGATTGTTGATAATAAATCTATCAATTACAAAATACTTTTAATAAAGTAATATGAAAGACTTGGCTACATTAATTTTCGTTCGACGAAAGTTCATTAAAATTAAGCTTTTTATCAACAACTTATGAGTTTTGTCAATGTGGTGGATGGTTTGTTCTGTTAAGTAAAAATCTCCATCTCCACTTAGCCTGTGTTGCCATTTATTTTTTTCAGATTTTCTCATTGTACAACAAAAATAATTATTTCTCAAAAATAATTAATATGGACTCAAACCGAAATAAATCAAAACTTCAGTTGTAAAAAAATCTAATAAAAAAAGTTGAAAAGTTAAATTCAACTTGGCTCAATCCATAAATACCCTACTGTCCAAATTTTCTTGTAATCCAAAAAATCTTTAAAAATATTTTACTAAAAATATAAAATTTTTAGTAAAAATATAATATTTTTAATAAACATATTTTTTTTAGTAATTTTATTAAAAGCAAGTAAGAGTTTTAAATTCGGCCGAACTGAATGTTTTATGCCTACCAACATGTTAAAAATGCCTGTGAAGTGTGTGCTCTTGCCCAAACCATTGAATCATGATAATGTTTTCCTGTATAAATAAGTGGTCTTTCCAACCAAAAATTTGTCTAAAAAAAGGACGCAATATTAATGTGTCAGTTGTCAAAAAAAGTTTTGATGGAAAAAAATTTTTAATAAAAAAAGATTATTGATAAAAAAAAATATTTGATGAACAAAAAAATTAAAAAAAAAAATATTGATAAAAAAAATGTATACACATTTCCTCTCGAATAAGTTTTAAAAAAATTAGTTCTTGTGCTTTTTGCACTTAAGAAATACAAAGTTATCGTTATTTAAAAAAATAATTTATTCCACGCCCATCAAAGGGGGGGGGGGGGCGGACCGAAAAAACGACATTTTCTAATTCTCAGGTTCCAAATGCAGGACTTTTAACTTCTTGTTGCATAAAAATGTTGCATTTGTGAAACAGAAACACAAGAACTCATGTAAAAAAAAGAAATTTTTCAGAGGTTTGTTTAGTTTAACCTGCCTTGGAACATAAGACATATTCGTGCCAAATGTTGGGAGTCTAACTCTTTTATATTGGACTGTATCGTGTTAACTACAGACGGACAGACTGACGGACAGACGGACGGACATCGCTAGAATGTCTTATAATCGATCACTGATCATAAATATATATATATACTTTATGGGGTCCTAGACCGGTATTTTGATGCGTTACACACGGAATGACAAAGTGATTATACCCCCATACTGTAGTTGGAGGGTATAAAAAGTATCATAAATAACTGGAAAAACTTCTTCTAATGGGCAAGACCTCCTCTAGGAGTTCGATACTTCTAGGCATCTCCTGGAGTATCCTTGCAAAAATTCATTGACCGAACTTGCAAAATAATTATACGAGCTTTCATCGACTCATCTGTTTTTTTTAAAAACACTGGATCAATTGAAAATATGGTGGGGGATATTGGGGGACACCTTCCCCTTGCGATAGATGTTATCAAATGGATTTATTATGATTCTTCAATTATTTAATCCAATTAATCATTATTAAAATATATTTTGTATATCCACTCCCACAAAATGTGCGGTTCAAATTTTTTTGTTATTTTTTTTTTTTACCCACTGGGTCCACATGCAGGGTTTTGAGCTTCTTCTGACATAAAAATGTTGCATTTGCTTAAAAAATGCCTGCGAATTTTGTACTTTTGCCCAAAACATTAAATCATAATTATGTTTGCGGAAGTTTTTTTAGAAAAAATAATGTTATAAGTATTACTTTGCTATTCCATGCAAAATGAATTTAAACATCAGTCGAGGACCCCATTAAAAAACCAAAAGAGCTGTACATTTCGTAAGTGAGTGCAAAAATAAGTGCAAAAAAGTGTTTTTACATTTTGGAGAGTACAAAAGATTCGGCACCAAAAAATATAACACTCTCACTTGTTTTATGTACATTTGATAAACAAATGGAAAATTTTTATGCAAAAACCTTAGACTTGGTGAAAAAGTAGTTTTGGTAAAAAAAATTATTTTTTTTCATGAAAAACAAAATTATATTAAAAAAAATTTTATGAACCCAAAATTTTTTGATGTAAAAAAATGATGAAAAAAAAATTTTTGGTGAGAAAAAAATTGTTAATAAAAAATTTGATAATAAAATTTGATGAAAAAAAAATTGATGAAAAAAATATGATAAAAAAAATTTATGAAAAAAAAATTTTGATGAAAAAAAATTAATGAAAAAAAAAAAATTGATGAAAAAAAAAATTGTATGAAAAAAAAAGTTTGATGAAAAATAAAATTGATGAAAAAAAAAATTTATAAAAAAAAAATTGATGAAAAAAAAATTTTTTTGATGAAAAAAAAGTTATTTTTGAAAAATAATTATGTTACTTTTTATTCACCAGTTGGTGAAAAACGGTTTTATTCACCACGAGGTGAATTATTATCCAAGTTACAAACCCAAGTTATTAAAATTTTTGGTTTTAAGAAAATGAAAATAGTAATTCTTGCTTTCTTTTTCGTTAATTGTTAGACACCAGCCTAAAAACATTATCAGGTAAAAAAATAACGTACACAAATCATTAAAAATTAAGGAAGAATCACTTATTTTTACTTAAAGAACAGAAATAAATTATGTTGTTATTTTTGAAACAAAGAACAAAAACAGTCATTTGAAAAAACTGAACATTAAATAAATGGGTGTTCTTTTAAAAATAACAAAACGTTAAACTTTTTAAATAAACTACAAACAGTTAATGACATAGTTTTTTGAGTGTACGTAAATTATACAATTTTTCACAAATAATCTTTATTATTAAAGAAAAATCTTCAACATATTCTACTTAAATTAAGATTATGGATATAATGTAAATGATCCATAAGTTTTCTATTTAACTTGATTTAAAATCAAAACTTTGTTTACATTTGCTAAACTTTCAACTAAATGCTTGGTTTACTAGCTAATTGCATTTTCGAATTCTTATCATGTTACACATTTTATTTTCTTAGATTTTTTTTTTTTTTGCTTTTCATAAATGATTTTGTGTCATTGATGGTCACACACTGGTAATCAAGAACTTTTAAGAAAAACACTCTCAAGAAAAACTTATTGCTTGTCATAATAAAGAAAAATAATAAAGTAAATGTTGGCATGGCCGATTTTATGCATACCCTAAACGATGAACAGATTAAATCGGGCAAAAATTAAATGTAACTGTAAACAATTGTTTTAACATGATAATGTTTTTAGGCTGGTGTCTAATTTTAAAAAAGTTGCAGGACGCCACCTCAGTTTGACTGTATAAGCTAACAATTAACGAAAAAGAAAACAAGAATTACTATTTTTATTTTCTTAAAACCAAAAATTTTAATAACTTGGGTTTGTAACTTGACCTCGTGGTGAATAAAACCGATTTTCACCAACTGGTTTTTTTTTTCATCAAATTTTTTTTCAATCAAATTTTTTTTTTCATAAATTTTCATTTTTCTTTTCATCAAACTTTTTTTTTATAAAATTTTTTTTTCCATCAAACTTTTTTTTCATCATTTTTTTTATCATTTTTTTTATCATTTTTTTTCAAATTTTTTTTATTAATTTTTTTTTTTTCATCAAAAACTTTTTTTTCATCAATTTTTTTTTTTCATTAATTTTTTTGTTTTTTCATCAATTTTTTTTTTTTCAAATTTTTTACTATCCATTTTTTTCTCAGCAAAAAAAAAAAATTTTCATAATTTATTTTTCATAAATTTTTTTTTTGCATCAAAAAATTTTTCTATTCATCAAAAAAATTCATCAAAAACTTTTTTAATTAAAATTTTTTTTCACCAAAAATTTTGGGTTCATTAAATTTTTTTTAACATAATTTTGTTTTTCGTGAAAAAATAATAATTTTTTTACTAAAACTACTTTTTCACCAAGTCTAAGCTTTTCGAATAAAAATTTTCCATTTGTTTTTCAAATGTACATAAAACAAGTGAGAGTGTTATATTCTTTGGTGTCGAATCTTTTATACTCTCCAAAATGTAAAAACACTTTTTTGCACTTATTTTTGCACTCACTTACGAAATGTACAGCTCTTTTGGTTTTTAATGGGGTCCTCGACAGATATTTCAATTCGTTTTGCATGGAATAGCAAAGTAATATAACATTATTTTTTCTAAAAAAACTTTGCTTTGGCAAGTACACCCAAATCTTCCGCAAAACATTATCATGATTTAATGTTTTGGGCAAGAGTACAAAATTCGCAGGCAAAAAACTGCAAAATTACAAAAAAAAATTTATTATTTGTTAAAAACAAGGAAAACTGTCAAATATTGGTAAGATGGAATTACGAGACTTTTTCTAGTAATTTGACGAGAGTTTTTTTTTTTTGAGTGCAGTAATAAACTAGTTTTTCCAACAACCCAAACAGAGAGTTAAATTTCTTACATGCAACCACCAATTTTTTGTAAACAAAGAAAATATGTAATTGTTTATTAATATTAGTGCACGTTTTCTTTGTTTACAAAAAATTAGTTGTCAAAAGAATTAGAAAAATTTAATTTTTGGGTAGTTGGAAAAATTTGCTGAATAAAAACTATTGGACCATTTAAACTTTTAATGTTTTAACTTAGAAAAAATTGACTTAGAAATATTTTAAAATTATATTATGAAAAATGTCTTTAAATTATTTAATTTTTCAGATCGACTCTCATAGCACATTTATTATTTACTCCATCTGGACGCTATCAAGCTTAAATTTAAACTTTATAAATTATCTACATAGCATTTTTCAAAAGTCCTAGACCAATATTTCAAGGTGTTACAAACGGTATGATAAACTTGAAAATACCCTCTATCAACAGAGTGGACGGTATAAAAAACATTCCAAGAACAAAAAATAAACTATTTGAAAAGTTCTTGTAACAACATGAAAAAAAAAATCACAAACATTGTTAAAGGAACAAATATAGTCATCAACAGCTAACTAGAATTTGTATGTCCACAATCACCACATAGTATAAAGTTCAAAATGGGATACAATAAAGAGGGTGAAGCACTAGACAAATTTATATTTATAGTGGAAGCTAATGAGATTTAGAAAAAAATAGACCAAGAAAATATACATATTTCGTTTCAAATGGGTTTAAAATTTAAAGATTCCGGAGTAAATATGGTTTCATACACGAAGTTTTAAAGCTTATAGTATTACAGCTTTCAATTTTATATTGTTAAAGCTTCAAAGCTTAAAGAATTTGTGAGAAAGCTCTACATCTTCCTAACTACAAATCTAGTTTTTTTTTTTCAAAAAACATATATCATTCGAAAGCTTATTGGTTTTCTTTCTTAATTAATCAGATTTTTTTAAATCAAATAACCTTTTTATAGAGCTGCCACTGTATTTGTTCATTTATTTGTAACAATTTCCATTTTTTAGTTACATTTTATATGTTTACAATTAAAAAACTTTATTTTAAGTAGTGGTTTAAAACTACAAAACATAAAACTTAAATAAACTTTACTAATTGCCAACATTTAATGGTGACCATATAAAAGTTTTATATTTTCAGTTTTTTACAAATTGGTTTTAAAAATTCATTTAAAATTGTGTTTACATGTTAAATGATTTAATAAAATTGGGTACAAGACAGGGTATTTAATTAGTTATGGGGTTGAGGATGAGTTAAATTTAACTTTTGTCACAATTTTCTAACTAAAATTTGTCGTGGCTGAAGTAGCTAAGTTTTGTGCATGGGTTTACTTTAAGACCAAAAGCCAATGAAAGTTGAAATTTTCCATATCAAATTCCTGAAGGTTTTTCTTTTAGTTTAGTGCGATATTTTTTCTTACACGCATTTGAAGTTGGTGAAGTTGGCGTATACTTAATTTTTTAATTGCCTTTAAATAACAATCATACGCAACGGTGCACAGTGCTTTATTTTTAATAATTTGTCTAACTTAATGTCTAGTTAACGTAATGTCGAGCTTAAGTTTGGACTCTGGACCTCACATGTCCAATAAGGGCACCGCCTGGGACCCCTTTAGTAGGCCAAATTTGGTATAAAAAAACTTGGAATGCTTTAAAATCACCAACTTCAAATACGTGTAAAAAAAATCACTAAACTAAAAAAAAAAACAAGTAGAAAAGTAAAATTCGACTTGGCCGAATATATGAATACCTTCCACAATGCCCCTTAAGTGATAGTAAATTTCTTAACGTGAAAAAAATAAAAGAAATAAAAACAATTTTTTTTTAAATTAATTTTTGAAAAAAAAAAAAAACAATTTACTAATTTTTTTTTTTGAGTGTAAAAATTGTTTTTGAGTGTAAAATTTTTTTCGAGTGTATTTTTTTTTTATGTAAAAATATTTTTGATTGACAAAAATACGTTGTAAAATATTTTTGTGACATACCAATGTCTTAAAACATGTTTAACGGGTTTTCAACTCATGAATTTAAGGTGAAATTAATCTGAAATTCACGGTTTTGCTAATAACTTTTGAAAAACTGGACCAATTTGGCTGAAATTCAAATCGAACCAGGCCAGGAGAACGACAAATATATATACCAAGCTTCCGCATCCTCAGGATTGCCTTTCGAAAGTTAGCTTGTGTTTTATCTCGTAAATTCACGAAAAACCCTTGCCGAAAAACAGGTTTTTGTTCATAACTTCTGAACCACTGCACCGATTTCGCTAGATTGCAATACTAACCTGACCAGGTAAATGCCCAACATATATGCCAAACTTCAGGAGCCTCCGTGAAGTCTTTCAAAAGTTTGCGTGTTTTCAACAGACAGAAAGACGGACGGACGGACATCGCTATATATAAACTTTATGGGGTCCACCTATGAGGTGTTACAAAAGGAATGACAAACTTATATATACCCTCTATCACTATAGTGGAGGGTATAATAAATCTCCAAATTTTTTGTCACTTACTATTATTATTAATTTGATCAAAAGCAGAACACTTTTGCCCGCCCATTGCGACCTTCAATCAAAATTTTGAGTGAACATTTTTTTTTCTAAAAAAAAAAAAACAAACATTTAATAAGATCTAGCGATGTCCGTCCGTCCATCTTAATGTCAGGTCGCAATTATCAATCGATTTGGCTGAAATTTGAAACTTAAGGGGCCGCTTTATTTTTACACAAATGATTCTAATAATCGTATTATAGTAGATAGTTTTTCGAAATTAGCAAATTCCTAAATCTTATTCCAAAAGAATAGGTTAAAGTAGTTAAGAAAATGTTTGATATTTTGAAAAATGTCTTCTCAAGAAATACTCAGGTCCTAAAGCATTTGTCTGACAGTAAAAGATTTAGATGCTGAAATATTTTTCCAATAGAAAATATATTAGATTTCAGACATGTTTATTTAAAAAAAAATTCCCGATTTTGATACTTTTCTGTTTCATTTGTTAAAGAAAAGTTTATGATTCTGACGCATAATCCCATTAGAAAAATTCTGTGGTTTTGAGGCATTTTGTTACAGAAAAGCTTTTAGAATTTATAAAATTCTTGCTATAGACAAATTTTTAGATTCTGATACACTTTGGTATAGAAAATTCTATTTAGAAATATTGTTTGTATAGAAAAATTCTTAGATTAAGTGACTTTTCCCCCATAAAAAACTCCCTAAGTTCTAATTTTTTTTTTTCTATTCTAATTTTCTACAGAAAAAATTTGGGATAACAAAATGTTCTTATTACTCCATAATGTTAAGGTTTTGAAACGCTATTCTATAGGAAGTGCCAGAGATTAAAAAAATTTCATTTTTTTTCAGGCAATTTCCTAGATTCTGAGAAATTTTTCTATAGAAAAATACTTTTTTTTCTGAGACATATTTTCTATTAAAAAGTCTGAGAATCTAAGAAATTTTTCCTTTAAAATGTCTAAGATTCTGAGACATTTATAGTGTGGAAAAGATCTCAACTTCAGAGACATTTTTCGTATTGAAAAATTTTTAAATTCTGAGACATTTTTCAAATAGAAAAAAATCTCAGAATCTATGACATTTTTTAAAATTCTGGGATATTTTTCCATAAAGTATCAGAAAAAGTTTCAGACTCTAGAAAATTTTTTTTCAAAATCTGAGAAATTTTTCCAATCGAAAAAATTAGAGATTTTTTTTTCTAGGATTCTAAGAATTTTTTTTAATAAAAAAATGTCCAGCTTTTCCTATTTCGAAATCTTAGATTCCAAGACATCTTTCAAACAGAAATAATCTCAGATTCTGAGACATTATATCAGAATCAGAGACATATTTTCTATTAAAAAAGGCTTAAATCCTGAGACATTTTTAAATAGAAAAATCTCAGATTCTGTGTAATTTTTCCTATAGAAAAATTCTAAAATTTTCCCAGAAGAAAATGTTTATATTTTCCTATAGAAAAATTTAAAGATTCCCAGACTTTTTTCTAAAAAAAATCAATTTCAAAAACATTTTTCCTATAGAAAAATTTTAAGAATCTTGGATTTTCCAAAAAAAATTTCTTACGTAATATCCTTTTCTTTTTCTCTTCTTTCCTACAGAAAAAGCCTCAAATTTTTCCCATAGAAAAATTCAAAAATTTTTTGTCTAGAAAATTTACAAATTTTTTGTCGAGAAAAATTCTCATATTTTAAGAAAAATTTTAATATTACGAGACTTTTTTTCACATAGAAAAATCTTAACATTATCCTACAGAAATATTCTTAGATGTTTCCTATAGAAAAATTCTAAAATTCCCAAATTATTCCTATGGATTTTTTCAAATTTTTCCTATAGAAAATTCTCTAATTTGTTCATAAAGAAAAATTCTAACATTCCTAGACTTTTTTCCTTTAGAAACATTTTAAGATTCTTATACTGCATACAGACATTCGTGATTTTAAAATATCTATGTGATTTGACATTGAACAAAATCACATAGTGATTTACAAAATTATCTCAAATTGTACTAGCACAAAGAAAAAATCATAAAATCATCTCAGATAACCATGGTAACTTCATATAGTGTGAACGTACCCAGCAAAAAAGTGCGGAGTACTTCTATTTGAAGTGCTTTAAAACTATAACAAATGTAATGAAATACAATAAAAATAACAAAAAACACAAGAAAAAACACACAAACAGTTTTTTCTACTCCATAAAAAGTTGTTATTCAGCACTTAACTCATTACCTTCCGCGACACTCCCATACAAAAGTAAGTAGATATTCAGTAGATAAGAAGTACTCCGAGCTTTCCAACAACTTCCAACTACTTCCCTGGAGTAGTTCTTATCTACTGAATATCTACTTACATTTGTATGGAGGTGTCGCGATAGGTAATGAGTTAAGAGCTGAACATCTATGTATTCTGGAGTAGAAAAAACTGTTTGTGTGTTTTTGTCTTGTGTTTTTTGTTGAATTTCATTACATTTGTCATAGTTTTAAAGCACTTCACTGAGAAGTGGTAATAACTTATTTTGCAGGGTAAAAAAAAAAATTTTTCATAGAAAAATATTCTAAGATTTTTTTGGTTTCTTTTTCACTTTGTTTTTCCCCCCTACTTGCCTTTTCCTTTCTTTCCTTTTTTCCTTTTTCCTTTTTTTCAAATTCGGTTGGGGGGGGGATTTCCTTTCCCCCGTGGGTCCGCACCTGTTGTCAGTATTAAACATTTCTTAAAAGTACATCTTTCAAAAATTTTTTTTTTTGTTCCATTCCTCTCCATTCCAAATTTAATTTTTTTAGGAGATACAAAAAAGTACCAACCAAAATTATATCAAATTATTCACTAGGCTTAGGAAGCGTGGTCAAATATTGGAATAATGGTAAGATTTGTGGCGAGTTGCCTTGATTAAATATTTATCACATTAAAACGGAATGCACCACAATTTAAAAAATTTACATTCTTATATAGTTTTGTATGGGCTATCGATTAAAATTTTTTTTTTGGAAAATTTTCAGAACCCGTTCTGAAATTTTTAATTTTTTCAAAAAGTCAATTTATCAAAAATCCGGCCACTTTTTTTTTAATTTTTTTAAGTTTAGATGTTTGTCCATCCACACAAAAAAAATCAGAAACACGTTCTACGTTTTTTTTTTTCGAGAAAATCGCATTTGAATTTTAAATTTCACAACAATTTTGTAATTTGCTTGTATTTTCTTGTTTTAGCGTTGCGAATAAGTAATATTAATTGCATAAATATTTCTCATACCAGGCACGTACGCAGGAATTTATTTTGGGGGGGGCCCAACATTTTTTTTTTTAAATTTTGTTTTTCATCTATATTTTTTTACATTTTTAGAAAAAAAAACGTTTTTCTAAAATGATAATATGAAAATTTATGCAACGTTTCTTTAAAAATTCTCAAATATACAAATATACTTTATGCTTAAAAATTCGAAACTCTGGGACACTTTTTAGAATTTTTCATATACTTTTTAAAAGTTTTTGGATTATAAACCATATTTATGCAGAAATTTCCTAAGAGCATTTTTGGTATAGAAAATTCTCCGATTTTGAGATATTTTTGAAACGAAAGTCTCCTTAAATTATTGGAATTTTTTAAGTTTTACTGTTTGTGAACAAAAAAAAATAAAATTCCAAGACATTAACTATAGAAAGATTTTTACTCTACTTACGATTTAAAACATTTTTTGCATAGAAAATTCTCAAATTTTGAGACATTTTTTGTACAGAAAAATTCTATAACTCTGAGAAATTTTTCATGTACAAAAATTCTCAGATTATAAGACATTTTTCGTATAGAATCAATCTTAGATTCTAAGACATTTTTCGCGAAAATAAACTTTCAGATTCTAAGAAAAACTTGTTTAATTTTGAGACATTTTGCTTACAGAAAAATTCTCAATTTCAGAAACATTTTTCGTACAGAAAAAAATCCTAGATTTTGAATCATTTTTCGTACAGAAAAACTTTCGATTCTAAGATATTTACGTATAGAAAAAGTTCTCAGTTCTTGAAACACTTTTTGTTTAAAAAAAAAATTTTGACTCTGAGATAATTTTCGTATTGAAAAATACTGAGACATTTTTCGTATAGTGTATTTTTCTATACGAAAAATCTCAGATTTGTATAAATTCTGAAATCCTGAGAAATTGTCGGTATAGAAGAATTCTCAGATTCTAACACATTTTTCGTACAGGAAAATTTCTTAGACGAAAAATGTGTCGAATTGGTATAGACGAATTCACAGATTCTAAAACATTTTTCGTATGGATTTTTCCGATGCTGAGCCATTTTTCGTAAAGAAAATACTCAGAGTATAAGAAGTTTTTTTTTGTTATAATCTTAAAAAATCTCTTATCCATTTATTGAATAAGAAAATTTACAGATTCTAAGACATTTTTGTAAAGAAAAGTTCTTAAATTAACAAATTTTTTTTGATAAAAATTCTGGAGTTTTATTTAGATATTTTGAAAAATAATAACACTTTTATTAAGTTTTTCTGTAAAAAAGTTTCAGATTCAGAGAAGATTTTTTGATTTAAAACTTGTCAAATTTGGTTAAACATGGAAATACAAAAGTAGATTTAAATTAGTGTAGACGACACAATTTGCATTGCATATGTTATGAAACTTTATTTGCCAAGAAAATTCTAAAACCCTTTGACAAATTTCGAAAAAAATCTCTGTTTTCACCAGAACTATTTTATTTAAAAATAGTTCTGGTAGTAATTTAATTTAAATTATATTTTAGAAATTATCATTTATGAAGATATAAAATATCCCAGCAAAACTTTGGTAATGGGTAGTGATTATATAACACATTACCAGGTAATGTATAAAACTTATTTGTAGCATTATTTTATGATGTCTTACTAATTATTTGTTCCACAACGTATTATTTTCAAGTGAAAAATAATGCATTACTAATAATTTGCTACATAATGCATGATTATTGGAAAAAATTTATTTATTATTTATTATTTCTAAACATTAAATCATGGATGACTTATATTTGGTTACATTATGTATTATTTGAAAGTTTGAAATAATGCATTATTTATAATTGGATGCATAATGAATTACAATAACATAAAAAAGAATTATTTTATAAAAAAATGCATAAGTTTAAACTAGAGATGGGCTCACGACAGAAAATTTCTAACGACACACACTCATGAGCATATTTTATTTACTTACACTCACTTACAATCACGTGAGTAAATTTAATACAAAATTACTTTTTCACTACTCGTAACACCTTATATATTATATTCTGGTATGCTATATTATTCCATTTCTCGTAACATATAAAATATCATATATTTTACACCTTACTCGTATTCTTCGCTATAAATTTATGACTTATTTTATACCTTACTGGTATTCTTTGTGATAATGTGGATGCATTATTTTGAGTCTCATCGCCTGTTAAAATCATCAATGCTGCAATGTATAAAATAAGAGATCCTATACCTTATTTTATACCTTATTTGGTAATCTATGTTTTGCTGGGATATTTTTAAATTTCAAAATTTTTCCGGTGATCACAAATCTAGTCAAATGTGGCAGCGGCTTTAAATCAAGTCGAGGGAAAAGCTGATGGAATAATATTCATGATGCATAACTTACTTGGTCAGTCGCAATTACCTTTTAGAGGTGTCTTATTCACTACTGTAAAAGTTTACGAATTTAAATTCACACAACATTTTTTTTTCAATCAATTTTTTTTTTTGTATTTTTTCAATGTTTTGAAATTTTCAGAAAAAAAACTTCGTTAGATTAGAAATAAAAAAAAAAAAAAAATTATGCTGAGAATTTTTTTGTTAACAAACGTACATATATTTTGTATTGCAATGTCTTAAAATTTTTATATGGACAAATCATTTTGGGGGGGGCCCTGGCCCCCAGGGCCCTCCCCCTGCGTACGTGCCTGTCTCATACGCTCTGTTGAACCATGAAAATACAAGCAAGTTACAAAATTGTTATGAAATTTAAAATTCAAATGCGATTTTCTCGAAAAAAACGAATAACGTGTTTTTGAGTTTTTTTGTGTGGATGGACAAACATCTAAACTTTAAAAAAAAATTAAAAAGAAAGTGGCCGCATTTTTGATAAATTGACTTTTTTAAAAAATGGAAAATTTCAGAACGGGTTCTGAAAATTTTCCAAAAAAAAAAAAAATTAAAAATGTGGAATGCCTCTTATATATTTTTATATATAAAATTATATATGGAGGTAAAATTCTCCAAAAATTGTATAAAATTATTTAAAATTATATATAATTATTTAAAATTATATATAATTATTTAAAATTATATATAATTTAGTGTTGTTTTAGTTCGGCTTAAGGTCATATAATTAAAATAAAACTAAAGTTTTTTAATTTTTAATTTTATTATTTATTTTGTTGTCCAATATTTCGGCCAGACTTTCTGGTCTTCATCAGGGTACTCTGTTAGAATATAAATATAACACAAATTTTGTTTTTATAAATAACATAAAACACAAACAACAAATTTTATAACAAAAAATATTCACAAGCAAATTACAATAATAATAATTACATTTAAATAAATAACGCGACTTTAAAAATTAACTTCTTTACTGGTGCACTTGTTCTTACTTAATGTTCTCTTTTACTCTATATTTATTTTCTTTTCTTATTGTTTGTTTATGTACGTAGGTAAATTGGTCAGTTTGTGTATAATTATTTAAAATTATATATAATTATTTAAAATTATATATAATTATATCCAGGATTCGGTGGATATAAATAATTATATCAAATTATGTATAATTTGGTATAATTTTATATAATTATATCCTGGATATAATTATATATAATTTTATCAAACTATATATAATTTTATATAATATTATACAATTTTTTGGAGAATTTTACCTCTATATAAAATTTTATATATTTATATATAATTTGATAAATTTTTTATCAAATTATATATAATTATATAAAAAACTTTTTACTCGGTAAAGTACAAATGTTTACCCCATTGACATCGGTTTTTTTTTTTAAATTACCTTTTTCTGTTTATTTTTTTGATTTTAAATGTGAAGTTTCCGTCACCATTATTTTATGAGAAGGAAAAAAGTACCAGCACAAGTAAAAATCATTTCGTATATAGCCATGTATAAATTTATACAAATATATATTTTTATACATATTGAGATCTTATTATATTTAATTATATAAAAAATCAATCAGATAATTCATATCAAGTTATATAAAATTTGATATATTTTCCGATAGAATTTTATAAAATTTGATACGAATTTTGGTCTTATCTGAGAAATTTTTTATATAATTTTATATAATTAGATCATTTTATGTAAAATTAGATATATTTGTATCAATTTATACATGGATATATACAAAAACATTTTTACTAGGAGAGTACACTTTTTTACCCCTATTGCCTTCTTATAATCGGAATTTACAAAAAGTACTTTTTTTTTAAATATTTTTTTGCCCCGGATGATTTTACACTTCAAATTTCAAGTTTCAGGGATAATTACTTGAAGAAATACATAATAGGGTGGGTCGATGAAATGCATATTTGCGAATCTCGTTAACTAATAGCAAAAACTCGACGCGCATTTTCGAGCTGATTACGGGAAAAATCATGAAAAAATTTTAGGAGGGTACTTTTAGGCCTCTACAAGCGGTTTTAGTTCGCGGTTTTTGGAAAAAAAAATATTTTTTTTAATTTTTTAAAAATATTTTAAAAATGAAGTAAAATAATGCTTATTACGAAGCAAGTTCCAAAAAAAATTTATCTCGCCAATTTTAGCCCGTGGATGCATTTTTATACCCAGGAAAGTTCAATTTATATATATAAAAAAAAATATTTTTTATTTCATATTAGCACTCAAATGGTGCATAAGGCCGATTTAAGAACATGAATGATAAAAATAAAAAAATTGCGGGTATTTATAGCAATCCACAAGTGCAAAAAATTCGCAAATTACAAAAAAATTAAAAATGGGTATCAAAATTTTGGTAAAATAAAGCGTTTTAAGAAAATGATAAAAAAAACAAAACAAATTGGCGGCTATTTATAACAATCCGCAAGTGCGAAAAATTCGCAAGTACCCAAAAAAAATTCAAAAATGGAAAAATGGGTATCAAATTTTTGGTAAAATAAAGCGTTTTCAGAAAAAAAAACAAAAAAATATATTAGATGATCAACATGGTCTATGGATGCATTTTGAAAATCTGATGTTTTTTTTTTTTTTGTTTGATATTTAAACGTTTATTTACAATTGATGTTTGTCCACATTATGTTTCAAAACAACTTATCACTTACCTTTTTATTCCTCGAAAAACTTAATCTTTAAACGTTTAAATATTAAACAAAAAAAAAAAAACATCAGATTTTCAAAATGCATCCATGGACCATATTGATCCTCTAATATATTTTTTTGTTTTTTTTTCTGAAAACGCTTTATTTTATCAAAAATTTGATACCCATTTTTCCATTTTTTAATTTTTTTTGGTACTTGCGAATTTTTTGCACTTGCGGATTGTTATAAATAGCCTCCAATTTGTTTTGTTTTTTATCATTTTCTTAAAACGCTGTGATTTACCAAAATTTTGATACCCATTTTAAATTTTTTTGTAATTTGCGAATTTTTTGTACTTGCGGATTGCTATACACAGAAAATAATATCGTGATTTTTTTTTTAATTAAAAATGGATTTGATATTAAATTTAACTTCAATTAAACATTTTAATTGATTCAATTAATGTTTTAATTGAATTCTTAACTTTACTGAAAATAAAAATAAAATAAACAAACGAAACCGGTTTTATATGCTTTAGTGTTAGTAGCAAATGAAAAAATAAAATGCAAAAAACAACAAAAGAAACTTTTGAACAATTGTTTTGTATATTTTGGTGGTAGCAGCCAATGAATACATGAAAGCAACAAACAAATTTAGTTTTATTGTTTTCTTTAAGGCGAGCGGTCGTTGCGGATAAATTGTTTTGATAATAAAATGTGTACAGTTGTGTTTTGCACATTGAAATATAATACAATTTTTTTTTGATTCAACTTTACTAAGGCGACAAAAATGCATGCAATAACAAGATTTAAAAATAAAAATGTAATATTAAATAGTTATTGATATTTTAAAATACTACTATAATGTTTCTATGCAAAACTATACCAAGTGTTTATCTATATATCCCAATAAGCACAAGAAAACTAAAAATTCAAGCGTTTGAAATTTCACTTGAATTTAACTTGAATTCAAGCTATTATTTCAAGCCAAATTCAAGTTCAACAAGTCGTAGTATTTATTTAAAACAGTTTGAAAAAATTGTCATTTCTAAAACAAAATTTTGTTAAAAAAAATAAAAAATATTTCAAACAAATAAGAAAAAAAAACAAATCGGCGAATTTTTCAGGATTGTTTGCAAAAAAAACCCCTAAATTCGTGGTAAGTTATGTCTATTAAATATGTTTAAAAAAAATATTAATAAAATTTCATTTTTTTAAGGCTTTCTGGTACAAAAATACAAGATTCCATTCAAATATCTGATGACAAGGATAATTTGTCCAGACCAGTTTATTATGGATTAATGAGGATGCAAAAAGTAAATATTTTTGTTCAATATTGAATAGATAGTTTAGATATATATTGTGAAATAAATGAAAAATAAAAAATTTTAATGTATACAAATGATGCTGGTTTGATTTAAATACACTGGAATTAGGCTTGTTTCGGACTGGAATTAGGCTTGAATTGGACTGGAATTAGGCTTGAATTGGACTAGCATAGGGCTTGAATTCAACTATAATTCAAGCCATATTCAAGTAATTTTTTTAAAAATTTTTTGGTTCGACTGGAATTACGCTTTTTTTTAGGGCTTGAATTCAAGTGTTTTTACACTGTTTTGTTTGACTTGAATTCAAGTATCCGTTTTGCTGGTATATGCTATTGAATTACAGTGTAATTCAAGTATAATTCAAGGCTTGAAAATTGAAAATATGACTGGAATTACGCTTGATTTACACTTGAATTCCAGCAATTTGGCTTATTGGGTATATAAAAGAGTAACGTGACTGACTGACTGACTGACTGACTGACTGACTGACTCATCATCGCCCAGCCCAAACCGCTGAAGCTAGAGACTTGAAATTTGGACTGTAGGTTCACCTCCCGGAATATAGATCCACTAAGGCTGGATTTTTGCCAGTGTTGATTCTAAGGGGGTAAAAAGGGTAAAAATCTGTACTTTTTGTACTTTTTATATCTCATGCAATAATGGTCATAGAGACTTGAAATTTGGACTGTATGTTCACCTCCCGGAATGTAGATCCTGTAAGGCTGGACTTTTGCCAATGTTGATTCTAAGGGGGTAAAAAGGGTAAAAAACTGTACTTTTGGTACCTTTTACATTTTCTTAAATAATTGTCAGAGAGACTTGAAATTTGGACTGTATGTTCACCTCCCGGAACATAGATACACTAAGTCCGGATTTTTGCCAGTATTGATTCTAAGGGGGTAAAAAGGGTAAAAAACTGTACTTTTGGTACTTTTTATATCTCATGAAATAATGGTCATAGAGACTAGAAATTTGGACTGTATGTTCACCTCCCGGAATATAGATTCACTAAGGCTGGATTTTCGCCAATGATGATTCTAAGGGGGTAAAAAGGGTAAAAAAATGTACTCTTGGTACCTTTTTTATTTTCTTAAATAATGGTATTAGAAACTTGAAATTTGCAATGTAGGTTTACCTCCCGGAAAAAAAATCACTAAGGCTGGGTTTTTGCCAATGTTGATTCTACGGGGATAAAATGGGTAAAAAAGTGTACTTTTGGTACTTTTTATATCTCCTGAAATAATAGTCATAGAGACTTGAAAATTGGACTGTATGTTCACCTCTCGGAATAAAGATCCATTTAGGCTGGATTTTTGCCAATGATGATTCAAAGGGGGTAAAAAGGGTAAGAAACTGTACTTTTGGTACCTTTTACATTTACTTAAATAATAGTACTAGAAACTTGAAATTTGTAATGTAGGTTCACCTTCCGGAAAAAAGATTCAATAAGGCTGGGTTTTTGCCAATGTTGATTCAACGGGGGTAAAAAGGGTAAAAAAGTACCTTTTATAAAAAGTACCTTTTATAAAAAGTACCTTTTATAAAAAGTACCTTTTATAAAAAGTACCTTTTATAAAAAGTACCTTTTATAAAAAGTACCTTTTATAAAAAGTACCTTTTATAAAAAGTACCTTTTATAAAAAGTACCTTTTATAAAAAGTACCTTTTATAAAAAGTACCTTTTATACAAAGTACCTTTTATAAAAAGTACCTTTTATAAAAAGTACCTTTTATAAAAAGTACCTTTTATAAAAAGTACCTTTTATAAAAAGTGCCTTTTATAAAAAGTACCTTTTATAAAAAGTACCTTTTATAAAAAGTACATTTTATAAAAAGTACCTTTTTTAAAAAGAACCTTTTATAAAAAGGAATGTAGGATTTTTCGGTGAAGAAAAAAACCTTCTGAAAGAGGTACTTTTTGGAAATTTCGTTTCTAACGGGGGTAAAAAAGTTTACTTTTGGTACTTTTTTTTTGTTCCTATAATAATGACCGTTGAAGCTTGAATTTTGGAATGTAGGGGACTTCGGTGAAAAAAACATTCTGCTAAAGTATTTTCAAAAAATTCTGTTTCTAGAGCTGTAAAAAAGTGTTTTTTGATACTTTTTATATTTCATGAAGTAACTATCCTAGGCACTGAAATTTTGAATGCTTTAAAAAGTTATTTTTGGTCGCGACCGATCGTAAAGGGGATAAAAAGTGCAAATTTGGTTATTCTTATATTTCTTGAAATAAGGGTTCAGAAACTTGATGTTTTAAATAAACGATCACCTAGCAAAAAAAACAGTTTTTGGAAAATATAATAAAAAGTACCTTTTTTAAAAAGAACCTTTTATAAAAAGGAATGTAGGATTTTTCGGTGAAGAAAAAAACCTTCTGAAAGAGGTACTTTTTGGAAATTTCGTTTCTAACGAGGGTAAAAAAGTTTACTTTTGGTACTTTTTTTTTGTTCCTATAATAATGACCGTTGAAGCTTGAATTTTGGAATGTAGGGGACTTCGGTGAAAAAAACATTCTGCTAAAGTATTTTCAAAAAATTCTGTTTCTAGAGCTGTAAAAAAGTGTTTTTTGATACTTTTTATATTTCATGAAGTAACTATCCTAGGCACTGAAATTTTGAATGCTTTAAAAAGTTATTTTTGGTCGCGACCGATCGTAAAGGGGATAAAAAGTGCAAATTTGGTTATTCTTATATTTCTTGAAATAATGGTTCAGAAACTTGATGTTTTAAATAAACGATCACCTAGCAAAAAAAACAGTTTTTGGAAAATATAATTTTACGGGGAAAGGGGGCAAATGGTTATTTTGAGATATCTAACTATTGAACTAAAAGCCGCAGAAATAACACCCAAGACAAGGACATATTTTAAAATTTTAGGGTAAAGAGGGGTACCTGGTAACAGTGGAGTAAAATGGTACTTTTCATATCTACAATATAAAGGCAATAGAACTTTTTATTTTTTTAACGCATATTATACGGAGAGGAATGAAACTTACATGGAACGAAAGGAGATGGACTTGGAAGTGAAATGGAATAGAACGGGGAACGAAGTGGAATAGAGCTGGGAACAATATGGAATGATACTTTACTTAAATTTTACGTATTTAACTTTTTTGACTCCATATTTGTTCTCTCTATATGTTTTTCCACTCAAACTTATTTTTATTCCATTTTTTTTTACTGAAATATTTATTCACTCAAAATCTTAAAACCCGATATAAGGGCTCGAAAATTGTCAATTTTTTCACCGAAACGAGCATGATGACGTACCAGGGAAGTTATTCAAATTTTGTTGTTTAAATTATTCATTAAAATATTATTTTATGAAAGACTTAAACGTCCACAAGTAAATAAAACAAAAACTATGTAGATGATTTTTTTTAAATCAATAGAGTAATCCTGATCCTTATATTATCCGGTATTCAATACAACCGGTAACGAAGTACCGGGATGGTAAGCTAGTATTTAATAAAGAAAATAAATTTCTTAATAATGTAAAACAAAAACATTCTATGTTTATTTATTTTTAGGCATTTTTTGAAGTTCAACTTTTAAAATTAAATTGAGTTTTGGTCTTTTTTCAATTAAAAATTTTATGTGAATCAATAAATCTATATTATTGATTTTCAATTTTATATTAATTTTTTTTTATATATTTATTTAATTACAATTTTAATTGGTTTTCCATTTTAGTTTCAATTAAAACTTTAATTGATTCAATTAACAATTTAATTAAGTTTTAAAACTGTTTTCAAACAAAATGAGTAATTAATATGCGCATTTTCGTGATACGTCCGAAGTCAATTAATTTTTTAATTGAATCAACGAATTTCGTAATTGAAATTCATTTTTTTCTGTGTAATTACCCGAATTTTTTTTTATTCTTATCATTCATGTTCTTAAATCGGCCTTATGCACCATTTGAGTGCTATTATGAAACAAAAAATATTTTTTGTTATATATATAAAACGAACTTTCCTGGGTATAAAAATGCATCCACGGGCAAAATTGGCGAGATAATTTTTTTTTTGGAACTTGTTTTGTAATAAGCATTATTTTACTTAATTTTTAAAATATTTTTAAAAAAATTAAAAAAAATGTTTTTTTTTTCACAAAAACGCGAACTAAAACCGCTTGTAGAGGCCTAAAAGTACCCTCCTAAAATTTTTTCATGATTTTTCCCGTTATCAGCTCGAAAATGCGCGTCGAGTTTTTGCTATTAGTTAACGAGATTCGCAAATATGCATTTCATCGACCCACCCTAATACATAATCACCAAAAGTATTATTGACCCATTTGAACCCAATTAATTTCCGGGTGGCTAACCTTCATTTTAAATTTTAGGTCTCTAGCTTTTGTTGTTTAGGGTTGTGCAATAATGAATACATCAACCAGTCAGTCAATCAGGCAGTCAATCAATGAGTCACTTACCTAACTCTTTTATAAATTTATGAAGTCAGTATACTCTTGGTTGTAGGTATAAAAATACATTTCCAAAACACACCTTTATTTATCTAAATTTACCTTAAACATTTTAAAGCTCTTTACTAAATTCTCTACAATAGTATCAGCTGCAATTGCAATTTTTCTAAGTAGAATTATACATAAAACCCTTTTTTGAGGTGACAAAACAATTTTTATCTGAAGAAAAAAAAAAACTATTGCCACTAAAGAATGCATCTTTAGGGGAGAAAAAAGCAGTTTAAGTGTTTTGCTAAAACGAACACCTGCTACTACTGCTAGTTTTTTATTATTTGTACTATTTGCTTTAGTTTGAACCTGTGGAAAATTCTTAAGGCTAGATATATACCAGTTTTTCTATATATTTCTACTTAAAAAAAAAAAAACAAATAGAGTACTTATTTGAAATAAAGAACAAAAAAAAAACTCTAGACAAACTATTTTGTTGAAATAAATATTACTTTATAAATACATGCAAATATCCAAGAATATTTATGCAGATGTGAAAATTTGAAATTGGATACAAAAACAAATTGCTTTCTTTTATTCAACTTTATTCATAGGTTCATAGGAGTTTGTATAAAGAAATTTTCATCTTATATAAATACTTATAATTTATTGAAAATACAAAAAAAGACATTGGGTCAATAAATACGAATGTGTAGAATGTAAAGTTTCTTTTATACCGACCGATTTATAATTACTTTTTGAGGCGATTAAGCGGTGTCCATCCGTTTGTCCATGTAAATTGTGTATTCTCGAAACACGTCTCGGTTATTTATAAATTTGACTGGAATTTGATATTTAAACCAATCTCTACTCAAGGACGAAATCTATTGAAATTAGTAAAATATACCCCATAAATAAGTTAAATTTAAGAAACAGAATTTAAAAAATTTTTTAAATCAGAAAATTAAGAAAACCTAAAACATTAAATCATGATAATGTTTTGCGAAAGATTTGGGTGTACTTGCCAAAGCAAAGTTTTTTTTAGAAAAAATAATGTTATATTACTTTAATATTCCATGCAAAACGAATTGAAATATCAGTCGAGGACCCCATTAAAAAACCAAAAGAGCTGTACATTTCGTAAGTAAGTGCAAAAATAAGTGCAAAAAATTGTTTTTACATTTTGGAGAGTATAAAAGATTCGGCACCAAAGAATATAACACTCTCACTTGTTTTGTGTACATTTGATAAACAAATGGAAAATTTTTATGCGAAAAGCTTAGACTGGCTGAAAAAGTAGTATTGGTAAAAAAAATTATTTTTTTTTTACGAAAACAAAATTATGTTAAAAAAAATTTAATGAACCCAAAATTATTAGTGAAAAAAAATATGAAAAAAAATGAAAAAAAAAAATAAAAAAAAATTTCGGTGAGAAAAAAATTGATAATAAAAAAATTTTATAAAAAATTTTGATGAAAAAAAAAATTTTGGTAAAAAAAAAAATTTTGATGAAAAAAAAATTTTGATGAAAAAAAAATTTTGATGAAAAAAAAATTTTGATAAAAAAAAAAATTTGATGAAACAAAAAAATAAAATAATGAAAAAAAAAATTGATAAAAAAAAATTTAATGAAAAAAAAAATTTATGAAAAAAAAATTTTGATAAAAAAAAAAAATGTTTCCTCATTTCCTCAAAAAGTTTGATGAAAAAAAAATTGATGAAAAAAAAAAATTATGAAGACGAAAAATTTAATGGAAAAAAACAAAATAGATGGAAAAAAAATTAATTAAAAAAAATTGTTCGAAAAAAAAATGATAAAAAAATATGATAAAAAAAATTTATGAAAAAAAAAAATTTGATAAAAAAAAAATTATGAAAAAAAAAATTGATGAAAAAACAAAAAAATTGATGAAAAAAAAATCAATGAAAAAAAATTACTAAAAAAAAAAAATTTGATGAAAAAACAAGTAGAAAAATTTAATTCGACTTGGTCGAATCTATGAATACCCTCCACAATGTTATCTGATAGTAATTTTCTAAAAACAATTTAAAAAAATTGCATTACAAATTTTTTATTAGAAATATGTATATTATTTTGAGTCAAACTTTCTTTTAATCAATCAAATTTTTTTGAGTGTACAATTTTTTTGACTGTCAACATTTTTTTGAGTCTGCCATTTCATTCAAAAAAAATAATAATGTGTAAAATTTTTTTTTTGAGTGTAACATTTTTTTTTTTTGAGTGTAAATTTTTTTTTGAGTGTAAATTTTTTTTAGTGTACAAATTCTTTGAGTAACAAATTACTTTGTAAAATATTTTTGTTGTTTTATACCTACATATGGGGCAAAACGCGTCAACGGTCCACACCCAAAAACAAATGTTGTCCGATTCAAGTATAATTTTGGCAAAATATTAGGTTAATGATAGGTAGTATAAATTACAAATATAAAATTTTTTGATGAAATATTGGCAGAGTTACAGGGTTGGGAAGTTTTGATGTATTTGAAAAGAATATATTTTGGTGAATTTTAATTAACACTTTGATGAAACAAAAATTATAATTTAAAAAACTAATTTTAAAGTATTTTTGATGGCCTTTAAAATGGCATGTGTGGTTTTTTTGAAAAAAATAAATTTGACCTTAAAATTCAAGGTCAAAATATTAAGTTGTAATTATCTTATAAGGGTCGCACTTTTAAATTTTTTTCACTAAGCCCATTAGAAAGCTTGACATTTTTTTTAATTTCGGTTTTTTTAAAAAAAATGGTATGTATGAAACTTTATGAGAAATCAATTTTTTAGGAGTATATGACACTCAAATTGTACTGAAATCGCTTTAATCTGCATATAATAACAACAACAAAAATCAATGCTTAGATAAAGTGTGCGTTGTAAACACACACAACAAACGTTGCACGCATAAAAAATAAAGAAATCAGTACAGTTTGGGTGTTATGTACTCGTAAAAAAATTGATTTCTCATAAAGTATTATACATACCATTTTTTTTTTAAAACCGAAATTAAAAAAAATTTCAACCTTTCTAGCGGGCTTAGTGAAAAAAATCTAAAAGTGCGACCCTTATAAGATAATTACAATTTAATATTTTGACCTTGAATTTTAAGGTCAAATTTATTTTTTTCAAAAAAAACACAAATGCCATTTTAAAGGCCGTCAAAAATACTTTAAAAGTCGTTTTTAAAATTATAATTTTTGTTTCATCAAAATGTTAATTAAAATTCACCAAAATATGTTTTTTTCAAAAACATCAAAACTTTCCAACCCTGTAACTCTGCCAATATTTCATCAAAAAATTTTATATTTGTAATTTAGAATACCTATCATTAACCTACTATTTTACCAAAATTATACTTAAATTGGACAACATTTGTTTTTTGGTGTGGACCTTTGACGCGTTTTGCCCCATATATGTAATACAAAAAAAAACTATTTCACATATTTTCCTCTTTTTATATTACCATCCTTTTCTTTAAAAACCAAAAACAAAGTAACATTCAATCATACACATACTTTATTTGATTTACCGTTACATACAGTTACACTAACAATAACAAATATTTACTTGTCTAACAACTAAACTGCACCCCACGACAAGAAAACAAACAACAACAAGTTTTACAAAACTGGTATTTCACCATGCTATTAAAACTTTTTTAACGAGTATTCAACAGTTTAAGGTGAAACAAATCTGAAATTCAGTGCATTGCTTATAACTTTTGAACCACTGAACCGCTTTTGCTGAAATTCAAAACCAAACAGCCTTGGGGAACAACAAATATATATGCTAAGCTTCAGTCCCCTCAGAATTGTATTTCGAAAGTTATAGTGGTTTTAATCTTGTAAATTCGAAAAATACCCTTCCCGAAATTTACTATTTTGCTCATAACTTTTGAACCACTGGACCGATTTTGCTGGATTGCAATACCAACCTGACCCGGTAAATGAAGAACATATATGTCAAACTTCAGGAGCCTCCGTAAAGTCTTTCAAAAGTTAGCGTGTTTTCAACGGACAGACAGACAGACGGACGGACGGACATCGCTAGATCGACTTAAAATCGATCAAGGATCATGAATATATATACTTTATGGGGTCCTAGACCAATATTTCGATGTGTTACAAACGGAATGACAAACTTATATATACCCTCTATCACTAGAGTGGAGGGTATAAAAAAATTTGATGAAAAAAAAATTTGATGAAAAAAAAATTTGATGAAAAAAAAATTTGGTAAAAAAATGATAAAAAAAATCAAAAAAAAAACAGTTTGATGAAAAAAAAAATTATGAAAAAAAAAAATTTGATGAAAAAAAAAATTGATGAAGAAAAAAAATTTTATGAAAAAAAAAAAAAAAATTATAAAAAAAAAATTTGACGAAAAAAAAAAATTTTTTTTGTTGAAAAATAATTATGTTACTTTTTATTCACCAGCTGGTGAAGAACGGTTTTATTCAAATTTTTGGTTTTAAGAAAATGAAAATAGTAATTCTTGTTTTCTTTTTCGTTAATCGTTAGCTTATATAGTCAAACTGAGGTGGCGTCCTGCAGCTTTTTTAAATTTAGACACCAGCCTAAAAACATTACCAAGTTACAAAAAAAAAACTAGCAGCATTGAATTAAAAAAAAAAAAAAAAATTAAAAAACAAATCGGGAAAAATCGAGATTGAAAGTCACCATCGAGATTTGGGATACGCTTAGTCTTTTTTTTAGAAATTTTTTCAGGTCCCAAAAGATTTTAAAATTGATAGACGGTCGGTGTCGTTATATTGATTTAAAAAGTGATCCAAAGTCGGTATACTTGAAGATAAGTTGAAAAGTTTCAAGAAGTTACAAACATTAGCACTTCATTATACCCTGCACCCCACAGTGGTATCATATTTTTACGGTTTAAAAAAAATATCTTGGTATAGCAAAATGTATTGTCCCATAGTGAATAATAGAGTTGTCAGTCGATTAAGAATAATTCGATTAATCGATCAAACAAAATCCAACTCTTGTTCGAATAGTTCAAAAATGACGATTTTCGAATAACGAATAAATCGATTAATTAATGTCGATTAATCGAACAATTTTTTTTAATTAAAAAATTAAATAAATGCTTAGCCCCTTATTCATATTCAAATTTGAACACTTTATAACAGGTTTATAAAACAGATTTCCATACGAAATTCGTTTTATAAACCTGTTATAAGTTTGTTAATTTCAATATGAATAAGGGCCTTAGAATTTGATTTATTCTCATAAATTTTGAAAGATTTTATACAAAATGTAGGAAAGTTAAAATATATTGTAGCCCAGTGGCGGGTACAGCTTTTGGGTTTGGGGGGGGGGGGGGAAATTTTTTTTTACTTCAAATGTAAAAAATCATAAATTCACCTTTGTCGGACGAGCAAAAACAGGGATACGTTTTTTGAAACAAAAGTGAAGGGAAAGCTATAAAGTTTTACATTTTCTATAAAGACGAAAGTCTCAGATTCTAACACATTTATCGTATGAAAAAGTCAAAATTTTTCCTACATAGAAAATAACAGACTTTAAAACATTTTTCGTAAAGAAATGCTTTTTCTCAGAATCTGAGACTTTTTTTTTACGAAAAATGTCTCAGAGCATGAGGCTTTTTTCCTATAGAAAAATTGTCGGATTCTAAGAACTTTTTTCCACACACAAAAAATTATTGACTAATCTATTGATTAACAAAATTTAAATGAGTCAATTAATGTTTTGATTATTTTTTTTTTTAACTGTCGAATTACAAATTTTTAAGAAAAAGATGCATTTTTTGTGATCAAATAATATTTAATTAATCACCTACAATTTGATTATTGGTATTACAATTTTCTTTATTGGAGGAATTTCAATAAAAAAATTGATTAAACCTGCGTTTTTGTTGATAGAAATTCGTTTCAAATTCTTTGTGTGCAGAAAAAGGCTCAGATTCTTAAAATTTTTACTATAGAAAAAATACTCTTAATCATTTTTGGAATATTTTTCACATAAAAAAAGGTCTCAGATTCTTAGATTTGCTTCGTATAGAAAAACTTTTAGATCCTGAGAATTTTTTTCAATAGAAAAGTCTCAGACTCTGAGACATTTTTCCTATAGAAAAATTCTCAGACTCTGAGGCTTTTTTCCTATAGAAAAAGTCTGAGATTCGGAAACCCTTTCCAATAGAAAGTCTAAGATTCTAAGACTTTTTCCTATAAAATAAGTTTGAAATTCAGAGGATCTGAGATCTTTTGCTATAGAAAATGTTTCAGATACTTAGGCCTTTTTCCTATCGAAAAATTCTCAGACTCTGATTCTGAGACATATTGCCTATTGAAAGTCTTAGATTCTGAGGCATTTTTCCTATAGAAAATCACAGATTTTGAGACAGTTCCTTTAGAAAAAGTCTCAGATTATGAGACATTTTATCTATAGAAAAAGTCTCAGATTCTGAGACATTTTCCCTACAGAAAATGTCTGATATTATGAGACATTTTTGCTATAGAAAGAGTCTCATATTCTGATACATTTTTTATATGGAAAAAGTCTCAGATTCCGCGATATTTTTCTTATAAAAAAGTCTCAGCTTCTGAGACATTTTTTCTTTAGAAATAGTCTCTGATTCTGAGACAATTTAGAAAAAAATCTTAGATTCTGAGACATTTTAGAAAAAAGTCTCAGATTCAGAGAGATTTTTTCTACAGAAAAAGTTGCTGATTCTGATGAATTTTTCTATAGAAAGACTCAGATTCTGATACATTTTTCCTATAGAAAGAGTCTAATTTTTTTCCCAAAGAAAATTTCTCTTCATAACAAGAACTTCTAGATTGACAGATATTTTTTCCCAAACAATTTTAAGATTTTGTCACATTTTTTTCCTTTAACAATTTCCTGATTTTTCCTATAAATTTTTTTAGATTTTCTCCTTTAAAATTTTAAAATTTTTCTCTATAAACCATTTTCGGAATTAAAAATTTTTTCCTTTGGAAAATTTTTTAAAAAAATTCTATCTTTCTTCTTTTTTCTTTTTTTTTCCTTTTTCTTTCTTTTTTCTTTTTTTCTTTCTTTTTTTTTTTCTTTTTAAAATTTGGTCTGGGGGGGAAATTTCCCCTTTTCCCCCCCCCCCTTGTATCCGCGCATGTTGTAGCCATAGCCCTGGATAGCACATCCATAATAGAATTTGAGGGAGTTATCAAGTTTTTAATAAATAATTTAGAAAAAATTAATAATTCTTTTGCATCAGACTTAAACGTATTAAAATAAGAATTAATGAGAGACGTATAAAAGTGTTAAATACGTTAATAATTTTTCTAAATTCTGGAAATTTTCCGAACAACGAAAGTTTCTTAAAATATTCTCCAAAAAGCGAAACAAAAGAATACGCAAATGAATTATACTCCATATTTTATGTTGAAAGTAATCACAATAATTCCGATAAAAGTATTGAAATAGAGGAAGTTATTAGTAGGTAATGAAAATAATAATCTTTTATGCGAGTTAAATAATTCAATTCTAAGTATTAAAAATTCAGAAAATAAAAAGGACTTCAGCGATATATCAGACGATATGGTATATTTGGGAAAATCTGAAAAAAGAACAGAAAAATTAGATAAACTTTTGTATGCTCTTCTTACTATATCACCTACTTCAATAATTAGCGAAGGAGTGTTTTCAAAAACTAATTTAATAAAAACAAAAACCAAAAATCGTTTGAAAGCAAAAAAATTGAGTCAACTTTTATTTTTAAAAGAGTATTTCTTAAAAACAACTTTAGTTGTCTTATTTGGCAAAAATTAAAATCATTTATGATATATTTTGTCTGAATACTTCAAATAATAATTTGTATTTGAATTATTTCTCAACAAGTATTAAAATCGACATCCATTAATTAAAAGTGATTTCAGTTATTCAATTTTTAAGTTTTTTTAACTTTTAACTATATTATTTTTAAGTTTTTTATGCATTTTTTCGTTAATAAAAATTTAAACTTTCTTATTTTAAGTTTTTTTGTATGAATTGTTCATTTTTTTTGTTAAAAAAAATATTTTTTAAAATAATTTTTTTATTCGTTATTCTCTTCGATTAATCGAATAAATTTTGATCTTTAATCGTTTGATCGAACGAGGAAAAACAATTATTTGAATTATTCGAACAAAGTTGAAAGTCGAATAATTGACAACTCTAGTGAATACATTGCATTTAAATTTCAATATATATGTTTCAACAACTACTTTTTGTAAAAGATGTTTTATCATGCATAAGAAATAAATCGAAATAAATTTTAGAAATAAAATTTTAGTATTTTCTTTTAAAAGCAGTTAAATTGTTGTAAATATTTATCTATTTACTTTATGTATTTTACTAGCCGATGTTTTTATTTATAAATATTTATTTGTTTAAATTTACTTTTTATTACATACATACATATTTTTTGTTTTCTTAAACCGAAAATCATCATATTATTACTTTTTCATAAAATATTATAAATCACTTACTTTATTATGATTTTATTTATGATTTCAAACTGCTTAAATCATCATCAAGTTAGTTTTATTTCTTTCTTTTTGTTCACATTGTTCATCTTTATCATTGAGGTTGTAATAAATTTTGTAATAATTTTTTTACAATATAATTTTTTCTCAATAAAAATTTTTCTGACAAAGAAAAAGAGAAGAAAACTTTTTTACACTTCATTTTCATGAGTTATCAAAAATATTATAATAAAAGTAATAAATCATTTTTGGGTTTTTTTATATGGAGTAAATTTAGATTTGAACGTTTTATTATTATTGCATATGAATATTTAATGAAGATTTTTTTAAGAATATAGGAGGGATGTTCAGGGAATATTGAAAATAGGATACCAGCAATTTAAAAAAAAAAGTTTTTATCACGTAATTTTCAAATAATTACACAGTGCAACAACCAAAATCGGAATGAGATGAAACCAGTGCTAGATTTTTTTACACGCATTTGAAGTTGGTGATATTATATTTTAATTATAATAATTTCTTTAAAACTGTATAAGGCGTATGACTTATTTTGAATTTGCCTTTAAATAACAATCATACGTAACGGTGCACAATGGATTATTTTTTAATAATTTGGCTATTCAGTAAGTAGGTACGGGACCGATTGCAGCGAAATACATACCGGTTATAGCTAACGTAATTTTGAGCTAAAGTTTGGACGCTGGAACCCACATATCCAATAAGGGCTCCACAAGGGGCCCCTGAAGTAGAACATGTTTAGTACACAAGAACTTGAAATGCGTGTAAGAAATAATCTAGCGCTGAACTAAAAAAAAAACTCCTGTAGGATTCTGTTATAGAAAATGTCAACTTTCATTTGCTTTCGATTTTTCCGAAATTTTGATTTTGTATTCCTGTGTTATCACTAGTTTTCGAATTAAAAATTTTCCATCAAAGCTTTGCAAACTGATGGAAAATTTCATGAACGTGGGTTCGATTCCAATCAGAGTTAAGTCTGTTGATGAAAAAACATATAGAAAAAACAGTCTTACAAAAATCAAACAATTTAAATCCAATGTAATTTTCTCCACTGAAGACGTACAGGTGGCTACAGAAACCATGATCTGGAATAAATCCACATTAAAAATAATATTTAGAAATACAATGTTTTCTTCTTCAATCACAAACCCTTAATACTCTAAGATATTTTTGATTTGTTTTCACATAAAAAATTTAGCGCTAAATACAAAAATGAAGTCCAAACTTTTGATATTTTTAACTTTTTGAAAAATGGTTTTACTTAAATAAAAATATCTCCAAACCAAATCAGTAGATTTTTTTTTTTGGTTTTGAATTAACGGTTATTATAGTTTTTATTAATTCTACATACAATATATTTCAATCTGATTATCGTTTAGAATCTATTAATTGATATGTCGATAATTTTCCTTTAATTTGACCCAAATATTGAAAAAAAAATTCTAAGAAAATGATAAGGTTTATAAAAAAAAAAATCGTTGAAAATTGTAAAAGTTACATGCATTTAAGAAAAAATAAAGAAATTTATTTTTATGCAAATACAGTTATATTTGTGTGATTTTCAACCGAAATAAACAAATACGCTGTATATTTGCATAAAACAGTATTTATTCATTTTTGTTCAAATGCGTGTAACTTCTACAAATTTTGACGGATTTTATTAAAATATCTTTTATATTATTCTTAATAATTTAAATAAAAAACGATTAATTTATTGTTACTAAAACTTATAATTGGGTTCGCAATTTCCCGCACTTTTTTATTACCCTGGAAAGCGGGAAAAATTTTTGAATTTACCGGAATCACGCACCATTAATACAAATTCATACAATGTCTTGTTAATTTTTATACCCTCCAACCACAGTATGGGGGTATACTCACTTTGTCATTCCGTGTGTAACACATCGAAGTATCGGTCGGGGACCCCACAAAGTATATATAATATTGATCCATGATAGAATCTAAGACATTCTAGCGATGTCCGTCCGTCCGTCCGTCCGTCCGTCTGTAGAAATAACGATGCAGTCCAAACCAAAAAAGCTAGACCGTTGAAATTGGGCAGAATATCTCTTATGTTACTGGTAAGGTTAAGTTTGAAGATGGGCAAAATCGGACCAGGGGGAAAAAAGTTCCCCCTTGAAGAACTAAAACGACCCCTAAAAAATACGATATTTTTACGAGTTTTTTGGAATTTTTGCTCAACAAATGTAACATTTGTATGCCATATTATGTTCATAGACCTGCGCTTGGACCAAGGGGGTTAGAAAATTAGATTTTTTTCAGGCCGCTCCCTTGGGGGGCGTGGTTATAGAAATTAATTAAAAATAACGATACAAATTTATTATTTAAGTGCAAATATCATACACAAATAATTTGTAAACATGTATAGCGGGGGTACAGGTGTCCCCCACCAACTCCGCCGACCCCCCCCACAAAAAAAAGACGCCCCTGCTATTTTTTTAATTTTTTGGAGGGTATAAAAGATTCGGCACAGCCGAATTTAACACTCTTACTTGTTTTTTTTTTAAATCTTAATACAATTTTCTTTTTTTTGGAAAAAACATTTTTCTAAGAGAAAAATATTTGTTTTTGCAAATTATTGCAGATTTTTAAGAAAATGCATAGTTTTTCTTATTTTGTTAAAGATAAGAAAACTGAAAATACTGATTAGTTTTTATTATAAATTAAAAATTGTTTTATTCGACCTTTAGCTTTATGACCAGTGCTGCCAGACTTGAGGATGTATCCCCAAGGTTGGGCATTTAATGCGGGCAAAAAGGACAAGAAATTTCATTTGGGGTTTGGGGATTTGTTTTAGTTGCAAAATCTGTGAAATAATATTATAAAATTACTACCCATATATTTTTTTTAAAAAATTGAAGAACATTTTTTTTAACAATTAAAAAAAAAATATTTTTTTATTAATCTTTTGTTATATTTTTGGGGATAACTGAAAAAAGTACCTGGCAACGATGTTTATGACTTTGTTTTCGGATTCCGCGCGTGATTTTATATAGCAAACAAATGTCAAATATTGTACATCAAATTATTCCAAAAATTTTTATTTAAAATTTGTAACCTAGTGCTACACACAAAAAAAAATCCAATGAACGACTTTCATAGTATTTATAAACAAATTTATGCAATTTTTTAACTTTTTCATAATACTTATAAACTTTTTCATAGTATTTATGAATAAATCATAATATGTGAAATTTAAGAACTTTTTAACTTTTTTTATAAATACTATGAAAAGGTTTATAAGTATTATGAAAAAGTTAATAAATTGTATGAATTTGTTCATAAATACTATGAAAATCGTTTATTGGAAAAAAAAATTTGTGTGTATGAAAAAATGTAAAAAAATAATTTCTGCATGTAACTATAACAATTTTCAACAAATATTTTTAAAACACATCTTGTTTTCTTCGTAATAGATTAGACTTAAACTGTAAACAGAAAAATTTATTATAAATTTGGTTTCTTCTAAAATTAACAATATAATTACCTTTTTTTCAAATATCGGTAAAATCGAGGAAACAATTGTCGATTTATCGATTAATTGCTTCAAAGGCGATAATCAGATTGCTAAATGTTATTTATAAAATTGATAAAGCATTTAGTTTCCTTTAATATAAAACCAAAACATATGGAACGCGACGATTTGGTTCGAGGATATTTTTATTTAAGTAAAACCACTTTTTTTTTTAAAGTTGAACATTTGAAAACATAGCAATATCTCGAAAACTGTTCTTCTTTTTGACTTTATTTTCGGACTCTGTGCGAGTCGTGGATTAAAATCAATGGACCTCAGAGTCCATATGTGCTAACTAACCTACCTAACCTATGAATTTGGATTATCAAGAGCGACAAAGAAACTACCCGAGTAAAAATGTTTAGATATATTTTTATATATCACGTCTTATCCGAGATTTAAAAGATCTTACTCGGATCAGTTCTGATCCGAAAAATGGATAGCTAAGATTAGATCAGTTTTAAGCGGACGGATACAATGTTATCCGAAAAATGGGTTTATATAATTAGATAATCCCATTTTTCGGATGAAATTGTATCCGTCCGATTAAAACTGATCTAATCTTAGCGATCCATTTTTCGGATCAGTACTGATCCTTCACATTTTTACTTGGGTGTTTCCTAAGATTGTAAAAATTAAAAACTAAAAATTTTTAAATTTTTAGAGTAAGCCCCCAATAAGTTAAAAAAAATTTTTTGATGTCACTTTGAAGCAGAACATTTTGTTCGACAAAAATATTTTTTTAACATGAAAATGTTTTTAGGCTGGTGTCTAATTTTAAAAAAGTTGCAGGACGCCACCTCAGTTTGACTATGTAAGCTAACAATTAACGAAAAAGAAAACAAGAAAGAAACCAAAAATTTTAATAACTTGGGTTTGTAACTTGGATAACAATTCACCTCGTGGTGAAAAACCCGTTTTTCACCAGCTGGTGAATAAAAAGTAACATCATTATTTTTCAACAAAAAAAATTTTTTTTTTCATCATATTTTTTTTTTTATAAATTTTTTTCCATCAATTTTTTTTTTTTTTTGTCATAAAATTTTTTTTTATCATATTTTTTTCATCATTTTTTTTTTTTTCATCTATTTTTTTCCATCAAATTTTATTTTTCAACAAAAATTTTTTTTTTCATCAATTTTTTTTTTTCGTCAAACTTTTTTTTTCATCAATTTTTTTTTGACAATTTTTTTTTTCATCAAACTATTTTTTTTTTTCATTTTTCTTTTTTATCAATTTTTTTTTTCATCAATTTTTTTTTCAATAAATTTTTTTTTCATCAAATTTTTTTGTTTATCAAAATTTTTTTTTTCATATTTTTTTTTCATTAATTTTTTTGTTTCATATTTTTTTCATAAATTTTTTTTTTAACATATTTTTTTATCAAATTTTTTATTATCAATTTTTTTTTTCATATTTTTTTGTCATCAATTTTTTTTTCATCAAAAAATTTTTCTTTTCATCAAAAAAATTCATCAAAAACTTTTTATCATCAAAATTTTTTTCACCAAAAATGTTGGTTCATTAAATTTTTTTTAACATAATTTTGTTTTTCGTGAAAAAAATAATATTTTTTTTACCAAAACTACTTTTTCACCAAGTCTAAGCTTTTCGCATACAAATTTTTCATTTGTTTATCAAATGTAAATAAAACAATTGAGAGTGTTATATTCTTTGGTGCCGAACCTTTTATACTCTCTAAAATGAAAAAACACCTTTTTTGCACTTATTGCACTCACTTACGAATTGTACAGCTCTTTTGGTTTTTTAATGGGGTCCTCGACTAATATTTCAATTCGTTTTGCATGGAATAGCAAAGTAATATAACATTTTTTTTTCTAAAAAAAAAACTTTGCTTTGGCAAGTACACCCAAATCTTCCGCAAAACATTATCATGATTTAATGTTTTGGGCAAGAGTACAAAATTCGCTGGCATTTTTGGTGGTCTACATAGATTTCATATCCGAATAGTTTTATTCGTTTTGTTTCACATAAAAAATTTTTGGTGAAAGTAAAATGAATTCAACATTTTTGTTATAATTTTAAGCTTTTATTTATTCGATTTAAATCTCGAATGAATACGTGGAAAATATTACACCAAATTCGATTTCATGTGATTCGGAAAAATGCATGTGAATTGAAAAGTTGTGAAAGACAGAACAGAGGCCTGAGACTTTTTATGAAGAAAGTATTTTTCTGTAAAAAAATTCAGACTTTTTCTATACGCAAAATGTGTTAGAATTCGAAATTTTATGCAAAAGTGTTAAATTTACTTTAAAACAAAATAAAAAAAGTATTTGTTTAAAAAAAATAAATATAAAAATGATTGGCCTATCGGAGCCCTGGGCAGGTGCCCAATGTGCCCTAATGGTTAATACGGTACTGCCAATGGCATCCTATGACAAGTAGGTATAAATATTTAAAAAATATTTTAGAAAAATTCAATCCTCTAAAATTTTGAAGTCCCTTTAAAAGCAAACAGTATCACGAAATGAAAAACTGTAAATGCAATTTTACTGCATCGAGTCTCTAGTTTCCAACGCATAAAATCCAGTTTGTAATTAACAACTTTTCTTTTTTTTTGTCGGACGGTAAATCAGAGCACTGAATAATCCAGTCTTAAAACTTCAGAGCGAGCACCCTTGATTGATAGTAGACTAACTGGTGCGTGCTGATTTATTAGTGCGGGGGTCCTTTGTTCGTTTCCCAGCAAACGACCTTGTGTGATTAAGTTATAGAGTAATATCCTTTAATCTAATTAATGCATGTAGTTATCATAACACATTACCCAGCTTTTTTGCTGGGTGGTAGTTTAAGCAAAATGTAATTTTAAATATTTCATGACTAGAAATCCCTAAAAAAAGAATTCAAGAAGAAAAAAATCCAAGTAAAATCCAAATGGTAGTAAATTTTTAACATTTCGTTTAGCAGCTCAGCTTAACGCTTGTCTTTCTATATTCTACCAAAAGATAAATGAAACGCATTATCCCTTTAAAAGACGAAAAACGAAAAAAAATGCACAAAGACTTCATATCACTTTGCTAAAACTTTAGCTCATCCCTACCTTGTGTAGCATATGAAAAAAAAACTACTCTAAAATATAAAGAAAACTTAAGAGAAAATCCCCTAAAAAAACTGATTTCTTAAAAAAAAAACGTACAATACCTTAAAACGTTCAAAAAGGAACGAGAACAACAAAATTAAAAGACAATACAAAAAATAAAACTGCTAAAGGATTCTATGATGAATTGCTAAAATTATTTTTCTTTTTTTTTGTATTTAAAAGAACGAAATCTGTTAAGATGTAGAAATTCAGGCATTCGGAGAGTTAAAGAAAGTATGGGATAAATTTAAGTATGGCCGAATCTTGTAAAATATATTTAGAAACTAGAAAAATACACTTAAAATAAATTCTCTATCCAATCAGCAGTAAAATCTGCTGAAAATACACCCATTTCGGGTCATATGAGAAAACTGCTGATTTTAGCAGACGCGGTTTGTGAACTATCTTATCTGTCCTGATCTGTTCAGACATCAGACACATCTGCTGATCACACAAAAAAATCTGAGCAATCACTGATTTCACAAAAAAAAATATCTGCTGATTTAGCAGACCCGCTAAAACTTTACATTTTGCAATGAAAAAACTTAAGAAATTTTTTTAATTTTTTTTAAGTTATACTGATTTCCAAAAATAGAATTTCCAATTTTTTTTTTCCGTTCAAATTTAAAAAAAAAAAAAAGTAAAAAATTAAAAAATTAAATTCGGCCTTGCCGAATGCAGTGATACCCTCCACAATTTCAAAAAGATTATTGCAAAAAACTTTATTTAAAAGGAAATTACTTTTGAAAAAAAAAAAATTTTTGAAAAAAAAATTTCCACGAAAAAAAATTTTGGTAAAAAAAAAAATCCGCGATTTTTTACTTTTTTTGTCAAAAAATATGTTCGTACTTGTTTAAATACCATTTGGTGTTCAATTATGTTCACATATGTCAACCAGAAGCCGAATTAAAGCATTTTGTATTTTTAGGTTATGTTGAATGTACTGAAATTTTTGAGGTGTGCTTACATTTTCGTTCATAACTTTTGAACCGCTGAACCGATATTGCTCACATGCAATACCAAACTTCTCGGGAGAACTTCCAATAAATGTGTTAAGTTTCAGTGATCCCTGTGCAATATTTTGTCCGCGACAGCATTTTCCACAGACAGACAGACAGACGGACAGACGGACATCGCTAGAATGTCTTAAAATCGATCGGGGATCATGAATATATATACTTTATGGAGTCCCAGACCGATATTTCGATGAGTTACAAACGGAATGACAAACTTATATATACCCTCTATCACTAAGTGGAGGGTATAAAAAAACTTACAAATTTTTTTTAAAACGGTACACAGTGGTTCCAAGTCCAAATCTAGCTGGACAAAATTATTTTATTACTGTTTTATATGTTTATGGGGTCGCTGAGTTCAAAAAACATGTTTAAATTTTTCTAAGTCGATTACACTAATCGACAACTTTTTATTTTTTTTTTAAATTTCAGTAATTCATTAATGACAAAAATGGTTTTTATGCAGAACAGAAATATGAAATGCAAAAACTTATTTTTTGAAAGTTTTGTAATCTCTAAAAAAAATTTTTTTTTTTTTGTCGAGAAGTGTAACTGAAAAAAACAAGTGAGAGTGTTAAATTCGGCTATGCCGAATCTTTTATGCCCTCCAAAATGTATAAAAAAAATAAAAAACCAGTGAGAGTGTTACATTCGGCTGTGCCGAATCGTTTATACCCTCCAAAATGTAAAAAAAAAACAATAAAAAAAATCCAGGGGCGTTTTTTTTTGGGGGGGGGGGGGGGGGTTGGTGGGAGACGTTAGGGAGCAACTTCCCCTTGCGATTTCGAACTTCATTTGAGAGAAGAATGTTGCATTTGCTTAGCAAAAGTACAAAAAACCCTGCAAAAATGCGATTTTTATTTGGTTGGTTTAGTTCTCCAAGCGGGAACTTTTTTCCCCTTGGTCCGATTTTATCCATTTCCGAACTTAACCTGCCTAGGAATATAAGACATATTCGTGCCAAACTTCGGAAGTCTAGCTCTTTTATTTTGGACTGTATCGCGTCCTCTACAGATGGACAGACGGACGGACATTTTTGAATTAAGTCGAATTGTGTAATTCGCCGCGGTTTAATAGGAAACATCACATTTAATGCTTTATTTAAGCTAAGCATAATTATAATACTTAAAAGTTATCAAAAACTTACAAAAATTCGATTCTTTATTTAAAAAAAAAATTTTAGGCGAAATTCTATTTTCATATAAACTGTGATTAATTTTGAACCTGCAAAAACCTGCAAGAAATGTCTGCATGACAACGTTCAGTAATAAATTACCTATAAGTTGTATGTAGTAATTCGACATGATATGCCTGGATTCGGTTTTGGCAAGCTGCGGAAGTTTCATAAGTCCTCAAAAATATTGTTATTATTGACCATACTTCAAAGTACAAAAAATGTAAGAAGAAGATCGATAATAAATTTCTTATTAATGTCCAGAATAAGTATAAATCTGTAGCTTTCTTGTACATAAACCGTTTTGAAACCATTGATGTAACATGGATAATATGATGTTATTAGTTAAACACTTATATATATATTATTTTTTTTTTTTAAATATTGGATACCAAAAATGTTATTTCATTCGCATATTTAACAAAGTTAAATACCTAATTCCAAAAAATGGTTATTAGTTTGATCAGAACACACCCTTAGCTTGCCCCTAGCACTATTAATTCCCAATTTTAAGGACACTAATTTTTGGACTTTTGTCCAGCTAGATTTTGATTTGGAACCAATGTGCGGTATAACTAAATACTTCTGTAAAATTAACAAAACAATCTTTTGTTTTTATACCCTTCAACCACAGTTTGGGGGTATACTCGCTTTGTCATTCCGTTTGTAACGCATCGAAATATCGGTCGGGGATCCCATAAAGTATATATAGGGAATTCCATGTCAAATCGGACACTTTGAAAATTTTTTTTTTTAGATTTTCCTAATTACTTAACTGTTTTTAGTACCCTTCGAAACTGCTTCGTGGTAAATTTTCAGATTTTTTTGATGACCCGTTCAAAAGATATCGAATTTTTAAAAATTGGTAGTTTGTTTCTTTACTCAAACTTCTTTTACTCATAACTTCTTCAATAATGGTCCAAATTTCAATTTTTGTTTTTTTACGTACTTTAAAATAAAAATCCCAAAAAATTCTTAAAAGCGCTCTACTATGCGATTTTAAAGTTTTAAAATTTAAATCTCATTTTTGAAAATGTTCGCACTCTTCGATTCTTTTAAATTTTTTTTGTGTAAAACATCTTTCGATTCTGCAAATTTTTTGTCCAGGAGGATCGTGGGATAGCGATTATTACTATTTCTTAAAATTTTTTGAAGAAATTTTATTGTAATTTTCCAAACTTAAAATCAGTTCTACTGTTCCAATGGTGCGTCATAGAGGGGCCCTTTATAAGACCGACCCCCATTAATTTCTACGTCTTAACATTTCTTGGGAACAAACTAATATTCTATCTCCAATTTCTGAGGGGGCTCCCACACAAAACTAAATTTTTTTAAATTTGCTCCAACCGCTCTAACTGCCCTAATAGTGCCCTTAGAGCAACAAAATATATGACCGACCCACAATATTTGTTTAGTCCAAATATTTTCTCTGAACACACCTACCCTCTATCTGTAATTGTTAAGGCGGCCCCCATACACTTTTTTTTTATTTTTTGTAAATTTGTTTTATTTAATCAGCTTATACCGGTCCAATGGCGCGTCCGAGAGGGGTCATTAGTGAGACTGACCCCCATTTATTTTTAACCTAAAACATTTTTTTAAAATATAGCTACGCCCTATCTCCACTCCCTAAGTAGGCTCCCATACAAAATTACATTTTTATAAAATTTTCTCCAACTGTTATTTGTATGGGAGCCTACTTAGGGAGTAGAGATAGGGCGTAGGTATGTTTTAAAAAAATGTTGTAGGGTAAAAATAAATGGGAGTCGGTCTCACTAATGGCCCCTCTCGGACGCACCATTGGACCGGTAGAAGCTGATTAAAAAAACAAATTTACAAAAAATAAAAAAAATTGTATGGGGACCGCCTTAACAATTAGTGATAGAGGGTAGGTGTGTTCAGAGAAATTGTTTGGACTAAAAAAATATTGTGGGTCGGTCATACATTTTGTTGCTCTAAGGGCACTATTAGGGCAGTTAGAGTGGTTGGAGCAAATTAAAAAAAATTTCGCTTTGTGTGGGAGCCCCCTTAGAAATTGGAAATAGGGTATTAGTTTGTTCCAAAGAAATATTAAGACGTAAAAATTAATGGGGGTCGGTCGTATAAATGACCCCTCTATGACGCACCATTCGAGCAGTAGAAATGATTTTAAGATTGGAAAATTACAATAAATTTTTTTCAAAAAATTTTAAAAAATAGTAATAGTCGTTATACCACGATCCTCCTTGGCGTAAAATTGGTAGAATCGATAGAAGTCTTACACAAAAAAATTTCAAAAAATCGAAGAGTACAAACATTTTAAAAAATGAGATTTAAATTTTAAAACTATAAAAACACATACTAGCGCGCTTTTAAGAATTTTTTGGGATTTTTTTTTAAAGTACGTAAAAAAACAAAGATTTTGAAAAAAAAAATTGAAATTTGGACCACTATTGAAGAAGTTGTGAGTAAAAGAAGTTTGAGCAAAAGAACAAACTACCAATTTTTAAAAAATCTATATCTTTTGAACGGGTCATCAAAAAAATCTGAAAATTTACCACGAAGGAGTTTTCTAAGTGTACTAATAACTGTAAAAAAATTCAGAAAATCTAAAAAAAAAATTTTTCAAAGTGTCCGATTTGACATGGAATGCCCCATATATTATTGATCCATGATCGATTCTAAGACATTCTGTGAATGTACAGGAGCTAGGCTCCTGTAATTTGGCATGAATTTGTCTTATGGTCCTAGGCAGGCAAAATCGGCTCAGGGGGAAACAAGTTCCCCCTTGAAGAACTGAACCAACCTCTAAAAAAAAAAACACTTTTTTACATGTTTTTTTGTATTTTTGTTGAATAAATGAAACATTTGTTATATTTATGGGGATGGGAAGGTACTCTCAACGCCCCCCACTGACACCCATCACCCCCCCCCCCCCAAAAAAAACAAACGCCCCTGACAATTTTTTTTTACAATTTGGAGGGTATAAAAGATTCGGCACAGCCGAATTTAACACTTTCACTTGTTTTTTTTTTTAATTTTGATCATTTTTAGTTTTAGGATTTAAAATTTTACAAAATCTAAATAAAACACTTAAAATTAAAAAAAAATATATATTTTTTTTTGATAAAAAAATGCCAACAGAATATTTCTGTAAAATAACAAAATAATCTACCAAACAAAATCTGCAGAAAATTATTTTGAAATTCAGTAAACAGAATCAGTAAAATTGGTAAAAAAATTTTTGTTATTTTTCTAAAACTAAATACGGAGAATTTACTTAAAATATCCATTTCAGCAAAAAAATCTGCTAAAAGTTTGCTAATTCAGATTGAAAGTCATTTTAGAGATTTTAACAAGATAATGTTTTTAGGCTGGTGTCTAATTTTAAAAAAGTTGCAGGACGCCACCTCAGTTTGACTATATAAACTAACAATTAACGAAAAAAAAATGAGAATTACTATTTTCATTTTCTTAAAACCAAACATTTTAGTAACTTAGGTTTGTAACTTGAATAATAATTCACCTCGTGGTGAATAAAACCGTTTTTCACCAGCTGGTAAATAAAAAGTAACATAATTATTTTTTAAGAAAAAATTTTTTTGTGCATCAAATTTTTTTTTTTCATAAATTTTCTTTTTCATCATTTTTTTTTTGTTTCTTCAAATGTTTTTTTTTACCAATTTTTTTTTCATAAATATTTTTTTTTTCATCAAATTTTATTTATCATTTTTTTTTTGTTATCAATTTTTTTTTTCTCTATTTTTTATCAATTTTTTTTTTTTCATTAATTATTTTTTTTTCGCTAATTTTTTTTCATAACTTTTTTTTCATAATTTTATTTTTCATAAATTTTTTGCATCAATTTTTTCCCCTAATTTTTTTTTCATAATTTTTTTTTATATTTTTTTTTTAATTTTTTTTTTTCTTCATCAAAAACTTTTTTTTTATCAAAAATTTTTTTTACCAAAAATCATTTTTTCCCTTTTTTTTTACTAAAACTACTTTTTCAACAAGTCGAAACCTTTCATATAAAAATGTTCCATTTGTTTTTCAAATGTACATACAACAATTCTTTGTTGCCGAATCTTTTATACTCTCCAAAATGCGACTTATTTTTGCACTCATTTACCAAATGTACAGCTCTTTTCGTTTCGACTGCATCTTGCTTTCGACAGACAGATGGACGGATATATATAGCTAGAGTGTCTTAGAAATGGATCAATAGTATATAAACTTGATGGGGTCCTCGACTGATATTTCAATTCGTTTTGCTTGGAATAGCAAAATAATATAACGTTATTTTTTCTAAAAAAAACTTTGCTTTGGCAGGTAAACCCAAATCTTTCGCAAAACATTATCATGATTTAATGTTTTGGGCAAGAGTACAAAATTCGCACGCATTTTTTTGAGAAAAGTTTTTCTTTTGAGTAAAAATTTTTAAATAAATTTGATAAATTTTTAAATAAAACGAAAAAAAACTATTTTAAACCTTTAAAAATGCTGCTGATTTTCTTGCATATTTTCGAGATTCTTTTAGTTTATTCTTTCATATTATTTTTTCTGAATATAAAATTTATTTGCATTTATTCATTTCCTTGTTAAAAAAATTCCATTAGTTGTGGCTTTGTTATGCATGTTGCTGGTTTACTAGAAGGTTGCATTAGGTGAAAAAGGAAGTATTAAATATGCATATTAACACTAAACTTACCAAGATATAAGGCCAACACACTCAAAGAAAAAGCTTCTTCATATTAATGAAAAGTTACATCAAAATGATTAAATGTTGCAACAACTTTCGTCCAATATAACGTGTCATCGATATGATAAAGTGGTGTCATCAATAACAAGCTTTTATTAAAAAAAAACGGGGAAAAATATTTAATTTATATTTATTATTTTATTAATACAAAAATTTTATTTATTTTTATTTTACTTAAAATTTTCTTTTTTAAAAAAATTAAATATTTTTTATTATATTTCCACCAAGATTTAAACACCGGACCTCTCGTTTGTTAGACTTATCCTCTTGCCACTTACCTTAAGCATATCAACAAATAATAACACTCAAATCCTTTTTGTTTATTGTGTCCTACACTGATAGAAAAACGCTTCATATCACTAATGAATGGAATTCATTAACGTTGGTTCATTGCAACAATGAAATTTTTCATATGCTGAATGAAATTTCATACATATTGTGCAAGATATTCATTAATTTTGAATCATTAGATTTCGTAGTTTCATTAAAAAATTTCATTAAGTTTTGTTTACAAAATTTTCTGTTTTTTGACACTTGTCGTGTCGCGTCTGTTTAGTCTGTTAGTTTACGCGCGCAAAAAACAGCTGATCAGAGCGTGATTTTTTCTAAGATTTTTTTTTACGAAATTTAAAATAAAATGTTGTTGATTAATTATAAGTATTTATTAAACTCACGTTGTTTTAAATTATTTCGGGGTTTTACTTATGTATTAAAAGTAAACGTTATAGTAAAATTGTGTGTGAGAAAAACTGAGTGAAATCTATATATAAAATAAAAAATATGTGAAAGTGTTTTTTTAAATTGGTTATTTTGTGATTTTTTCAGATTTTTTTACGAAATTTTAAATAAAACTAAATTATTAATTAACTAATTTTTGTGATGTTTTATATTAGTTCGTTGTTTTAATTATGTATTACAAGTTAAGGTTCGAGTAAAATTTTGTGCGAGTGAAAACATTTTTTTATTATTTTTAATTCTATAAAAAGATCTTTACAATTTCATACATATACATATTACATTTCAAAAATAAAAGTAACATTTATTCAATAAAAGTATTTCATTTCAAAAATAAAAAGTTGCATTTATTCAATGAAAGTATTTCATAAGAATTAAATACTTTTTTCATTAAAGTAATGAAACATTTTCATAAAATACAATTTATATTTTGTATGAACAATTGTCATTAATTTAATAAAACTTTTTCATGCAATTACATTTTATGATACCCATTTCATTAATTCAATGAAACCCTACATAGGTTCCTTTTTAACGTCATTTTTCATAACATTAATGTAGATTTTCATTATTGTCATGTACAAATTTCTATCAGTGTATAACAATCAGAGTTTGTATGTCGCTACACAGAAAATAATACCGTATATTTAATTTTAATTAAAATTTTAATTGTTTTTATAACCTCCACTCTAGAGATACAGGATATATATCAGTTTGTCATTCCGTTTGTAACACCTCGAAATATTGGCCTAGGACCCCATAAAGTATATATGGGGCATTCCATGCCAAATCACTCACTTTTAGGCCCGACCCCCTTCGATTAATTTTATTTTTGGATATGTTTTAGTACGTATTAAATGCAACTTGCAGCCAAATTTTCAGCCTTTTATACCAAGGTGGTGTTGAGTAATCAATTTTTCAAAATGGCGATTTTTTCCAAAAAATGAAAAAATTTAAATTTTCAATCAATTTTGACCAGTAAAAAATATAGATATATTAAAAAAAGATGGACAACATTTTGTTGGTAGTTAAATGTAGTTTTAGAAAAAAAATATGAAAAAATTATTCGAAGTAATTATCACCTGTTTTTTATCGTATTAAAATTAAAATCGACTTTTTGAAAAAGTCCGAAACCTTCGATTTTCTTTTAAAAATGTCAAAAAATTCTACTCTAAATTACGCAACTTTTAAGTCATAATTCGAGATGTGATCGTAATTCGTTCTATTTTTATTCAAATTTTGAAAATTGCACTTTTTTTTTTTGACTCTGGTTTATTTTATATGGTGCTCCAAAAAAAATAATTTGGTAAATATTGACCGTAACTTCCCCTAGGTATATTAACTTGGGTGTAAAAATACGTCTCAGAAAATTTTAGGATGATCGGACATGGGTAAGGCGTGCCGCATCGGCTTTGAAGTTTGAAAATCGGATTACAAGGGAAAATATGCATTTTTTTCTGTTTTCTTAATTTTTTGGTATTTTAAGTAAATTTGGAATTCAAATGGTTACAGAATTGAAATGTAGAGTAAAATTTCTCTCTATTAAGGTCATAAAAACCGAAATCGGTTTAAAATCATCCAAGTTATTACAACTTCCCCAGGCATCTAAAGTGTGGCAGACAACTTGATTAATCAATACAATCCGATTTTTGAAATTCTTTGAAATTTTCTACTGTAATAACATTTTTTTATTCTTCAAGTTCAAATGTTATTAGATGACAAGTATTTTTCATATTGTGTTTTGCTAACATTTTTAAAATTAGTGCTAAAAATGCCTGCATTTTCCACACCCTTTTGAAATCTCTATTTTAAAAAAAAAAAATATTTTTTTTGTTTTAAAATTTGGAAAAGTCAAAAAAATATTACACTGAAACATGTATAATGAAAAAATTTTATTACAGTAGAAAATTTCAATAAATTTAAAAAAAGGTCCTCGTATTTTTTAATCAAGTTGTATGGCACACGCTAGATGCCTGGGGAAGTTGTAATAACTTGGCTGATTTTCAACCGATTTTAGTTTTTAGTACCTTATTAGAAAGGCATTTTACTCCACATCACAATTCTGTAATCACTTGAATAAAAACTTAACTTAAAATACCAAAGATATTGCGAAAACAGAAAAAAATTCATATTTTTCCTTGTAATCCGTTTTTTAAACTTCAAGGACCATGCTAAGCGCCTTACACATGTCCGATCGTCCCAAATTTTTGTGAGACGTATATTTACCTCCAAATGAATATATTTAGGGTAAATTAGGGTCAGTATCTACCACTTTTTTTTTTTTTTGGAGCTCCATATAAAATAAATCAGAGCCAAAACATAAAAGGTGCAATTTTAAAAATTAAAAAAAAAATAGAAAGAATTGTGATCACATCTCGAGTTATGGCTTAAAAGTTGCATAATTTAGAGTAGAATTCTTATAGTTTTTTACAAAAAAATCGAAGGTTTCGGACTTTTTCAAAAAGTCGATTTTAATTTTTAAACGTCAAAAAATAAGTGATAATTACTTCAAATAATTTTTTCACATTTTTTTTCTAAAACTACATTTAAATACCAACAAAACGTTGTCCAACTTTTTTTAAAATATCTATATTTTTTACTGGTCAAAATTGATTGAAAATTTAAATTTTTTCATTTTTTGGAAAAAATCGCCATTTTGAAAAATTGATTACGCAACACCACCTTTGTATAAAAGGCTGAAAATTTGGCTGCAAGTTGCATTTAATACGTACTAAAACATATCCAAAAATAAAATTAATCGAAGGGGGTCGGGCCTAAAAGTGAGTGATTTGGCATGGAATGCCCCATATATTCATGACCCTCGATCGATTTTAAGACGATCTAGGGATGTCCGTCCGTCCATCTGTCCGTCTGTCTGTTGAAAACACGGAGGCTCCAGAAGTTTGGCATATATGTTGGGCATTTACCTGGTCAGGTTGGCACTGCAATCCAGCGAAATCGGTCCTGTGGTTCAAAAGTTATGAGCACAAGAAGGGCAAGGGTTTTTCGCAAATTTAAGTGATTGGTCCGGATTTAATTAATTTTTTAATTAAATCTACGAACTTTTTAATTAAATATTTTTTTTTCTGTGTATATGTGGTTTAGTGAGAAAAGTCACAAAAAAAAACTTATTTAACAATAATTTTAAAATTTGAGGGTGTCTAATATGTTTGATGGGCATTTTTGTGATCTTTTCGACGAGACCTACAACCTTCACTAGCTCATAAGAAAAGTATATTTGATTTGTTTTTTTTTTTTTTTTTTTTGTAGCACAGTGTCATTATCTATTGTTAAATAACATTCCTTGAACGATGTCGATGTTAAGTGAAATCAGACTGTTGTGGAACATACAATTTTATGAATTTTTGAAAAATGTCATTGCATGCTTCTCCAATATTAATCACATCCATAGTTTGCAAAATCAGTCTTAAGTATTAATCTAAAAGAAAATTAAAAAAAAGTTAGTGTAAATTTGAGAAGAACACAAGTCTCACTTAAATAACACTATACAACAAATTTTTTGGTCATCGAGTGAATCTTTAATGAGATGAAAAATAAATAAAAAACTGAATGCAGACTACAAGTAGACCAAAACGAAGGGTTTTGAAAACTTAGCTTTTGTACTTACACTCAAAAAAAAAAAAAAAATATTTGATAGTTTTCCTTGTATTTTTAACAAATAATTTTTGATCGAAATTTACACTTTTTCTTGTAATTTTACAAATTTTCGAGATTTACGAGAATTTCTTGTAAATTTTATTTTGGCAAAAAAGACAAAAATTCACAATTTTATTGGTAAAAATCTTGTAAAATTACAAAAAATCTCGTAATTTTTACTAGGAATTCTCGCAAAGTAGGAGGTAGCAAAAAATCTAGTAAAATCACGAAACCTTCTTGTAAGTTTTATCGCGTCAAAAAAATTGTAAATTTACAATTTTTTTGGTAAAAACTTGTAAAATTACAAAATTATTGGTAAAAAGCTTGTGAAATTACAAAGAAATCTTGTCAAATAGGAGGTAGCAAAAAAAAAAGGTAAAACATTTTCTCGTAATTTTACAAGTTTTTTTTTTTGAGTGTATGAGGTACTTATGAGGCATTCCACACCAAATGTCCCGCTAAAGAAAAACACGTGTCCCATGAATTTCTGAATAGGTTGCATAAATAGCCCTATATCAATGGTTCCCAACCTTTTTTACTCACCGCCCCACTTTTAAGTTAAAAAAATTGCGTTGTCCCCCCTACACTCAAAAAATAATTGATAATTTTTTTTTTTTAATTTTTGTTTCTAATGAAAAATTACTACTGGTTTAGCAGAATTTTTGTAAAATAAGCATTTAAACTAAGTTTTTAGTACACTCAAAATATTTTGTAGGCAAAAACAAATGAAAAACACATTTAAAACCAGTGAATAAATAATTGAAAACCATCCCAGTAATTATTCATTTGTTCTAACACACAACAACATTTATTTTTTACTGTTGACAAATATTTCTAAAATAAATAACATTAAACATTAAAAAATTACGTTTTTTCATTCTTTTTTATTATATTTTATTAAGAATTACCATATAATTACAAATTACATACTAATTTTATCTAACCGAGAACTGGTAACAATGACCTTCGTCTTGTTGTAGCGAATCAGACCAAGGCCTCTGGTGGGAATCGAACCCACGACCCCCAGACTCATAGGCTAGCACGCTACCAACTAGCTTGCTGTTTTTCTGGTGTTGTTTTAGTTTTTTCAGGAGCATAGCTCTTTTATTTTGGACTGTATTGTGCCCTCCACAGACGTACATCGCTATAATTTCTTAGAATCGATCACTGCTCAATAATATATAGGGCATTCCATGTCAAATCGGAAACATTGAAAATTTTTTTAGATTTTCCCAATTTGTTAACAGTTTTTAGTACCCTTCGAAAACTGCTTCGTGGTAAATTTTCAGATTTTTTTGATGACCCGTTTAAAAGATATCGAAATTTTAAAAATTGGTAGTTTGTTCCTTTACTCAAACTTCTTTTACTCTCTAACTTCTTTAATAATGGTCCAAATTTAAATTTTTTTTAATTTTTTTTTTTTACGTACTTAAAAAAAAAAATCCAAAAAATTCATAAAAGCGTTCTAGTATGCGTTTTTTAAGTTTTAAAATTTAAATCTCATTTTTGAAAATGTTTGTACTTTTCGATTTTTTTGAAATTTTTTTTGTGTAAAACTTCTATCGATTCTACAAATTTTTTGCCCAAGAGGATCGTGGGATAACGATAATTACTATTTTTAAAAATTTTTTGAAAAAAAATTATTGTAATTTTCCAACGTTAAAATCATTAGTACTGCTCCAATGGTGCGTCATAGAGGGGTCGTTTATAAGACCGACCCCCATTGATTTTTACGTCTTAACATTTATTTGGAACAAACTAATACCCTATCTCCAATTTCTAAGGAGGATTTTGCTCCAACAGCTCTAACTGCCCTAATAGTGCCCTTAGAGCTACAAAATCTATGACCGACACACAATATTTTTTTAGTTCAAACATTTTCACTGAACACACCTACCCTCTATCTTTAATTGTTAAGGCGGTCCCCATACAATTTTTGTTAATTTTGTAAATTTGTTTTATTTATTTATTGTGGTAGGGTAAAAATAAATGGGGGTCGGTCTCACTAATGACCCCTCTCGGACGCACCATTGGACCGGTAGAAGCTGATTAAATAAAACAAATTTACAAAAAATAATAAGTAAATGTATGGGGACCGCCTTATTATTTAAAGATAGAGGGTTGGTGTGTTCTGAAAAAATGTTTGGACTAAAAAAAAATTGTGGGTGGGTCATACATTTTGTTGCTCTAAGGGCACTATTAAGGCAGTTAGAGCGGTTGGAGCAAATTAAAAAAAATGTCGTTTTGTGTGGGAGCCCCCTTAGAAATTGGAGATAGAGTATAAGTTTGTTCGAAAGAAATGTTAAGACGTAAAAAATAATGGGGGTCGGTCTTATAAATGACCCCTCTATGACGCACCATTGGAGCAGTAGAAATGATTTTAAGATTGGAAAATTACAATAAAATTTTTTCAAAAAATTAAAAAAAATAGTAATAATCGTTATCCCAAGACCCTACTGGGCAAATCGATAGAAGTTTTACACAAAAAAATTTCAAAACAAGTGAGAGTGTAAAATTTGGCTGTGCCGAATCTTGTATACCCTCCAACGTTAAAAATAAAATAAAAAAAAAAAATTCAGGGGCGTTTTTTTGGGGGGGGGGGCTTGTCGGGGGTCCTTGGGGACACCTTCTCTCTGGTCAAAAATGTTACGAATTTAATTACTATGCTTTTTGTACAAAAGATATACAATTTCATCATTATATAAATTATTTGCTAATATCCACGCCCACAAAAGGAGGGGGGACCAATAAAAAGTCATTTTCAAATCCCCTGGGTCAAAGTACAAGACTTTGAACTTTTTCAAGCATAAAAAAGTTTCATTTGTTTAACAAAAATACAAAAAACCGTATTAAAAGTTACTTTTTTTCATTAGTTGGTTTACTTCGTCCAGGGGGAACTTTTTCCGCCCTGGTCCGATTTTTTCCCCTCTCCGAACTTAACCAGCCTATGAACATAAGACATATATGTGCCAAATTTCGGGACCCTAGCACTTTTATTTTGGACTGTATCGTGTCTTCCACAGACGGACGTACGGACAGACGGATGGACGGACAGACGGATGGACGGACAGACGGACATCGCTAGAATGTCTTAGAATCGATCACTGATCAATAATATATATACTTTATGGGGTCCTAGACCGATATTTCGATGCGTTACACACGAAATGACAAAGTGAGCATACCCCCATACTGTAGTTGGAGGGTATACAAATCGAAGAGTACAAACATTTTGAAAAATGGGAAAAATTAGATTTAATCTTAAAAATCGCATACTAGAGCGCTTTTTAGAATTTTTTGGGTTTTTTTTTTAAAAAGAATGTAAATAAATAAAATTTTGAAAAAAAAAATTTTAAATTTGGACAATTATTGAAGAAGTTATGAGTAAAAGAAGTTTGAGTAAAGGAACAAACTACCAATTTTTAAAAATTCGATATCTTTTGAACGGGTCATCAAAAAAATCTGAAAATTTACCACGAAGGAGTTTTTAAAGGGTACTAAAAACTGTAAACAAATTGGGAAAATCTAAAAAAAAAAAATTCTAAGTGTCCGATTTGACATGGAATGCCCCATATATATTATTGATACATGATCCATTCTAAGACATTCTATGAATGTCCGTCTGTCCGTCCGTCCGTCTGTCTGTAGATAACACGATGCAGTCCAAAATAAAACAGCTGGACTTCTGAAGTTTGGCACAAATATGTCTCATCTTCATAGGCATGTTAAGTTCGTGAATGGGCAAAATCAGGCCAGGGGGAAAAATATCCCCCTTGAAGAACTGAACCAACCTCTGAAAAAATACACTTTTTTTACAATTTTTTTGTATTTTTGTAAAAAAAATGAAACATTTGGTATATTTATCGCGATTGGAAGGTGCTCTCAACGTCTCCCACTGACCCCATCACCCCCTCTCAAAAAACGCTCCTGCAATTTTTTTTTTTAAATATTTTTTTACATTTCGAAGGGTATAAAAGGTTCGGCACAGCCGAATTTAACACTCTAACTTGTTTTTCATCAATTTTTTTTTTACATCAAAAAATTTTTCTTTTCATCAAAAAAATTCATCAAAAACTTTTTTCCATTAATTTTAATGGGTTCATTAATTTTTTTTATCATAATTTTGTTTCGCATAAAATTTTTCCATTTGATTATCAAATGTACATAAAACAAGTGAGAGTGTTATATTCTTTGGTGCCGAATCTTTTATACTCTCCAAAATGTAAAAACACTTTCTTGCACTTATTTTTGCACTCACTTCCGAAATGTACAGCTCTTTTGGTTTTTTAATGCAGCCCTCGACTGATATTTCAATTTGTTTTGCATGGAATAGCAAAGTAATATAACATTATTTCTTCTAAAAAAACTTTGCTTTGGCAAGTACACCCAAATCTTCTGCAAAACATTATTATGATTTAATGTACAAAATTCGCAAGCATTTTTTGCAATTTAAACGCGATTTTTGCAAAAAGTGCTCGATCGAAGATTTTGGTTGTTGATACTAGGTATTCTTACACATCCTAAATACAAATTCAAAAAAAAAAATATTATATTCGCACTTTTAGGTTAAAACTACACACAAAATTTTTTTTTTTCCATGAACGATTTTCATAGTATTTATGAACAAATTCATACAATTTATTACTTTTTCATAATATTTATAAACTTTTTCATAGTATTTATGAAAAATGTTAAAAATTCTTAAATTTTACATATTATGATTTATTCATAAATACTATGAAAAAGTTTACAAATATTATGAAAAAGTAATAAATTGTATGAATTTGTTCATAAATACTATGAAAATCGTTCATGGAAAAAAAAAATTTTGTGTGTGTTTCCGATCACCCGTGTACTTTTTTACCAAAATAAATTCTTAAAATGCTTTTTGCAACCAAAAACAATTTTAAAAAGTCTTTTTTGATAAACTCAACCGTTGTTCTGAACATTTTTCAACAACATACCTTTTTCAAAAAAATTCAGTTCTTCAAAAACTTTCATAGAACGTTCCATAATAACATCTTTGAATTGCCATAAACTTTTATCAATTACCGGATCGTGTAGTGTTTCCTTAATATCTGGTTCACGATAATGATTCATTTGAGCATGAGTGGCATTGAATGAATAACTTGGACAAACATCCCAAGCCCAATGTAATGGAAAATGATTATGTGTTGCTATAACCCGATCTGTATTATGAAAACATTTTGTAGCAAACTCTGGTCTTATATGATCTCTAACACGTTCTACATGTTGTAACATATAAAAATATTCCGGAATATCATTGGTATATTTTGGTTTTTCTGGATAACGCGGAAAATAGATACAGCGAAAACAAAAACTAGAAAACTTTTTGCAATTGTCCGTTTCAATAGTTTCTCCAAACTTCATCAAATTATAATAATCACTAAAATTACCCAGAGGTAGGGGAATTTCATCAATATCGGCCACTAATACATAATTATATTTATATATATTGCGATAGAGACAATCATTGTAGGGTATCGGTTCGTGTACATTTTTTCCAAAATCATTATTTTTCATTTCCAAATGACGATACACGGGTGAATTGCCCCTCTCTAGTGAGGAACTTATAGGACGAAATTCTACGATACCAGTTTTTTCATAATATTTCAAAACTTTTGTGGAATTTGGATGTATCTGTAAATTGTACATTATTATTTTCTCAACACCCAGTGCACGCATAGTTTCAATATATTCCACTAAACGATGAGACAAATCAACATCTAGATAATCTAAACCTTTAATACATACAGCAAATCCTTTTTTAACTTCATTATCCTTTAAGGCTAAATAGGTCAATCGTATATTATTGGTGGCTTTATCACATGGTGTTGATACCAAAGACACTGTACGTGGTATCCAATCCTTATGCTCCTCTGGCAAAGCACAACCGAGTAAGTGTGGAAAATTATGCTCCGATCCATGACCCCATTCGTAATACCATATTTTACGCACCTCTTTTACAGGCATTATAATCGGTTCAGATTGTTGTTCATACCAAAATTGACAATATGCTTTGGGGTATTCTTCTTCGGTAGGTGCTATAAAATGTATCATTGTTAAAATGCGTACCATAGGTTCATCCTTGACCACAGTTGGTCTATTATCCAAATATGCCCCGTATATATAATAAGTTATATTTGTATAATGAAATTCTTGCCAATAATCATTGTGTATTTGTACATCGGATAGTGATGGATACCAGGCACATGATTGATTTAAATTTCGATTACGATATTTGTCATTAGTTAGGTCTTCTATGGGTAGGTATGGCATTTCAGAAGATATAATTTGATATATTTGTGATTCATTGGGGGCTGAAAAGTAGTGAAAAGTTAAGGTTATTTAATAAGAAACAAGTAAAAAAATTATAGTCGCTCAAAACCGACCATATAATACCTTACACCTGTGTTTCCCGAAAAATGAGTCCTAAGTCCAAACATGGACCGATTGGGTCTATGTTTTGTCAAGTCTTTAATAAGTGTTAAAAACTTTCACAAACGGCCTGATTTTTTTTTTAATTTCAATAGGTTTTGTGCATGGGTCAAGAGTTTCATTAAGTTTTTCAAGTCAATTGAATGAAAATTGCGACCTTTATCTTGTTTAAACCGTTTACATGGACAGACAGATGGACGGATATGGCTAAATCAACTCAAAAAGTGATTTTTAGTCAAACGGTGTACTTAAAAGTGGGTCTGGAAACAATACCCTGTACCACAAAGTAGTGTAGGGTATAACTACCACAAAAAAAATGAACAATTTAACGGATTTCATATGGAGGAAAGTGCTCTCCCGAATTCGCTTATACCCACCACTTACAAGGGACCAATTTGGTTCAAGTTTAGATAAAACTTATTAAATAATGCCTGCAAATTTTGTGCTCTTGCCCAAAACATTAAATCATGATAATGTTTTGCGGAAGATTTGGGTGTACTTGCCAAAGCAAAGTTTTTTTTTTTGGTAAAAATAATGTTATATTACTTTGCTATTCCATGCAAAACGAATTGAAATATCAGTCGAGGACCCCATTATAAAACCAAAAGAGCTGTACATTTCGTAAGTGAGTGCAAAAATAAGTGCAAAAAAGTGTGTTTACATTTTGGAGAGTATAAAAGATTCGACACCAAAGAATATAACACTCTCACTTGTTTTATGTACATTTGATAAACAAATGGAAAATTTTTATGCGAAAAGCTTAGACTTGGTAAAAAAGTAGTTTTGGTAGCAAAAATGATTTTTTTTTTCACGAAAAACTAAATTATGTTAAAAAAAAATTAATGAACCCAAAATTTTTGGTGAAAAAAATTTTTATGAAAAAATTTTGTATGAATTTTTTTGATAAAAAGAAAAATTTTTTGATGTAAAAAAAAAAATTGATGAAAAAAAAATATGAAAACAAAAAATTTCTAGAGAAAAAATTGATAATAAAAAATTTCATAAAAAAATTTGATGAAAAAATTGATGAAAAAAATATGATAAGAAAAATTTATGAACAAAAAAAATTTTGATAAAAAAAATTAATAAAAAAAAATATTAGGGAAAAAGAAATTTGATAAAAAAAAATGATGAAAAAAAAAAACGTATGATGAAAAAAAATATTTGGTGTAAAAAAAAGTTTGATGAAAAAACAAGTAAAAAAGTTAAATTCGGCCTTGCCGAATGTAGTAATACCCTCCACAATTTCAAAAAGATTATTGCAAACAACTTTATTTAAAAGGAAATTACTTTTGAAAAAAAAAAAATTGAAAAAAAAATTCCGCGAAAAAAAATTTTGTTAAAAAAAAATCCGCGATTTTTTTCTTTTTTTGTCAAAAAATATATTCGTACTTGTTTAAATACCATTTGTTGTTCAATTATGTTCACATATGTCAACCAGAAGCCGAATTAAAGCATTTTGTATTTTTAGGTTATGTTGAATGTACTGAAATTTTTGAGGTGTGCTTACATTTGCGTTCATAACTTTTGAACCGCTGAACCGATATCGCTCAAATGCAATACCAAACTTCTCGGGAGAACTTCCAATATATATGTTAAGTTTCAGTCATCTCTGTGCAATATTTTGTCCGCGAGAGCATTTTCCACAGACAGACAGACAGACGGACAGACGGACAGACGGACATCGCTAGAATGTCTTAAAATCGATCGGGCATCATAAATATATATACTTTATGGGGTCACAGGCCGATATTTCGATGAGTTACAAACAGAATGACAAACTTATATATACCCTCTATCACTAAGTGGAGGGTATAAAAAAATTTGATGAAAAAAATAGTTTGATGAAAAATAAAAAATTGATGAAAAAAAAAATTTATGGAGAAAAAAAAATTGAAGGAAAAAAAAGTTTGATGAAAAATAAAAAATTGATGAAAAAAATTTTATGGAGAAAAAAAAACTTGATGAAAAAAATTAATACTCAACTCATTTTTAATAAATTCACCCTAACCGAGAACTGGTAACAATGACCGTCGTCTCGTTGTAGCGAAAAAAACCAAGGATTCTGGCGGGAATCGAAATCACGACCCCCACGTTGAAAGGCTAGCACGCTACCAACTAGCCTACGGTGGCCCCCCAAAAATGTTCTTGCATCGGCAGAACATATACTAAAATTGGAACGAAAAAAATTAATACAAAAAAATGATGAAAAAAATGATAAAAAAAAACAAGTGAGAGTGTTAAATTCGGCTGTGCCGAATCTTTGATACCCTCCAACATGTTAAAATATATAAAAGAAAATTAAGAGGCGTTTTTTTTTGGGGGGGGGGGGCTCTGTGGGGGTGGTTGGGAATACCTTCCCCATCGAGATAAATGTTTACTTAATTATTTATTATGCTCTTTGAACTTTAGTAATACCATTTACTCATAATTTGTATGATTTTTTTTAATCCACGCCCACAAAAGGGGGCGGGCCAAAAAAAACAAATTATGTAGTCCCCGAGGTCTAAGTGCAGGACTTTGAGCACCTTCTGACATAAAAAGGTTTCATTTGTTTAACAAAAATGCAAAAAAAGCTGTAAAAATTGCGTTTTTTTAGTTCTTAAAGGGGGAACTTTTTTCCCCCTGACCCGATTTTACCCATTTCCGAATTTGACTGGCCTATGACCATGAGGCACATTCGTGCCAATTTTCAGGAGTCTAGCTCTTTTATTTTGGACTGAAACGTGTTTTATACAGACGGACGGACGGACGGACGGACATTCATAGAATGACTTAGAATCGATCATAGATCAATAATATATATACTTTATGGGGTCCCCGACCGATATTTTTATGCGTTACAAACGGAATGACAAAGTGAGTATACCCCCATACTGTGGTTGGAGGGTATAATTATGAAAAAAAAAAATTTATGAAAAGGGTTAGGTTAGGTTGTAAGTGGCTGCTGACGTTTTACGTCAACACACGTAGACTCTGAGGTCCATTGTGATACCACGGGATCGTAATAGGTTTCCCTACTAGTCCCTGTCGTTAAACCAGTTTGAGCTTCTTATGAAACTCCTTAGATGTTGAATTTTGACATCCGACAAATCTGAAAGATCGTACAGCTCCCTAGATCCCAGTGAAGCAAGTCGCTGACCAGAAAGTGCCGGGCATTGGCAAATAAAGTGTTCGATAGTTTCCAACTCCTCTTCATCCATGCAACTTCGGCAAAAGTCATTCGACGGCACATTTAACCGCTCTGCGTGCTTCCCTATAAGACAGTGTCCGGTAATTATAGAAACCACCGTTGAAATCTCTCCTCTTGGAAGCGATATCAGCTCACTTGTGCGCCCCTGATTAAGAGAAGGCCAAATCAGTCGTGTTGTCTCACACGTCCATCCATTTGCCCATCTTTGATTAGTCTCCGTCGCAGAACAAAGCCGTAGGTTTTGCTTGCAAGTTTCTAGAGGCATACCAACACATTCCAATTCTGTTGGAACCTGTTAGGTAGTTCCTAGTCTTGCAAGCTCATCGGCTTTGCAATTCCCTGGAATGTCTCTGTGCCCTGGGACCCATATGAGTCGTATGTTAAACTGCTTGGCCATCTCATTTAAAGACGTGCGGCAGTTAAGGGCAGATCTTGTTTTCAGAAACATTGAATCCAGGGACTTGACCGCGGCTTGACTGTCAGTATAGATGTTGACTGCGGTTGTAGACAAGACATTGCAGCTCAACCAGTCAGCCACTTCCTTTATTGCCAGCATCTCTGCCTGGTAGACACTGCAATGATCTGGCAATCTACGAGCCAGGCTCAATCCAAGCTCTTCCGAATAGACCCCAAAGCCCACTTGTTCGTGCAGCCTCGATCCATCTGTGTAAAAATTTATGGTAGCTCCACTTCCCGGAGTATCCCCCATCCAAGACTCCCTGGATGGTATCATATTGGTAAAGTGGCGCTCAAAGAGGCTCAAAGAGGGAGCACAATCCACATTTTGTGGTATTGTTATCTTTTTCAAGATCGCGCTATGGCCACAATCGCTGCTCCTCCATTGCAGCGTGCTATTAAGTCGAATTGCCGACGCAGCTGCATACTGCCTACCCAATATGTCCAAGGGTATCAGGTGAAGGAGGATTTCTAATGCAGCCGTAGGTGTAGTACGAAGAGCACCAGTGATGCACATTGACGCCATTCTCTGTACCTTCGTGATAAAGACACAGTTCGATTTTGTTTCTATAGCAGGCCACCAGACAATGATTCCATACAGCAAAATTGGACGCACCACTGCTGTATAGATCCAATGAACGACTTGAGGGCTAAAACCCCATCGTTTTCCAATGGCCCTTTTACAGGAATACAAAGCAATCGTTGCTTTTCTCACCCGTTCCTCAATATTACGCCTGAAATTCAGCTTCCTATCTAGAAATACTCCAAGATACTTGGCTCCATCTGAGAAGGTGATTACAGTACCGTCCAGAGAAATAGGATCAAAAGCAGGAATCTTATTTTTCCTTGTAAATAAAACAAGCTCTGTTTTACTAGGATTAACTCCTAGACCACAGTCTCTTGCCCATTTAGACAGATCTTTCAGAGAACCCTGATGAATGTCCCGCAATGTTGGCAGATGCTTCCCCTTTACCGCTATCGCGACATCGTCAGCATATGCGACAACATGACAACCACGTGCTTCTAGAGATAGTGGCATTGAATTCAGTGCCAGGTTCCAAAGAAGCGGCGAAAGAACACCTCCTTGTGGTGTGCCCCTATTGACAAATCGAGATATGACGGACGCTCCCAATTCAGACGTTATACGTCTACTGGCAAGTAGGCTTTCCACCATTAAAACGATTTCACGCTTTACTCCCAGACCAGACAATGCCAATATTATCGATTCTGGGATGACATTATTAAAAGTCCCCTCAATATCAAGAAAGGCCACCATAGTGTACTCCTTTACCGAAAGGGATCTCTCGATGGTACCAACGAGCTCATGAAGAGATGTTTCCGTTGATCGTCCCTTAAACTCTCATAGTTTTTTGAATTCTTGTTTATTTTATACTTTTTTGTTTATGTATATGAAAGTTTGTAATCGTCTTTATAAAATTTTCCTATGTTTTTGAGACATAAATATGTTTGGTAAAGTTTGAAAAAACAAGTTTTTTGTTTTTTTTTTTTGTAAAAAAATTTAAAACTTTTTTAAACTTTAAAAAAAAATAAATAGATAAATTTTGAGTAAATTTTTAATTGTGCCAATTAAAAATTTACTCAAATTTTTTTTTCAAACATTTGATAAATTTTTATTAAAAATTTACTCAATACTATTAAATCGTTTACTGGTGAAAAATTGAGTAATTTTTTAATCAATAGTATTAAAAACTTACTCAAATATTTTTTTTATTTTTTTCTGTGCATTTAAAACCGTATTTTATAAAACTTTTGCACATGATTCGAGTTACCAGTTTTTATTAATATCATTAAAACTCAAAAGTGTAGTGCGATCGGCTTAGGAGCTATCCCAGTAATGTCGATATTTGTTCACAATGTCCCATTTAGGAGCAACTCTTAAAAAAATTACAAAATTGTTACTGTAATCTTACCTAGGCTCTTATCCAGTCGTATATTGATAAAATCTTTAATCAGTTTACGGCGATGTAAATGAATATTAATGGCCATCAAAGTAAAAACAATGGCAATAAATATTATGAATTTGAAATATTTTACAACTACCTTCCGCATTTTGATTGGAGTGATCACTCAAAAAGATTTATACACTATTTAATTTTGAAAATTGGAAATAAAAACGTTTGTATTGAAAATATAACTGTTATAAAGTTTACCCAGTTAACAAATTTTTTAACTAAAATTTCTGTAACGAAAATGGTGTATATTGACTTTGTTACACTTAAAATAATAACTCTGTTAAATTACAGAAAAACTCTGCTAATTTAACAGAGTACACCATACTATTCCAGCTAACAACATTTTTTGGTAATTTTGCTAAAATACACTGTAAAATGATTTTGACAAAAAAAAAAAACTGTTAATTTACAGAGTTTATAGTAAAATATTGTTTAAATATGAAAGCTTTTTGACAGAGAAAACTCTGTAATTTTATTTTAAAACTCTGTAAAATGATTTGGACAAAAAAAAACTGTTAATTTACAGAGTTTCTAGTAAATATTGGATAAATAAACCACCATTTAGCGAAGAAAACTATGTGAATTTACATATATTTGTAAAATGCATATGATGCAAAAAAAAAAAAAAATTACAGAAAGAACTCTGTAAATTTACAGAGTTTAGTTAAATGCATGTTATTTTGTAAAATTTTTATAAGATGTCTGAAAAAAAAATTATAACTTTTTTTGCTACTTTTTCAACTTTTTCTAAAAAAAAAAAATATACAGATAAAACTTTGATGCTTGGTAACAAAAACAAAAACTACTCAAAACAGAAAACTTTTTTGGTTATAAAAAATACGAAGTATTTTGCTTAAATCTGTATTTTAGCAGAAATCTCTGTTAATTATCTGTAAAATTAAGATTACAAAGTAAAAAGTAATATAACAGAGGAAACTTTATTTTTTTGTCACAACAAAATACAAAGTATTTTCTTTAAATCTGTATTTTGACAGAAAAATCTGTCAAATATCTGTTGAATTGAGATTACAGTCATTTTACAGAGTATTTTACGGAGTTATTATTTTGAGTGTATGAAACAATGTAAACCTACTGGAAAATTCCGAAAACTCACGAACTAACAGGAATATCGCTCAGAGCAAAAATACGTGTCAAAAATTGGAATTATGGCAACAATAGCGCCACCTATCGGATTCAAATTTTATCCGGAAACTTATTTTTTGTTTAAAAAATATATTTCGTGAATATCAGCCAGATCGTAACATAAATAAAAAAATGTAAATATTACTGCTGCAGCGCCACCTATCGGTGTTAAACTTAAGAGAAACCTAGCTCCTGACTAAACTAATATTGTTTCCAAGATTGGTGTCAATCGGTCTAGCGTTTCTTGAGTTTTAGTAACATGTACCGCGCACAAACGTTTTTATAAGAAGTTTAAGATTTTAAGTTTCAGGTAAATCGGTTCATAAAGGTTCTTAAACTCAGAACTCACTCAAACAAATTTTTATACAATAGCAAGAAAAGTTTGCTACGTTTTTTTTTTACTACCTCCTATTTGACAAGAATTCCTAGTAGTTTTACAAGCTTTTTACCAATAATTTTGTAATTTTACAAGGTTTTTACCAATAAAATTTTTTTGATGTTATATAATATACAAGGCATTCTAGTAATTTTACTAGATTTTTAGCTATCTCTTATTTTAAGAGAATTCTTAGTAAAAATAACGAGTTTTTTTTTGTAATTTAACAAGCTTTTTACTAATAAAATTGTAAATTTACATTTTTTTTTGCGCAATAAAACTTACAAGGAAATGTCGTGTATTAACTACACTTAAAATAATAACTCTGTAAAATGACTGCAATCTCAATTCAACAAGTATTTGACATAGTTTTCTGTCAAAATACAGATTTAAAGAAAATACTTTGTATTTTGTTGTAACAAAAAAACAAAGTTTCCTCTGTTGTATTACTTATTACTTTGTAATCTAAATTTTACAGATAATTAACAGAGTTTCCTGCTAAAATACAGATTTAAGCAAAATACTTCGTATTTTTTTAAAACCAAAAATTTTTCCGTTTTGAGTAGTTTTTGTTTTTGTTACCAAACATCAAAATTTTATCTGCATATTTTTTTTTAGAAAAAGTTAAAAAAGTAGCAAAAAAAGTTTTCAAAAAATTTTGTTCAGAAAATCTTATAAAAATTTTACAAAATAACATGCATTTAACTAAACTCTGTAAAATTACAGAGTTTTTTCTGTAAATTTTTTTTGCATCAAATGCATTTTACAAATATATGTAAATTTACATAGTTTTCTTTGCTAAATGGTGGTTTATTTAACCAATATTTTACTATAAACTCTGTAAATGAACATTTTTTTTTGTCCAAATCATTTTACAGAGTTTTATAGTAAAATTACAGAGTTTTCTCTGTAAAAAAGCTTTCATATTTAACCAATATTTTACTATAAACTCTGTAAATTAACAATTTTTTTCTGTCAAAATCATTTTACAGAGTTTTTTAGTAAAATTACCAAGAAATGTTGTTAGCTGGAAAAGTATGGTGTACTCTGTTAAATTAACAGAGTTTTTCTGTAATTTAACAGAGTTATTATTTTGAGTGTATTAAATATATTTAGTGAATCTCAGCCAGATCGTAACATAAATAAAAAAAAGTTAAATATTACGACTACAGCGCCACCTATCGGTGTTAAACTTAATAGAAACCTGGCTCCTGACTAAACCAATATTGTGTCTAAGTTTGGTGTCAATCGGTCTAGCGTTTCTTGCACTCAAAATAATAACTCTGTAAAATACTCTGTAAAATGACTGTAATCTCAATTCAACAGATATTGGACAGAGTTTTCTGTCAAAATGCAGATTTAAAGAAAATACTTTGTATTTTGTTGGGTCAAAAAACAAAGTTTCCTCTGTTATATTACTTTTTACTTTGTAATCTTAATTTTACATATAATTTACAGAGTTTTCTGCTAAAATACAGATCTAAGCAAAATACTTCGTATTTTTTATAACCAAAAAAGTTTTCTATTTTGAGTAGTTTTTGTTTTTGTTACCAAACATCAAAATTTTATCTGTATATTTTTTTTTTTGAGAAAACGTTGAAAAGATAGCAAAAAATTGTTATCAAAAATTTTTTTTCAGAAATATTATAAAAATTTTACAAAATAACATACATTTAACTAAACTCTGTAAATTTATTGAGTTTTTCTGTAATTTTTTTTGCATCAAATGAATTTTACAAATAAGGGGTGGTCCAATAACTGGTATCTTTTTAAAACATGCAATGAAATGAACAATACTCAATAGTTTTGAAACCTTATGGCTTTATTTGAAAGAGCAAACATTCCCGTTCTTATGGCAAACGACTTCATTGATGCGTCTTCGGCTTGCTCCGCTGTATTGCGTTGTAGCGCAGTACTGCGCTGCCAAACTGCACGTTTTTCGAAAAAAAGTTTTTAACCGAAATAAGGCACTCAATTGAGGTTATGTTAACAAACAAATTGGTACATCTTGGGATCGTAAAACTCGCAAGTTATTGCAAAGAATCCAATTCATCTATAGAAAGCAATAGATTTGAGTATCAGCATCATTACACAATATTTTCAAAAATACAGCTGAAACTCCCATTTTCGTCAAAGATGAGCGCTACATAGCCATGATTACCGACTTTTTGTTGGCCGTAATAGAATATACCAACTTGGATGACATTTATTTTCAGAAGGATGTCGCTATAAGTCCCACAGTCCATCAAACAATCGATATTTTGCGACTTAGTTCGGAAATCGTGTTTTTCGCCATATTCGCGGTGACAATTGATCACTTCAGAGCTGCCGATTAAAAACGTTACAAATTTTTTTGAGGGGTCTCGTTAAAGATTCATGCAACATGGGAAATCCAGAAATGTTCTAGGCCCATTCGACGAATATCGTTCAAGCCATTCGTGAGATAGAACCAGAAACATTAGAAAAATGGGTGCCGAGAATGAGCTACTGCGGAGCTAACCCAGGCAACCGCATGAATGAAGTCGTTTGCCATAAATAATGGGAATATTTGCTCTTTCAAATAAAGCCATAAGGTTTCAAAACTATTGAGTATTGTTCATTTCATTGCATGTTTTAAAAAGATACCAGTTATTGGACCATCCTGTATATGTAAATTTACATAGTTTTCTTTGCTAAATGGTGGTTAATTTAACCAATATTTTACTAGAAACTCTGTAAATTAACAGTTTTTTTGTCCAAATCATTTTACCGAGATTTATAGTAAAATTACAGAGTTTTCTCTGTAAAAAAGCTTTCATATTTAACCAATATTTTACTACAAACTCTGTAAATTAACAGTTTTTTTCTGCCAAAATCATTTTACAAAGTTTTTTAGTAAAATTACCAAGAAATGTTGTTAGCTGGAAAAGTATGGTGTACTCTGTTAAATTAGCAAAGTTTTTCTGTAATTTAACAGAATTATTATTTTGAGTGTGAGTTTTAGTAACACGTACCGCGTACAAACGTTTTTATAAGAAGTTTAAGATTTTAAGTTTCAGGTAAATCGGTTCATAAAGGTTCTTAAACTCAGAACTCACTCAAAAATTTTTTTTATACAATTGCAAGAAAAGTTTGCTACGTTTCTTTTACTACCTCCTATTTGACAAGAATTCCTAGTAGTTTTACAAGTTTTTACCAATAATTTTGTAATTTTACAAGGTATTTACCAATATTTTTTTTTTTTGATGTGATAGAATATACAAGGCATTCTCGTAATTTTACTAGATTTTTTGCAATCTCTTATTTTAAGAGAATTCCTAGTAAAAATAACGAGTTTTTTTTGGTAATTTTACAAGCTTTTTACTAATAAAATTGTAAATTTACATTTTTTTGGCGCAATAAAACTTACAAGGAATTCTCGTGTATTAACTAGAATTAATTAATTTAATTACAAAAAAAAATGTAAAATTACAAATAAAATTTAAAATTACAAAAAGAAATTTAAAATTACAAAAAAATTTAAATTTGATTCAAATTTTTTTGTTAAAAACAAGGAAAACTCCCAATTTTTGGTAAATGGGATTGCGAGACTTTTTCTAGTAATTTGACAAGTTTTTTTTTTTGTGTACTTAAAAAACATTTTCTCTTGTGTGTTTCTCCTTTTTGTTTACTGGGTAATAACATTAATTATTTTTATCAAGACATTTTTTGTTGTACAGTACCAAAAAATGTTATCTTTCGTTTTAAGGTAACATTTTATCATTCATTTTTTATACCCCTCACTTACAAGGGAAGTCTCCCTGGTATCACCCTAGGATATTTATGGAATCGGTTTTATTTTATAGATTAGGAAAAATGACGGTACACGTATTTTTTGTTAGCGGCCTAAATTCAAATTAAGGGGTTGCAAATTAGTGGGAAGAAACTTCCATTTTTCAGATTTTTTGTTTATCTCCTTTAATTATCTCCAATAGTATGCAAGTACTAAAGTCATGTTGCAAAGATCTTTGGAAGACCTTTATAAATGTGCAAAAACTTTGAGTAAAACACAAAAATTTTAGGACATTTTTATTAATAAATCGAAAAAAAAAAATATTTTTTGGCACGTTGTTAGCACCACGCATTAGGTCTTGGAAATACCTTAAATCTGATACCAAATATGTACATAAAAAACTGAAAAAGGTCAACTTCCCCCTCGTACACTCAAAAAAAAACCTTCTAAAATTACAAGAAAAACTTGTAACTTTTGTTTGTTTGCTACCTCCTATTTGACAAAAATCCCTAGTAATTTTACAAGATTTTTACCAATAATTTTGTAATTTTACAAGGTTTTTACCAATAAAATTGTAAATTTACAAATTTTTTTGACACAATAAAATTTTCAAAGAGGTTTCGTAATTTTACTGGATTTTTTGCTAGCTCCTATTTTACCAAAATGCCTAGTAATTTTACAATCTTTTTACCAATAACTTTGTAATTTTACAAGATTTTTACCAATAAAATTGTTAATTTACAGTTTTTTGGCATAATTAAAGTTACAAGGAATTTTCGTAAATTTACTAGTTTTTTTTTGTAAAATTACAAAAAAAATATAAATTTCGTTTTGTTAAAAAACAAGGAAAACTGTCAATTATTGGTAAAATTGCATTACGAGACTTTTCCTAGTAATTTGACAAAGTTTTTGTGTGTACAAACAGAATTATCAGAATAATCTGGTCGCGTTACGGGCTCAGAAGAACTCGCTACCTTCTTTCTCTCAACTCACGGGAGTTGTCACAGAACACTGACTAATTGCTTTCCACGTAAAACAATTGGACTCATCTCCGAATAAAATTGTAGAAGATGTGATGAACCCAATACGGATTAAACAGTTGAACATATTGTGTGCAAATGTCCCGCATTGGCCAAGCACAGCGTGCGAATTTTAGACAAAGCATAACTCGAGAATCTGGAAGAAATCGGAGTTATGGTCCGTTAATTTGTTTTGCAACATGGACTAACGCGTTTTATCCTCGTCGCTACACTCAAAATAATCACTCTGTTAAATTACAGAGATACTCTGCTGAGCCAGCAGAAAATACCATAGATTTCCAACCAGCAAGATTTTTTGGTTTTTTACGAAGAAAACTTTGTAAAATGATTTCGATAAAAAAAAACTGTAAATTTACAGAATTATCTGTAAAATATTGATAAAACCGAAAATAATTTTACCAAAGAAACTCTGTAAATTTACAAAGTTTTAGTTAAATTCATTTTATGAGTCCAAAATTTACAAAAAAAAATAAACTCTGTAAATTTACAAAGTTTTAGTTAAATCCATTTTATGAGTAAAACTTCTCAATTTCAAAAACATTAATTAAAATTAAAATAATTAATTTATTTAAATTAAAATTTTGTTAAATTTGCCCGCAAATTCTAAATTTACTTTTTTATTTTTGTGAAAATTACGAGTTTTTAACGAGTAACTCCAATTTTACAAAAAAAAAAAAAAAATTGGTTAAAAGAAAAAACAAAGTATTTTTTTTTTAAATCTGTATTTCGACAGATAACTTTGTCAAATATCTGTCGAATTTATATAACAGTCATTTTACAAAGTATTTAACAGATTAATTATTTTGAGTGTATGGACCAGCTGGTCTATGCGAGGAGTTCAAAATTTAAAGCTCCAACACTCCTAACCTTGCCAGACTTTTGGTATAGAATATGAGACTTTTTCTAAAGTAAAAATGTCTCAGAATCTTATACTTCTTCTAAAGGAAAAATGTGTCAGAATCTGAGACTATTTCTATAACAACCATGTCTCAGAATCTAAAACTTTTTCTATAGAAAAAATGTCTTGGAATCTGTGACTTTTGTTTTTAAAAAAACCTCGCAGAATCCGACGTTTTTTTATATAAAAAGTCTTAGATTCTTAAACTTTTCTATAGAAAAACCTACTCTGAATCTGAGACTTTTCTGTAGATACTTTTTCTATGGAAAAAAATCTCTCAGAATCTGAGACTTTTTCTATTAAAAATATTAAACAAAAAGGTCTGGTCATCTGAGACTTTGAGAATATCAGAGTTTTTTATTAGAAAAAATGTGTCAGAATCGGAGATTTTTGTATAGAAAAATTTTTTACAGAATCTGAGACTTTTTCTTTAGAAACAATGTCTCAGAATCTGAGACTTTTTCTATAGAAACAATGTCTCAGAAAAATTGTCTCAGAATCTGAAACATTTTCTTTAAAAAAATTTCTAAAACATTTTCTATAGAAAAAATGTATCAGAATCTTAGATTTTTTCTATAGAAAAATGGCTCAAATTATAGAAAAAATGTCTTAGAATCTGAGACTTTTTCTATTAAAAAAATTTCACAAAAAGGTCTGGGCATTCGAGACTTTTTCTATAGAAAAAAAGATCAGAAGGTGTGACTTTTTTAAGGAAAAAATTCTCAGAATCTGAGACTTTTTCTATAGGAAAAATTTCTCAGAATCTAAGACTTTTTCTTTAAAAAAAATGTCTCAGAATCTGAGACTTTTTTTATAGAAAAAATATCTCAGAAAAACTGTTTCAGAATCTGAGAAGTTTTTTTTTTAGAAAAAATGTCTTAGAATCTGAAACGTTTTCTATAGAAAAAATGTCTCAGAATCTGAGATTTTTCTTTAAAAAAAAAAAAATTTCAGAATAAGATACTTTTTCTATAAAAAAAGGTCTCAAAATTTAAACTCAAGGACTTTTTTTATAGAAAAAATTTCTCAAAAACCAAGAATTTTTTTAAAGGAAAAATTGTCTCAGAATCTGAGACATTTTTTCTATAGAAAAAGTCGCAGATTCTTAAATATTTTTCCTATAGAAAAAGTCTCAGATTCTGAGACATTTTTCCTATAGAAAAAGTCTCAGATTCTGAGAAATTTTTCCTAAAAAAAACCCAGATTTTAAGACATTTTTCTATAGAAAAAGTCTCAGGTTCTGAGACATTTTTCCTGTTGAAAAAATCTCAGATTCTAAAACATTTGTTCTATAGAAAAAATCTCAGATTCTGAGAAATTTCTACAATTAACAAATTTTTTTTACACCAAAAAAAAAAATTACACTCAAAAAAATTTTCTCCCAAAAAATTTTTTTTGAGTGTAAATTTTTTTGAGTGTAAATTTTTTTTTTATTTTTTTTGTGTGTGTAGACTGATTTTTTTTTTTTTGAGTGACAATAACACTTTTTTTAATGTTTTTGTGAAAAACATAAAAAATATTGTTAAAAATACAAATTCCTTGAAATCCGAGAAGCACAAATAATTCCAAAAATTAATTGAGAAAGCGGATACCCCTACTTTTTGAAATATTTAATTTTTTAGGATGTATTTAATAAATAACATGTAAAAAAATTGTGGTTTTTGGAGTTTTGTTTAATAAAATTTTCAGTAATTTAAAAATACTCGTTCAAAGTACCGCCTAAAAATATATGGTACATGTTATCACAAAACTTAGCATAACTTTTTCATTAACTAATCGATTTTTATATTTTTTGATGTTTTGGAAATATTATTTAACATACCTTTTTACAAAAATAAAAGAAAAATACATTAATAACTCGCGATCCACTAAGAGTGAAAAGAATGTTAACATTTTTTGAAAAAAGTGTGTTTTTGTAGCTTAAGGGACCGTAGCCCAACCAATTTTAAACCGATTGGCTATTTTTTGGTCTTGTTTAAGAGACAAGACGAATTTTTTTTTTACGCAAGCTAAATGTATAATGATTTTAGGGGCGATAAGTTCAAGTGTTCTGGCAAATTTTTGAACTTAAAAAATTTTTTATAAAAAAGATATCTCAGATTTTGGAAAATGTCTCAGAATCTGAGAAATTTTCTATAGAAAAAACGTCATAAAGTCATAGAATCTTAGAATTTTTCTATAGAAAAAATGTCTCAGAATCTGAGAATTTTTCTATAGAAAAAATGTCTCAGAATCTGAGAATTTTTCTATAGAAAAAATGTCTCAGAATCTGAGAATTTTTCTATAGAAAAAATGTCTCAGAATCTGAGAATTTTTCTATAGAAAAAATGTCTCAGAATCTGAGAATTTTTCTATAGAAAAAATGTCTCAGAATCTGAGAATTTTTCTATAGAAAAAATGTCTCAGAATCTGAGAATTTTTCTATAGAAAAAATGTCTCAGAATCTGAGAATTTTTCTATAGAAAAAATGTCTCAGAATCTGAGAATTTTTCTATAGAAAAAATGTCTCAGAATCTGAGAATTTTTCTATAGAAAAAATGTCTCAGAATCTGAGAATTTTTCTATAGAAAAAATGTCTCAGAATCTGAGAATTTTTCTATAGAAAAAATGTCTCAGAATCTGAGAATTTTTCTATAGAAAAAATGTCTCAGAATCTGAGAATTTTTCTATAGAAAAAATGTCTCAGAATCTGAGAATTTTTCTGTATGAAAAATGTCTTAGAATCTGAGAATTTTTCTATAGAAAAAATGTCACAGAATCTCAGAATTTTTCTATAGAAAAAATGTCTCAAATTCTGAGACTTTTTCTGTAAGAAAAATGTCTCAGAATCTGAGAATTTTTCTATTGAAAAAATGTCTCAGAATCTGAAAATTTTTCAATAGAAAAAATGTCTCAGAATTTGAGAATTTTTCTGTAAAAAAATTCTCAGATTCTGAGACAATGCAAATTTCTAGTTTCTTGATCCTTTACTTTAAAACAGTGTTGGCAACCGATACGCACCTAGAATAACGGTATTTGGCTATTGTTCCGCAACCAATAAAGATATGGACATTTTCAAAAGCGATTATGAAAGCTGATGAAATTTCTAGTATTTAAAACGTGTCACTTCGAGTTTCTACCGGTTCGTTTTAGTTATATAGGCCAATACCGTTATAATACCGTTTCAAACGGTATTTTAAAGGTATTGACCTATATTTCGAAAACAGTGATGCCATTTTAGCACTTTTAGTGCTAGATCTAGCACTTTTTTTTTGGACTTAGCACTAAATTTTTGGAAAAAAGTGCCAAGTGCTAACTTAGCACTTTTTTAAAATTATTTAGCATTTTTAGCATTTTTTTTTTCAACATTTTAATTTTTGTTAAAATCTTTTGTAAAAATTTTTAGCCTGCGGCGCTTTCTTCACACCTATATGTATTCAAATCTTTTCAAAAGAACCATCACATTCCAACAACATAAATTTTATAATAAAGAAGAGCAGACAGACCTAAAGCTAATTTTTCAAAGTCCATTTCGCTTACACTTTAAATAATTTAATGCGCGTGCCCAACTTCCAGGACCCTAAAACTTTTTCTTACTAGGTTGTGGGTTTAGTTAGACATAATTTTTGTTTTGAAGAGCTTGACATTTTTAGAAATTACTCGCGGTGTGCATTTCGCATTGCAGAAAATGTTACATTTTCTACTGATATTGATGGACATTGTTGTAATTCTGAATAATGATTGTTCTGAATTTATTTACAAAATGGTTCAATAATTTCAAAGTAAATAATTTCTATTTTCATAATTAAAAATTGTTGAGACAAATTGTGAAACAAATGTAAAACTTAAAAATGTAACAACTTTCAAAAAAATTAAATAGGTCTAGCAGATTTGGGAGTTATTTCAAAATAAAATAACTCCCAAATCGTATGGATTTTTGGGCCTTATTTAATTTTTTTCTTGGAACTTATTTCATGGTGCCTAGTTAAATTTCAGAAATCCAAATTGAAATTAATAAAAGACTAATTGAAAAATCCCAATTTGAAATTCAGAAAACCCAATTGAAATTTAGAAATTCCACTAGAAATTCAGAAGATTAAAAAAAATAATTTAAATTTAGAAAACCCAATTGAAAAACAGAAAACTTTTTTGAAATTCAGAAAAATCAATCAAAATTTAGAAGACCATTGGAAATTCAGAAATCCAAATTATAATTAAGAAGTGATTAATTGAAATTCAAAAATGTTGAATGAAATTAAAAAAAACCCAATTGAAATTAAGAAAACGCAATTGAAATTAACAAAAAAAATTAAATTTAGAAAACCGAATTAAAACTAAGAAAATATGTGTACAGTTATTATTAAAAGTCATTACTTGTGGATTTTATAAAAGAAAAAATTAAAAAAAAAATCTAGCACTTTTTTTTTGGTCAGTAGAGCATTTTAGCACTTTTTTTCTGCTATTTAGCATCTTTTCAAAATTATGTTATGGCAACACTGTTCGAAAATGAACCGGTAGAAACACGGAGTGACACATTTAAATACTAGAAATTTCATCAGCTTTCATAATCGCTTTTGAAAATTTCCATATCTTTATTGGTTGCGGTATAATAGCCAAATACCGTTATTCTAGGTGGGTATCGGTTGCCAACCCTGCTTTAAAACCTTGTAAATTTTCAACTTTTTTAACGCGATAAAATTTACAAGGAGTTCTCGTAACTTTACTCGATTTTTTGGTACCTCCTATTTTACGACAATTCCTAGTAAAAATTACGAGCTTTTTTGTAATTTTACATGCTTCTTACCAATAAAATTGTAAATTTACAAATTTTTTGGCGCAATCAAACTTACATGGAATTCTCGTGAATTTACTAGATTTTTTTGTAAAATTACCTTGGAAATTTGAAAAATTACAAAAAAAAAAATTGTAAAATTACAAAAAAAAAAATTGTAAAATTACAAAAAACAATGTTAATTTTGATCGAAAATGTTTTGTAAAAACAAGAAAAACTATCACATATTGGTAAATTTGACAAGGTTTTCTTTTGAGTCTATGATTATGACTAATCAGTTAGTCAGATAGATTGAAAAGTGATTCTACATTGAAATTATTTGTTTAAGTGTTTTAATATAAAAGTACCTACGCATATTTTATGTTTAAAATCATAAGTTTTTGTTAAAGCCAACGGAAAATTTCATTTGTAAACATAAACTAAATTGAAATATTTTTCAACAAAAATATGTAGGTCATACGCATTAGAATTCCAAGTTTCATTTTGATTTGCAGTAAGTCACAATGGATTGTCGGTGCGCATTAGGCAATCAGAAATATTTTAACCAATTTGTTAAATCAGCATGTAGTTTTGAAGAACATATCCTGGAGAAAAGAAAACTGTAAATAAAGTGTATTTCGTCCAATAAGTTTATTTAGGACAAATGATTAAAGTCAGGAATCTTACACGGAAGGTCTTTCAGAGGGCACCCACCGATTGTCCTAAAACTTGAGTATGAGAATGAGGGGAGAAAATAAGAGATACCTGTTTTTTTAGGTGACCAATCTCAAATTTAACAAAAGGGTGTCACCTTATAAAAAAATATGGGCTTTCGGGAAAATGCGAATAGAAGATGAACTAGCAGGAATTTCTTTAAACGCAAAATATGAGTCAGCTTAATTTAATAGGGATTATTATCTATAATTATGGCGGCCGTATGTATATGGGGCGTTCCATGTCAAATTGCACACTTTGAAATTTTTTATTTTTTTAGATTTTCCCAATTTGTTTATAATTTTTAGTACCCTTCGAAAACTCCTTCGTGGTAAATTTTCACATTTTTTTGATGACCCGTTCAAAAGATATCGAATTTTTAAAAATTGGTAGTTTGTTCCTTTACTCAAACTTCTTTTAATCATAACTTTTTCAATAATGGTCCAAATTTCAAATTTTTTTTTTCAAAATTTTTGTTTTTTTACGTACTTTTTAAAAAAAAAATCCCAAAAAATTCTTAAAAGCGCTCTAGTATGCGATTTTTAAGTTTAAAAATTTAAATCTCATTTTTGAAAATGTTTGTACTCTTCGATTTTTTTTAAACTTTTTTGTGTAAAACTTCTATCGATTCTACAAATTTTTTGCCCAGGAGGATTGTTGGATAACAATTATTACTATTTTTTTTAAATTTTTGGAAAAAATTTTATTGTAATTTTCCAATCTTAGAATCATTTCTACTGCTCCAATGGTGCGTCATAGAAGGGTCATTTATAAGACCGACCCCCATTAATTTTTACGTGTTAAAATTTCTTCGGAACAAACTAATACCCTATCTCCAATTTCTAAGGGGCCTCCCACACAAAATGAGATTTTTTAAAATTTGCTCCAACCGCTCTAACTGCCCTAATCGTAGCCTTAGAGCACCAAAATGTATGACCGACCCACAATATTTTTTTAGTCCAAACATTTTCTCTGAACACACCTACCCTCTATCTCTAATTGTTAAGGCGGCCCCCATACAATTTTTTTTATTTTTTGTAAATTTGTTTTATTAAATCAGCTTCTACCGGTCCAATGGTGCTTCCGAGAGGGGTCATTAGTGAGACCGACCCCCATTTATTTTTACCCTGCAACATTTTTTTAAAACATACCTAAGGCCTATCTCTACTCCCTAAGTAGGCTTCCATACAAATAACAGTTGGAGCAAATTTTATAAAAATGTAATTTTGAATGGAAGCCTACTTAGGGAGTGGAGATAGGGCGTAGGTATGTTTTAAAAAATTTTGTAGGGTAAAAATAAATGGGGGTTGGTCTCCCTAATGACCCCTCTCGGACGCACCATTGGACCGGTAGAAGCTGATTAAATAAAACAAATTTACAAGAAATGAAAAAAATTGTATGGGGACCGCCTTAACAGTTAAAGATAGAGGGTAGGTGTGTTCAGAGAAAATATTTGGACTAAAAAAATATTGTGGATCGGTCATACATTTTGTTGCTCTAAGGGCACTATTAGGGCAGCTAGAGCGGTTGGAGCAAATTTAAAAAAATTTCGTTTTGTGTGGGAGCCCCCTTAGAAATTGGAGATAGGGTATTAGTTTGTGCCAAAGAAATGTTAAGACGTAAAAATTAATGGGGATCGGTCTTATAAAGGATCCCTCTATGACGCACCATTGGAGCAGTAGAAAAGATTTTAAGATTGGAAAATTACAATAAAATTTTTTCAAAAAATTTAAAAAAATAGTAATAATCGTTATCCCACGATCCTCCTGGCCAAAAAAATTGTAGAATCGATAGAAGTTTTACACAAAAAAAAAAAATTCAAAAAAATTGAAGAGTACAAACATTTTCGAAAATGAGATTTATATGTTAAAACTTTAAAATCGCATACTACAGCGCTTTTAAGAATTTTTTGGGATTTTTTTTTAAAAAGTACATAAAAAAACAAAAATTTTGAAAAAAAAAATTGAAATTTGAAATTTGGACCATTACTGAAGAAGTTATGAGTAAAAGAAGTTTGAGTTTTTTTTTTTTTTTTTTTTTTTTTTTTTTTTTTTTTTTTTTATTTATTTATTTATTTATTTTCAAAAAGATTTACAATTCATTTGCCTATATACCTTGCAAAGCCATAGTGGCTTGTCTGCAGGTTAAAAGTTAAACAAAGTTGTTGTAGTCTATTTAATAAAGTTAGTATTCATTGCAAGTTCAAAAAAGTTTTTTTAATTATTTTTTTTATTTTATTTGTGTTAGTAGTATTTATGATGTCTGGAGGCATCATATTAAAAATTGTTGGTAACATAACGTTAAGAGTGCTTTGGCCATAATTGTTTTTAAACTTCGGGATGCTGTATCTTCCATCAGCTTTTCTTCTGGTGCTGTAATTATGGTCTATCTTGTGTAAAAATCTGGTATCATTGTAAAATTCGATGGCTAATGTAGTGTAATAGATACTTTTAACATTCAATATATGTTTTTCAGTAGCTATTTTTTGGTTGTTGACGTTTGTTGATGTTGTTGGGTTGTTTCTCGAGATGTTGTTGTTGTTATTTTGCGCATTTGATGTGTGGTGATTGTTGTTGGTATTGTTGTGTGTGTTGTTATCGGTGGTTTCATTGTTTGTGTTATTTGTTTGATGAATGTTGTTGGCTGAGTTGTTTTCTAATATGTTGTTGTTATTATGGTTTCTGATATTTGTTGTGATGTTGTTCATATTTGTTATTGTAGTTTGTAAAGTTGTATTATGGGTTTGTATAGTGTTTGTGCTTCTTTTGGCGAGTATTTTAAGGAGTTTGTTTTGGGTTTCTTGTAGGATTCTACAACGTTTTGAGTTTCCCCATGCAGTTATTCCATGGCGTATATGTGATTCCACAAGCGAGTAATAAGCTTGCCGCAACACAGCATTATTGGAGCAGTTTTTTAATTGGTATAGCATATACGCAGCTTTTCTCAATTTCTTTCTTACTTCATCAATATGTACATTCCAAGTAAAATTGTGGTCGACATGTACTCCTAGATATTTGTATGTATTTACAAGTTCTATTGTAGTAGAGCATTGTCCACTATCGCATAAAAGGTCGTTCAATTTGTTTTTGTGCAAGCAATTTGTTTCATGGTATTTTAAGTTAATGTCCGTATACAAAATATGAGGTGGTTTAATATGCATGACTTTAGTCTTTGAAGAGTTTATTACAAGTCCGTGATCATGACACCATCTGGTTGCTATATTCAGTTGGTGTTGCATTATCTGCTTAGCATTTTCTATGTTTTTGTGAGCTACAACAATTGCCGTATCATCAGCATATGCGAAGGTTTTGCTCCTATCAAGAATATTCATTAACTCATTTGCATAAATTATGTATAATATTGGTCCCAATTTTGAACCTTGCGGAACGCCATAGTTTAAGCTCGTTTCAGTGCTAAATTTTGTTGAAACTTTTACGTAATACGTTCTAAGATGTAAGTAATTTCTGAACCATTCTAAACAATTCCCTCTTATACCGTTTTTTTCGAGCATTTGTAAAAGTTTAGTATGGCAAAGAGTGTCAAATGCTTTACTGAAATCTATATAAAGCGTAAGACAATGATGGTTTTTACTTAATTGTTGATTAATAAAATTTGAAAAATTGCCGAGAAGTTTATTTATATTTTTCCCCTTTTGGAAACCAAATTGATTTTTGCTAATGATATTATTTTTTATTATAAATTCTGTAAGCCTTTTACATACAATTTCTTCCATAATTTTTTCAATGACTGGTAGAATTGCAATTGGTCTGTAATTGTTGACTTCAGATCTTTTACCACTTTTGTATATTGGTCGAATTATTGACACTTTAAACATATCTGGGATGGTCCCAGTATCGATTATTAGGTTTATAAGTTTCGTTATAATCGGTGTCATTTCTATTGCGTTGTGTTTTAAGTCGATTGGTCTTATTTCATCAAATCCGGCGCTTTTATTTACATTTAGTGTGTTGAGGATGTTAAAAATCTCTTCCTCGCTTGTATTTGTTAAATAAATGGAATTTTCAAGAACATTTGAAGCGTTGTTTATTGTTTTGATTTCACAATTATGTACGATTTGGTTTACATTTTCTTTAAAATTTGTTGCGAAATTGTTACATATGTCCGTTATATTAGTGTTTTTAAAATTCTTTAGTATAGTTTCATCGAGATTATTTGATTTCTTACCGATAATTTCGTTTATAAGTTTCCATGTTAGCCGTATGTTACCTCTATTTTCAAAGAACTTATTTTTATAATAATTATTTTTTGCGGTATTTAATTTTTTATTCACTATATTTCTATATTTTTTATATTCTTTTTCATATTGTTTATTATTTCTACATAAATACCATTTTTTATAAAGTTTATCCCTATTTTGACAACATTTTATCAAATATTCACTCATCCACGGGTTTGTAATTCGATTCGTTTTTATTTTATTGTTTATTTCTGAGTTTTTATAGATTATATTAAATTTATTGAGTATCGAGTTAAACATGTCATTCGTATCTGTTAGATTATTTAATTCGTGCCATTGGGTTGCACGTATCTGATTATTTACTTTATGATTGCATACTCTTTTACTTTGTGTACTTTCTGTATGACTTGAAAGAATTTCGTTTTCTAAGAGACAGCATACAAGGGTAAAGTGATCTGAAATATTTGTTTTTATGATTGATGCATATGTGTTTGTGTTTATGTTTTTGTTTCTAACAAAGAGATGATCAATATTAGTGCACGTGTTTCTATTTAAATCCTCTCTTGTGGTATCATTAATTAAGAGCTGTAATCCATTTGCCAATAGTGTATCAATGTAGTGGTTTGTAATGAAATCTTTTTTATTGAGATCAATATTCATATCTCCCACTAAAATAATGTTTTGTTGTTTACTAACAGTGTTAAGCATTTCATCTATTTCTTCAACAAATTTTTTCTTATTAAGAGAAGGTGGTCGGTAAATTGCAAATAAGGAAAAAGTACTGCTTGTTGTTTGTATATTTATGTGAAGTGATTCAAAAGACGTATAGTTTGTTACAATGTTGTCGTGTAATATATTCTCTTTCACATATATAGCAATTCCTCCTCCCCTGCCCCCTCTATTTATGAACGTTGAATTAAAGCCTCTTATGCCGTAAAATGCTCCCTCAATATCGTTAATGTTGGTTTCAACAAGTATAATTATTTTAATATGTTGTAATATATTATGAATATTCGCTAAAAAAGGTGTAAAGTTTGTACGTAGAGATCGAATGTTTAAGTAAATTAGTGAAAGGGGATAACTTAGATAGTCTTTATTAATTTGATTAAAATTGTCCAGTGTTTGGGTAATTATATTATTCATATTTTATTTATTTTTTTTTTTTTTTTTCGAAAGAAGTTTTAATTTTTAAAAGAACAAAAATAAAAAGTATTTATAATGTATTTAATTTAAACAATTAACTCAATATCACAAGCATTTAGAATCAATATAGTTGAAGAATTTTCCGTTTTTTTTGCAACAATATGTCCATTACGAAACCATACAAATTTCCAACCAGTTTCTCTGGCTTTGTTTTTAGCTAGCCACATTAGATGTCGATTATGTGCCGTGAGTTGGTCATTGATGTATATGAAATCATCGTTATTATTTTTTTTTTCAGCTGCGCTATTTTCGCTGTTTTGATTAGTTTCAATATTTGTATTTGCTTGGTTTGTTTTGTTTAAAATCTCTCCTTTGACTCTTCGAAGTTTCTTCATTACTTCCCTTTTTTTATTTAAGGAACAGAACTCAACAATAATTTTGTCTTCTTTCTGCTTCAAACGATACGCATTACTTATGTCCGATTCTTGAACATTAACATCGGCAGTTGCAGCAATTGTTTTTATAACATCGTTAGCACTAAGTTCCTTGTTTTGTACGTTTTTTATTTCTATGTTTTTGTTAAGTAGTTGTTGTTCCAATGTAATTACTTTGTTTTCAATACTTTGTATACGAACATCTTTTTGAATATTTTGTGCTTTCAGTTCATTGACCTGAGTTGCTAAACTTGCCATAGTCTCTGTAAGTTTTGTAAGAGCATTTGTCATGTCTTCTCTTAATAAATTATTTGATGTAGTAATAGTTGAAGTTAGCTGATCTATACTTCCTATAATACCCTTCATATCCGATTTGATCTCCGTCATATTATTTTGAAGCAAACATACATTTGTACTTACAGAGCTCAACGATAGTGAGTCTTTTTTATTTTTTTTTGCATTAGGGTTATCATCAGCATCATCAACATCCTCATCTCTCTGTTGATTGTTTTGTTGTACTTCGATTACCATTTCTCTGTTCATATAGTTTGGTGACTTGCTTCCTTCCCTGCAGTTACGACATTTCCATAAAGGAACAAACTACCAATTTTTAAAAATTCGATATCTTTTGAACGGGTCATCAAAAAAATCTGAAAATTTACCACGAAGCAGTTTTCGAAGGGTACTAAAAACTGAAAACAAATTGGGAAAATCTAAAAAAAAAAAATTTTCAAAGTGTCCGATTCCCAGGAAAATTTTTTGGAACAAATTCCTGGTTCAATAGATTCTTGAATATATTCTACGGTAATCGCAACACAATTTTCTATGTAAAATTATTTTTCAAAAAAACTACTTTCGGGACAATTTCAAACAAAAATCATTGATTCTGGAATGTTAACCGGTTCTACGGTTGCAGGGTAGTTTGATGCGTTCTGGAACCGATTATTTGGAACAGAAAATGTTGCTGGGATTTGACATGTTATTAATATGTGATCACCAAATATGTTTTTTTGCGTAAATTTTTTTTTTTTTCAAAAAAATTAGTTGTATTTTTTTTGCAGACAATCTTTTTGACATTTAGGAGGGTATTAAAACATTCGGTAAGGCCGAGTTTATATTTTTTTATTGTTTTATATGAAAACTCCACACAAATGATATTGTAAAAGTCGTCAATGTTATTGCAAAAGTCGTGAGCGACCTCTAAACTTTGTCGAATTTGCCTGAAACTTTGCACAGGGAGTTGTTTAGTTCATGATTTCAATAAAAGTGTTATTTTAGAACTCTGTAATGTTTATTTTTAAAATTTTTACATTTTATATACTATTTTTTACACAAAATAACTGAATATTTTTCGTACTTTTTATGAATTAAGTTCAATAATGCTAGTTTTAAAGTTTAAAATTTATCGTTTCTGAATTTTATACTACTTCTCATGTTGAAATTTTTATCCTGAAGATGTCTTGTTCTTCTTAATTTTCCTCTTAACCGTGAATTTAAAGTTACTTAAAGTGACCTTCTTCTTCTTTTTCTTATTAGTAGTTGTTGCAGATGTTGTTGTGGCAGATGCTGCGGTTGTAGCAGCTGTTGTTGGAGCTACGGTAGTAGTGCCAGCAACTGTTGTTGCACCTTCTGTTGTTGCAGCGACAGTTGTTTGACAGCTAGTGAAGTCAATATTATGTATGATCAGCACACATAATATGACAATAAGTTGGAAGAATCCCAATGATTTCATTGTTGAATTTAAGATTACTATAACTTTTAATGAAAACTGTCTTGGTTTATATACCATTTAAATGTGAATATTCTATTTGTTTAGATGTTTTAGTATGAAAATATTTACAAGTTTAATGATTTATATTAAAGATATTATATGTTAACAATTTGAAAAAAAAAAAAATGTTTATTCTAGATCGATGTCATTTATTTTCCCTATTGTGAAATAACATATTTGCCCGTACCAAAGAAAAACAAAAAGTTTATTTTAACACAAGTTTAATTTAAAATTTAAAATTTTCCATACATTTTTTGAAGTCGACTTTAAATAAAAAAAACAATTTGCATGGAAATAGAATTTAAAGTTGATTTAAAAGTTATTTTATTTTTATTTTGGTAAGGCTGAATATGGTCTATAGTTTGAACTACTTTCTTTATTAGGATATTTTACAAAAAAAAAAAGTCAAAGAGTTTTCGATATTAGAAAATTTAATAATTTTCAGGATTAATTTGACGATTGTTCTGTCGGGGTCACAGCGTACGTCAGAGTCTTTGTGTTCCGACCTAAAGCGCTAATAGTCACTCCAAACCTAACCTATCGTTTCGGTGACCAGTCATGTTTATCATCATCAGAATTCTTTAGAAAATTATGGTTATAAAAAAAAAAATCGAATATAAAAATTGTATTTTGATAAAAACTTTTTTTTTAGTAATTTTTTAAAAAAATGCTTTCAAAAGGTTTTGTTTTTTAAAAATTATTGGATTTTTTTTTAAATATTTTTCCAATAAAGTACGCAAAATTTCCGATTTTTGAGCCGGATTTGGTCAAAAAATTCGTACATGAATTTTGGTCGAAATAAGTAAATATTTCCAATTTTGACCGCTGGTTGCTGACTGAAGATAACCTTGCGAAATTTTTTCATAAATTTTCCCACAATTATTTGTAACGTGGTCATCGTGTGGCAGGTATTACAACACGAAATTCGAAAATTTAAATTAGACGGGACGCCCTAATATATAGGGAGTTATATAGCACCGCCCGACAGCCAATATTAAACATGTGGCCTACAGTTCCCGCCTTGGTTAGTACTATCCAGTGATGTTCCGTCTAATCTGCGGAGGTGTTCTCTGAACACCTAGCATTTTTCCCTCAAATAAGTCAGTTTTATAGTATTTTTATAATTTTTTTCAAAGGTTCAAAAATATTTTCGCACATATAATTCGACATGTTCTCATAGCAGAAAATGTACACTTTCAGTTGGTATATCATTTTTTATTTTCCGTCGTATCATAAAAAAGTTATGCCAAATTTTGTAAGCATTAATGCAATTGTTTCCAACTGAATGTGCGACAAAATTTAAAGAACAAACGAAGTTGTTGCGTTGTTCTTAACTTTATTGCGCACACTCAACTAGTGTTGAATCACAGCAACTACTACAAACAAAATAAAAATTTTTAAAGGCATTTTTGTGCTGCAAATTAAGTAGCACACGTAACTTTAAGAGGTGATATCTTTTTACTGGAAAGAGCTATTGCTTTAATTTAAAAGCCATATAATACTTTCGGATTTTATCTATGGTTGTCATTACAGATATCATTTCAATTTGACATACAAGGTTGCCAAACGGTTGTCTAAAAAACACAACTTTTTACATGTTTTTGGGATTAAACAACAAAAAAAAATATTTTTTTTTATTTTAAATATTGAAAAGCATGAAGGTTTGGTAAATGCACGTTAATTTTAGTGTGATGATGTGAGGAAGAAAATATTTCGGCGATTCCCAGCAAAACTTAGATTACCAAATAAGGTATAAAATAAGGTATATGATCTCTTATTTTATACATTGCAGCATTGATGATTTTAACAGGCGATGAGACTCAAAGTAATGCATCCACATTATCACATAGAATACCAGTAAGGTATAAAATAAGTCATAAATTTATAACAAAGAATACCAGTAAGGTGTAAAATATATGATATTTTATAGGTTACGAGTAAGGTATATAATATAGCATACCAGAACTTAATATATAAGGTGTTACGAGTAGTGAAAAAGTAATTTTGTATTAAATTTACTCACGTGATTGTAAGTGAGTGTAAGTAGATATAATATGCTAGTGAGTGTGTGTCGTTAGAAATTTCTTGTCGTGAGCCCATCTCTAGTTTAAACTTATGCATTTTTTATAAAATAATTATTTTTTATGTTATTGTAATGCATTATGCATTTAATTATAAATAATGCATTATTTCAAACTTTCAAATAATACATAATGTAACCAAATATAAATCATCCATGATATAATGTTTAGAAATAATAAATATGAAATACATTTTTCCAATAATCATGCATTATGTAGCAAATTATTAGTAATGCATTATTTTTTACTTTAAAATAACACGTTGTGGAACAAATGTTTGGTAAAACATCCTAAAATAATGCTACAAATAAGGTATACACATTACCTGGTAATGTGTTATATAATCACTACCCATTACCAAAGTTTTGCTGGGTTGTTAATATTTTCAATTAAAGAAAATTGGGTGCATTGCCTTTTACCATTTATTTTTGGCAAAAGAAATTATTTTTCGCGAACATTAATTGTAACGCAAAATTCATTTTAAAACAATTTTTTTAAATACAGATTTAGGAATTCTTAAAGATACAAACATTTTTATTGAAAAACAAATTTACTTGTTAATTTATTAAGTACACAAATAAAGTTAATTACACAATTATTTTAGTGTGTCAAGCAGTGTTGCCAGATAAGGGGATTTGTCCCCAAAATGGGGATTTCAAGTTTGGTTTGGGGACAAGATTTCCAGGGGAGGGATTTGGGGATTTCGCAAATTTTTGGGGATTTTTTCTAAAATTTGGGGATTTTTTTTATTCAAAAATTAAAAATTTAATTTTTAAAATTGTTAAGACAATTACCAATTAATGAGATTGACAGTGGTACATAATGCAGTCAAAAATTACAACTGCATTCATTTGTTAGTCTCAAAGTAGTAAAATTGGAATATCAATGCTTTAATTATTTTTTGACGTTTTTTGAAAAACAAAAATATTGTTTTTAAATGCACTTATTGTAAGATTGCAGTCTTTAGAAGCTGGTTTTGTTATCTTCCCCGTACAACTGTCCTTAATCCCATCATTTGGATTGTGCAAGATAAAATAATTTGGGTCGGGAGAAATTTTAGTAAATGTTTTACGAGGGTCGAACAAACTTAATTTCTTTCAAACGCAGAATAGTTTATATCAGGGTTGGCAACCGAAACGAATAACGGTATCGGTAACGGTATTGGTATTTCATATTTTTTATATCGGTAACGGTAAAGGTAACGGTATTTTTGATCATTTCGGTAACGGTGAACCGTTACCGAAACATCAATACCGGTACATACCGGTATTATGAATAAAATGTTAACAAGTCATAAAATTGTTAAAAAACATGTAAAAAATAAAAAAATATTTAAAAAAAATTAAAAAAATGTTATGTTCAGTACATTTTCTATAAATAATTATATTTTTACTTGTATTAAATACTATGAATTAGCTCAGAATTTAATTAAAACATACACGTAATATTGCAATTCAACAAATACGAACTTATGCTCGTAGAGACACCTTTGTCGAATAAGCAAAAAAATCAGCATTTTGAGCCATATGAGAAAGCTGCTGGTTATAGCTGACGCGGTTTGCTAAATTTCTTTATGAATAATCCAGGTAGAATCTGCAGAAAAAAACCGTCAGCAGAAAAATTTTCTGATTTTAACAGCTGATTTCAAATAAACAGCGTGAATGTCAAAATTGTTTGTACTGTTGCTAAAAAAAAAATCGGCAGGGATAAAAAAACTTGGCAAGGATGTTTCAGGGGATGTTTATTTAAGGGGTAGGGCGTGCGGGATCGGAGGGACACCTTTCCCCTCGCCATAGATGTTAAGAAATTCATTTTATTTACTATATACGTGTTACTATATACTGTAGACTAGAGATGAGCGCGTGAGTGATGTTTGACTCACACTCACTCACGCTTACGACAGAAATTTTTGAATCACGCACAATCACTCACGAGCATATTCTTCTACTCACACTCACTCACAATCACGTGAGTAAATTTAACACAGCTCACACTCACGTGCACTCACAGTAGCTTCACTCACACTCACGTTGACTAACACTCACAAAACTCTCGTTTGTACAAAAAAAAGTTTAAAAATTAAAACTTCAAAAATCTTACAAAATTTTAAGCTAAATTTAACGTTCAGGAAAAATTTTACAATTTTTTTTTGCTTATTGTGAGACGATATCTTGAGTTTAGCCAAATTTTGAAGTTTTTTTTTGTTGCTTTTTTTGGTACGAAAAGAAATATGAAGAGAAAATAAGTCACGCAAACTCACGCAAAAATATCGACTCACGCACGCTCACTCGCGCAAAAATCTTACTCACGCACACTCACTCACGCAATTTTTTTACCCACTCACACTCACTCACAATCACGTGAGTAAAATTGAATTCAGTCGTGTGAATCCCGCACTAATCTGCTCATGTGCCCGTCTCTACTGTAGACTATATTACTGTTTTTAATCCAGAAAAAAATTAAAATAAGTAATATTAATACAACCGAAACAAAACCGTTATAATACCGGTAAAAATCCGAATAAAGGTAACGGTTTTTTATCGGTAACGGTATTTAAAAATTTTTATTTCGGTATTGGTAACGGTAGCCAATACTAAAGGGTTTTTATTCGGTAACGGTATTGAAAGGGTAACGGTAGCCAACACTGGTTTATATTCAGTTGTCAAATAATTTTTCTAACGACATATGAAAATAATAATAAAAGTCAATTAATACAGCTAAATAAACCATTATTTTTTGACCTCCAATACTTTTGACCACCTATTTATTTGTGAACAATAAAAACATATTTTGTTTATTTATTTTAGAACATCTACTTGAGTGTAAAGTAATGGGATATTAATATAAAAAAATATTTCTTTGTTTACAAAAAAATTGGTGGTCAAAAGTATTGGAGGCCAAAAATATGTACTGGTGTCTCCAACTGTGTTGATTGACTTTTAGTATTTTTGTGGGTCGTTTAAAAAATTATTTGACAACCGAATAGAAACTTTTGGAGTATTAGCTCCTAGCACGAATCTGTCATCAGAAAAGCTGTATCAAATAGCCTTCTTGAGATAGAGGCATTTTAATATTTTGTGGACCAAGCCTCTAAAACCAACAATTCTTTTAATATTGGAAAAGTGTATGTTAAAGGAATATATTTTTTTTATTCAAATTTCTTATAAAAAATCCTTACATATCCAAGAAATCCGGGCTCGATACGATCAGGGATACCATCAGGTAATGTCAAGGAAGTTGACAGCGTCCTTTTTGCAATAAATATCCAAATTTTGCAAGAAATTTCCTGTTCAAACCAGATATGTAATATTGAGAGAAAAAATTTAAAGGACATTTTCTTAAGTATTCCTGCCTCGTAAATACGAATAAGTCATCAGAAAATTAAATTTCTTAAGATTGGAAAAGTGTGTGTTAAAGTTATATTTTTTCTCCCCAATAAAATTACCTATTTTTTGCTAGAAATCCAGTCTCGATACCATCACGACATGTATGGAAGTTCAAAATGTCCTTTTTAAGTTTTATCCTTAAATATTCGAATTGTGAAAAAAATCCTGTAGATACTAAAATAAAGAAAACGTGGGGTTAAAATCCAAATTTTGTTGAGTATATCCAGAAATATCTGATTTGAACAGTTTTTTTTTCAAAATTCGAATAGTTTTAAGGGGGCCATTCCAGAAAATTTAGCTCAAATTTTAGTCATTTTTGGAAATGGTGTCTCAGATTAATTTGAACGTTGACACATAGATAGCCCATATAAATATGATATATGTACCATATATCGTTTTTTTACATTTGGTGTATTTAACGAATTATGGCGGGTCAAAGATTGACTTTTTAAGTAAAAGTAAGAAAAATACATCACGTTTAAAGAGCTGTAACTTCTTAACCAATGACCCGATTTTCACAAATTTAGGCTCATGTGAAAGCTGGTGTTCTTCTTTTAGAAAAAATTTTTAAAATAACACAGTTTTTTTTACAGAAATGATGCAAAAATGCAAAAACATTTTTTCTTTTCGAATATTTAAAAAAACACATCTTCGATTTTTTTTTTAAAAATTCTGGTGAAAAATAACAATGTTTTGTATAACATATTTAAAATTCAGAGTGGGATCTCCATGGGATCAAAAAATATTCTGTTTTAAGTACGATGTTCTCATATTTTTCCCTTAGAAAATTTAAATTTCTAATGTTTTGAATGTTTTTCAAAATTTTAATAGTATAATTTTCTTTGAAAATTTAAATTTTTATATTGAAGAAACATAAAATTTTAATTTTCTAAGGTAAAATTTACAAACTTCGTACTAAAACCGGAATATTTTTTGATCCCATTGGGATCCCACTCTGAATTTTGGATATGTTGTACAAAACAGTATTGTTTATCACCAAATTTTTTTTTAAAAAAAATCGAAGATGTGTTTTTTTAAATATTCGCAAAAAAAAAAATGTTTTTAAATTTTTGCAACACTTCTGAAAAAACCGTAGGCTTTTCAAAATATTTCCTAAAAGAAGAAGAATTAAGCTTTCATATGAGCCATTACTTGTGATAATCGGATTACTAGTTAAAAAGTTAGAGCACGTTAAACGTCATGTATTTTTCTGACTTTTGCTAAAAAAGTCGAACTTTGACCCGCGATAATTTGAAAACTACAACAAATTTTGAAAATCCAAAAATGCAACATATCTCATATGAACGTGGATATATATGAGCCAAATTCTCAGTGGCGTCCAAAGGCATGTTTCCGAACAGTGGGGCGAAAATTTTTGGAATTACCCAAGGATAAAACCAAAAAAAAAGTTACATTTTTAACTTCCTTACCATGTTCTGATGATTTTCCTGATCTTATCGAGGCCGGATTTTTTTTTTTTTTCAAAAGTTATGTAATTTTGTAGGAAAGAGAAATAAAAAGACAACATTTACAATTTTTTAATATCAACAGAATTCTTAAATTTGGGGGCTTGATTCGCAAAAAATTCAAATTCCCTTTTAATTTAAATTTTAATATTTAAATAACATAAAAAGGTCTAACCTTAAAATTTATATAAAAATATTGTTTAATATACACCATTTTTTTAATTAAATAGAGTTTATATTTGAATATTCATAATTTTATTTTTTTTGGGGATTTAATATAATTTGTAGAGTATTTTTGGGGATTTCATTTTTTAAATTGGGGACAAGAGCCAAATATTTTCTGGCAACACTGGTGTCAAGTAGTGTACTTTCCATTAAATAACACAGAGTCCCCGCACAACAATGTCGGTGACGTTTTTTTTCATACAAATTTGGCATGAAAAAACGCTCGACCGAAAACCGCTTGAATAAAATCAATTTTATTTTTGTGTCGGTTTCTCTTTCTCTTTTAATTTTTGGTATTAAAATGTTGCCACATTTTCATAAATATTTCGATTATTTTCGATAAAGTAAACAAAAAAATGTGATCTTTAAAAAAAAATATATATAAGATTGCAAAAAAAACACAAAAAAACGAATCAATATGAAAAAATCATATTGATATTAAAAAAATAATAAAATTAAATAAAAATGTGTAGAAAATGTGAAATAATAAGGTAAATATAAACGTTTGACTGAATTTTCCGCTGCCGCCTTTGTTTTGCGCCTATACTCTCTCATGACCGAAACCGTCCACCGCTCCGACATTGTTGTGCGGGGACTCACAACTCTATAGAAAAATTCAGAAAAATTCACTTTTCCAGCAATTGCAATACATAAACTATATTTATTTTGAATTTCTGATTTAAAATCTGACTTCCAATTGTTTCTGTCGCGTAGCGCTTTTCAGAAAATCGCATTTAAAAATGCAAAACCCCAAACTTAGTACTTTTTTTATTCCACTATTACGTATTTTAACATTGGTGTCAAAAATAGGACTTAATTTTAAATCAAATTAACGTCGTGATTCTAAATCGCATTTTTAAATTAAAATAACTCAACAGGGATAACAATCCCTATTAACCGTCATCTTTTAATTCCAAATCTGCGATCAACAAATTTCTAGAACCTTTTGTTTTTTTGTACTTTTTGTGTATTGAAAAAGCAAAATTTCTTGAAAAGGGCAATAAAAAAATTGTTTTCTTGTTGGGCCGACAAAATATAGCCCTGGATATGTGCATGTTCTTAAAAATATTTTTTTTTAAACCATAAGCATAAGGGTGGGTATAAGCTTACTTTTTGCAACTGTGCACCGAAAGTCATTTCAGAACAAGTTCTAAAAATTTTTAATTTTGCGGAAAAAATTCAATTAATTAAGGAATTGTGTTAGTTTTGTGTTTAAAATATTTTTATGACAAAACGTGATACTTCTCTTCCAAAAATTGTGTTGTGCCTTGTTAGGTTAATTTTATATTAATGGTGAACACCCTGATGAAAACCTCACGGCACGTCCCTGGTACTATCTATGGTGAAAATTTTATGAAAAACGGTTCAGCCTTTTAAGCGTTATTGATATAGTATCCAAAAAACCGCCGATTTTCAAAAACCGGTTTTCGGTTTATTCGAAAAATCTAAAATTTAGAAAACCGGTTGACCGGTTTTTCCGGTTTTAATAATATTAAATAATTTTAATAATTTTAAATTTTTATTTAAAAAAACGAAACTTTTTATTTAAATAGAAGAAAATTAAATGCAAAATAATTTTATTAACTTCACATAACTTAAAATATAAAAAACGATTGGTTTTATATTCTATAATAATGCCCTCGATTCGGTAGTACTCTTTCGCCTTTCACCTAATTTTTTAAAAATTTGATATTCTTTCGGATTTTAAGATTTAAATTTGTTTGTTACGATTAAATTAATCTAGATATTAATCTCCAATAATTACACTGCCCAGTTGGAAAAAGTGTCACTAAGGAAATTTCCACAGTGATTCCTTGAGGAAATGTCTTCAGGTGCTGACAAATCATTGGAAATCCTTGATGACAAGTCCTAACATTGTCATCATTGAATGTTTGCTTTAAGAGTGTGGACAATTCCTCGAAGACGTCTAAAAGGAAATGTCTTCAGAATAGCAGTATATTAAATTAGAATTTTAAATCTGGGCAACTCTTCAATTTTCAAGAAAAAGATGGCAATATTATCGATTTAATTAAAATAAAATCAAAATCTAACAAGTAAAATAAAAGCAATAAATAGACAAACAATTTTAAAAATAAAGTTTGGAACAAGTAGTTAGGTGTGGGACTAATAAACTAGAGGTTCCAGGTTCAAATCCAGTTGGGACTAAAAAAGGCGAAAAGTTTTTTCTAAATATGAGAAAGATAATTTATAAAGGAAAATGGATAAAAGTAAAAACTAAAGGAAATACGAAATTTTTTTGTATTTTCGCATGACCTATGTCAGACATTTCCCCAAAGAAGTCTTAGGTGACATGTCCCCAGAAGGTCAGCCCTGACCACTGCTGACTTTGTGTGAGGACATTTTGAAAATTTGTATGAAACTGTCCTCAACCCAGTACATAGAGATGTCTTGTGGATGTCTGGTGTGACTCTGACATGTCACCGCTCCGTCACTGAGGATGGCTCGAGGACGTTGCCAACTGGGTGCACAACAAAATCAAATTTTTTCCAAAATTACAAGGTCAGACCAAAAAATTTTGATAGAAGAGACAAAAAAAAAAATACACGTATATCGGCGTTTTGAAAGTTTACATCTGGGTTTCATTTTAGGGGGAGGTAAATTTTCCCCCAAATGCAGATGTTGTATTGTCAATCGTCATTGAATATCGAGTGAAGCTTACGTTTAAAGTATATGGTTTGTTCAGCAAATTTATATAAAATGTTACGGAGAACATTTTTGTGGAATATATTAACCCTCTAGCTCCTCACGATAAGGGTCTTTTTTGTCCTTCTTTTCAAAAAGAGCAAAAAACATTATTAAAAAAGGGATTTAAGGGGTTTAAATGTTCCGAAAAAATATTCGCCGTAAAATTTTACTATAAGTCCTTGAATACACCAAAACGGAAAACTCAACCAGAAGGTCAGAAATAAGACACAACAAAAGAGATCTTAGGGTTAATTTCGCATTTATTAAGAAATTCGAGTAAAGATTACGTTTAAAGTATATGGTGTGTTCAGCAAATTTATGTAAAATGTTACGGAGAACATTTTTGTAGAATATATTAACCCTCTAACTCCTCAAGATAAGGGTCTTTTTTGTCCTTCTTTTCAAAAAGAGCAAAAAACACCATTAAAACAGGGATTTAAGGGGTTTTAATGTTCCGCAAAAATATCCGCCGTGAAATTTTACCATAAGTCCCTGAACACACCAAAACAGAAAACTCAACAAGAAAGCCAGATATAAAACACAACAAAAGAGAGCTTAGGGTTAATTTCGCATTTATTAAGAAAATCGGGTAAAGCTTACGTTTAAAGTATATGGTGTGTTCAGCAAATTTATGTAGAATATTACGGAGAACATTTTTGTAGAATATGTTAACCCTCTAACTCCTCAAGATAAGGGTCTTTTTTGCCCCTCTTTTAAAAAAGAGCAAAGAACGCAACTAAAACAGGGATTTCAGGGGTTAATATGTTCCGCAAAAATATTCGCCGTGAAATTTTACTTAAGTCCCTTTCACGGCAAATATTTTTGCGGACCATTTTAACCCCTTAAATAGCTGTTTTAATGGTGTTTTTGCTCTTTTTCAAAAGAAGGACAAAAAAGACCCTTACTTTGAGGAGCTAGAGGGTTAACATATTCTACAAAAATGTTCTCCGTAACATTTTACATAAAATTGCTTCACACACCATATACTTTAAACGTAAGCTTAACTCGATTTTCTTACTAAATGCGAAATTAACCCTAAGCTCTCTTTTGTTGTGTCTTATTTCTGACTTTCTTGTTAAGTTTTCCGTTTTGGTGTATTCAGGGACTTATAGTAAAATTTCACGGGGGATATTTTTGCAGAACAAACCATATACTTTAAACGTAAGCTTCACTCGATATTCAATGACGATTTACAATACAACATTTGCATTTGGGGGAAACTTCAGCTCCCCCTAAAATGAAACCCAGATGTAAACTTTCAAAACGCCGATACACGTGTATTTTTTTTTTGTCTCTTCTATCAAAATTTTTTGGTCTGACCTTGTAAATTTTTTTTGTGTTGTACAGTGTTACAAGAACAAAATTTAAAAATCTTAAAATTCGAAAAGATATCAAATAAAAATTAGGTGAATAGTGAAAGAGTACTCCCGAATCGAGCACGATGTTTTAGAAATAAAAAGGAATTTTTTAGTTCTAGTTCTGAAAAAGTTTTTAATTAAAATTTGATTTTTTTTGAAAATTCACTTTCAATTTTTGTTTTGCAAAATATCGTGGACCAAAATCGCTACCAATTTTTTTATTAACTACAAAGTGACACCATTGTTGTTGGTTATTTATAAAAAAAAATAAACCGGTTAAACCAACCTAAAAATACCGAATTTGAATAAAACCCGAAACCGGCCGGGTTTTTGAAAATGGAAAAACCGGTCCACCGGTTTTCGGTTTTGGATACTATAGTTACTGAGGAAAAGGCAGAAAAACGTTCAATATAATTACAAGTAGAAAAGATAAATTCGACTTGGCCGGATCTTCTAATCCCCTACACAATGCCCTTTTTAAGTGCTAGTAAATTTTCTTACGTGAAAAAAAATAAAATTTTGATTACAAAATTTTTTTTTTAAATAATTTTTGAAAAAAAAAAAGAATTTACTAAATTTTTTTTTGAGTGTAAATTTTTTTTGAATGTAAAATTTTTTTTTAATGTAAATTTTTTTTTTCTTTTTTTAGTGTAAAAATATTTTTGTCACTCAAAAATATTTTTACGCTAAAAAAAGAAAAAAAAAAAAATACATTAAAAAAAAATTTTACATTCAAAAAGAATTTTACACTCAAAAAAAATTTTTGTAAATTATTTTTTTTTTTCAAAAATTAGTTTAAAAAAAAAAAGTTTTTCTAATCAAAAATTTTATTTTTTTCAAGTAAGAAAATTTACTAGCACTTAAAAAGGGCATTGTGTAGGGTATTCGCAGATCCGGCCAAGTCGAATTTAACTATTCTACTTGTAATAATATTGAACGTTTTTCAGCCTTTTCCTCAATAACGCTTAAAAGGCTGAACCGCTTTTCATGAAATTTTCACCATAGATAGTACTAACCAAGGCGGGAAATGTAGGCCTTATGTTCAATATTGGCTGTCGGCATAGCTGTATGCTATGATTGAAATAACGAAATGAATAAATAACAATATTTTTTCAAAAATAATCAAATAACAGATTATTTAAATATTTGAAAATGAATAATATTTATTTTGATTTTATTTGAATAACGAAAAATCGAATAATTTTTTCTGATTTTTTTTATTCAAACAAACAAAATATAATTTTTCAAAATAATCAACAAAAATTTGTGATTTTTTTTGGTTATTCACAAAAATTCAAATAAATAACGTATTATTCAAACAACAAAAAATAAATATTCTTGAAAATTTTGTGTTTGAAAAAAAAAAAACAATTTTATTTATTTTGTACAGTTTAACAAAAAATTATTCTTACAAAACAGTTTTGTTTTAATATCAGGTTCTTATAAATTGTAATTTATAAAAAGTCCATTTGAATTCAGAAAAGTTAAGTTGTGATTTAGGAAATTCCAAGTGCACTGTTCGGAAACATGCCTTTGGACGCCAGTGAGAATTTGGCTCATAGATATCCACGTTTATATGAGATATGTTGCATTTTTGGATTTTCAAAATTTGCTGTAGTTTTCAAATTATCGCGGGTCAAAGTTCGACTTTTTTAGCAAAAGTCAGAAAAATACATGACGTTTAACGTGCTCTAACTTTTTAACTAGTAATCCGATTATCACAAATAATGGCTCATATGAAAGCTTAATTCTTCTTCTTTTAGGAAATATTTTCAAAAGCATACGGTTTTTTTTCAGAAGTGTTGCAAAAATTCAAAAACTTTTTTTTTTTGCGAATATTTAAAAAAAAACCTCTTCGATTTTTTTAAAAAAAAGTTTGGTGATAAACAATACTGTTTTGTACAACATATCCAAAATTCAGAGTGGGATCCCAATGGGATCAAAAAATATTCTGGTTTTAGTACGAAGTTCTTAAATTTTACCTTAGAAAATTAAAATTTTGTGTTTCTTCAATATAAAAATTTAAATTTTCAAAGAAAATTATACTATATAAATTTTGAAAAACATTCAAATCATTAAAAATTTAAATTTTCTAAGGGAAAAATATGAGAACCTCGTACTTAAAACAGAATAGTTTTTGATCCCATGGAGATCCCACTCTGAATTTTGAATATGTTATACAAAACATTGTAATTTTTCACCAGAATTTTTTTAAAAAAAATCGAAGATGTGTTTTTTTAAATATTCGAAAAGAAAAAATGTTTTTGCATTTTTGCATCATTTCTGTAAAAAAAAACTGTGTAATTTTAAAAATATTTTCTAAAAGAAGAACCCTAGCTATCACATGAGCGTAAATTTGTGAAAATCGGGTCATTGGTTAAGAAGTTACAGCTCTTTAAACGTGATGTATTTTTCTTACTTTTGCTTAAAAAGTCAATCTTTGACCCGCCATAATTCGTTAAATACACCAAATGTAAAAAAACGATATATGGTACATATATCATATTTATGAGGGCTATCTATGTGTCAAGGTTCAAATTAATCTGAGACACCATTTCCAAAAATGACTAAAATTTGAGCTAAATTTTCTGGAATGGCCCTAAAGAATATTTTCTTAAAAATGTCACCAAAGCAAAAACCCTTAAAAATCTCAATGTTTTGCAAAATAAACCTTTACAATTAAGGGTATTTAAGTAATTATACATCCTTTCACGACTTTTTATTGTTTAAGAAAAATATCGAAAAGACTAATCAACTAGAGTATTTTCCATAAGAAAATTTTTTAAGAACATTTTTTAATCAGTAAAAGTCAATTTGGGAAAAAATTAAAAATAACACTGTGCAACAAATTTTGGGTCATCGAATTGAGCCTCAATGCCTTCAACGCCATATGAAAGTAAACCATCAAGTGAACAAAATCACCAAAGGGTTTTGCAAAGTCAGTTCGGATTTCTTTTTTATAGCCCACTGAAGTTTTTATATTTCTATCAAAGGCGTTTGGAAATCGACAAAAATACTATAATAAGAAGACATCTGAGCTTCAAAATATGATTTGATGTCTGCAGTGAAATTTTATGGCGGTTCTTTTCTTAGAACATTTTAACCCTCTAACTGCCATTTTAAGGGGTCATTTTAGTCCTTTTTCAAAACCTAAACACAGAAGTGTAATAAAACGTCCATTTAGAGGGTTAAAATGTTCTACAAATATTTTCCTCATAAAATTTCACTAGGGGTTGTCAAATGTGCAAAGTTTGTGCGACATACGCAAAGTGCTTAAAAAGGGTCAAGTATAAATAATCAATGTTTGTTATTTTTTTTTTACCAAAGCAGTGTTTAAATATATCAACAAAATGCAGTGCAAATATACTTTTGAGCTAAAAATTATGTTTTGATGTGTTTTATAAAATTGTATAATGATTCTTTTCTTTGACAAAATTAACCCTTTAGGTCCCGTTTTAAGGGGTAATTTTCGTCCTTTTTTAAAAGAAATACAAAAAAGTCTATAAAAAAAGCAGTTAGAAGGTTAAAATGTTTTACAAATATTTTCTGCATCAAATTTTACTTGAGCACGTCTAAGACAGAAAGTTCGTCCAGCATATAGAAAATGCTTAAAAATTTTAGAGTATTGAAATTTTTTTTTTTATATCTTTTTGGGCCGAAATATAAAAAAAAAACAAGTAAAAATGGTTAATTTGGCTTTGTCGAATGTATTAATACCCTCCACAATGTAAAAAAGTTTATTTGCAAAAAAAAAAACAAAATACACATTTTTTAAAAAAAATTCGCGAACAAATTTTTTGTTAAAAAAAAAATCGACGAAAATGTTTTTTTTTTTTTTTAAATATGATTGTACTTGTTTAAATACCATTCGGTGATCAATTCTGTTCACATGTGTCAACCAGCAACCGAATTAACGCATTTTGTAATTTTATGTTATGTCGGGCCCTTTTTTTTGACTCAAAAGAAAGCTAAGGTTTTTTCCCCACCTAATTCTTCTTCATCCTCAAATATATTTTTGCTCCACCAACAAATTTCCGCTAGAACGACATCACGCGACTTTTCACAAGATATCTGAAATGGTGATCACGGCCAAAGTATTAAACAGATATATAAGACTTAGCATATTTACTTGTTGTTGTCCTAAGGAGTTTGGTATTGCATTTGAGCGAAATCGGTTCAGCGGTTCAAAAGTTATGAACGAAAATGTAAGAACACCTCGAAAATTGTGGTACATTCAACATAGCCTAAAAACACAAAATGCTTTAATTCGGCTGCTGGTTGACACATGTGAACAGAATTGATCACAAAATGCAATCTAAACAAGTACAAATATATTTTTTTTACAAAAAAAAACATTTTCGTCGAATTTTTTTTTACCAAAAATTTTTTTCTCGGATTTTTTTTAAAATTTTTTTTTTTTTTTTTGCAAATAAACTTTTTTACATTGTGGAGGGTATCAATACATTCGATAAAGTCGAATTTAACTTTTTTACTTGTTTTTTATATTTCGGCCCAAAATAAATATAAAAAAAAATTTAATACTTTAAAATTTTTAAGCATTTTCTATATGCTGGACGAACTTTCTGTCTTAGACGAGCCCAAGTAAAATTTGATGCAGAAAATATTTGTAAAACATTTTAACCTTCTAACTGCTTTTTTTTATAGACTTTTTGTATTTCTTTTAAAAAAGGACAAAAATGACCCTTTAAATCGGGAGCTAGAGGGTTAATTTTGCCAAAGAAAAGAATCATCATAAAATTTGTCGATATTTTTTAACACTGCTTTGGTAAAAAAAAATAACTAACATTGATTATTTATATTTGACCCTTTTTAAGCATTTTGCGCATGTCGCACAAACTTTGAACATTCGACAACCCCTAGTGAAATTTTATGAGGAAAATATTTGTAGAACATTTTAACCCTCTAAATGGACGTTTTATTACACTTCTGTGTTTAGGTTTTGAAAAAGGACTAAAAAGACCCCTTAAAATGGCAGTTAGAGGGTTAAAATGTTCTAAGAAAAGAACCGCCATAAAATTTCACTGAAGACATCAAATCATATTTTGAAGCTCAGATGTTTTCTTATTATAGTATTTTTGTCGTTTTCCAAACGCCTTTGATAAAAATATGAAAACTTCAGTGGGCTATAAAAAAGAAATCCGAACTGACTTTGCAAAACCCTTCGGTGATTTTGTTCACTTGATGGTCTACTTTCATATGGTGTTGAAGCCATTGAGGCTCATTTTTCTTGTTGCACAGTGTAATCTAATTAATGTTTTAGTAAAGAAAACCTTAAATAAGTAAAACAATAGTGGTTTGTAAGAATAATTGGGTGTTTTACTGTATAATAAAATTCAAAATAAATAAAAAAAAAATATTTTTCAAACACAAAATTTTCAAGAATATTTCTTTTTTTTGTTTAAATAATACGTTATTCATTTGATTTTTTGTGAATAACCAAAAAAAATCACAAATTTTTGTTGATTATTTTGAAAAATTCTATTTTGTTTGTTTGAATAAGCAATCAGAAAAAATTATTTGATTTTTTTGGAAAGAAATATTATTTCATTTTTATGAATTTGAATAAAATAAAATTTTATTTTATTCAAACCAAAATAAATAAAATAACAAAACATTTTATTTTTTGATAGCCAACTAAAATATCAAAGTATTTTATTTTTTTCCATAAAATCCAAATAAAAAAAATCAATAATACAGCTATGGCTGTCGGGCGGTGCTAAATAACTCCCTATATATTAGGGCGTCCCGTCAAATTTAAATTTTCGAATTTCTTGTCGTAATACCTGCCAAACGATGGCCACGTTCGAACTGATTATGAGAAAATTTATGAAAAAATTTCTAAAGGTCATCTTCAGTCGGCAACCAGCGGTCAAAATTGCAAAAATTTACTTATTTCGACCAAAATTCAGGTACGAATTTTTTTATCAAATCCGGCTCAAAAATTCGGAAATTTTGCTTACTTTATTAGAAAAATATTAAAAAAAAATCCAATAATTTTTAAAAATCAAAACCTTTTGAAAGCATTTTTTTTAAAAATTACTAAAAAAAAAGTTTTTATCAAAATACAATTTTTATATTCGATTTTTTTTTTTTATAACCATAATTTTCTAAAGAATTCTGATGATGACAAACATGAATGGTCACCGAAACGATAGGTTAGGTTGGGAGTTACTGTTAGCGCTTTAGGTCGGAACACAAAGACTCTGACGTACGCTGTGACCCCGACAGAACTATCGTCAATTCAATCCTGAAAAATTGTTAAATTTTCTAATATCGAAAACTCTCTGATTTTTTTTTTGTATAGAATATCCTAATAAAGAAAGTAGAGTAAATTGAAGAACATATTCAGCCTTACCAAAAGAAAAGTAAAATAAATTTTAAATCAACTTTAAATTCTATTTCCATGCAAATTGTTTTTGTTTTTTTTTAAGTCGACTTCAAAAAATGTATGAAAAATTTTAAATTTAAAATAAAACTTTTGTTAAAATAGACTTATTGTTTTTCTTTGGTGCGGTTTAATATGTTATTTCACAATGGGGAAAATAAATGACCTCGATCTAGAGTAAACATTTTTTTTTTCAAATTGTTAACATATAACATCTTTAATATAAATCATCAAACTTGTAAATATTTTCATACTAAAATATCTAAACAAATAGAATATTCACATTTAAATGGTATATAAACCAAGACAGTTTTCATTAAAAGTTATAGTAATCTTAAATTCAACAATGAAATCATTGGGATTCTTCCAACTTATTGTCATATTATGTGTGCTGATCATACATAATATTGACTTCACTAGCTGTCAAACAACTGTCGCTGCAACAACAGAAGGTGCAACAACAGTTGCTGGCACCACGGTGGCTGCCACTACCGTAGCTCCAACAACAGCTGCTACAACCGCAGCTAGTGCAACAACAGCTGCATCTGCAACAACAACATCAGCAACAACTACTAATAAGAAAAAGAAGAAGAAGGTCACTTTAAGTAACTTCAAATTCAAGGTTAAGAGGAAACTTAAGAAGAACAAGACTTCAAATTCAAGGTTAAGAGGAAACTTAAGAAGAACAAGACATCGTCAGGGTAAACATTTTAACAGGAGAAGTAGTATGAAATTCAAAAACAATAAATTTTAAAACTATCATTATTGAAATTAATTCATAAAAAGTACCCAGCAAAACTTTGGTAATGGGTAGTGATTATATAACACATTACCAGGTAATGCATATAACTTATTTGTAGCATTATTTTATGATGTCTTACCAAACATTTGTTCCACAACGTATTATTTTCAAGTGAAAAACAATGCATTACTAATAATTTGCTACGTAATGCATGATTATTGGAAAAAATGTATTTCATATGTGTTATTTCTAAACATTAAATCATGGATGACTTATATTTGGTTACATTATGTATTATTTGAAAGTTTGAAATAATGTATTATTTATAATTGGATGCATAATGCATTACAATAACATAAAAAATAATTATTTTATAAAAAAAAAATGCATAAGTTTAAACTAGAGATGGGTTCACGACAGGAAATTTCTAACGACACACACTCACGAGCATATTTTATCTACTACTTACACTCACTTACAATCACGTGAGTAAATTTAATACAAAATTACTTTTTCACTACTCGTAACACCTTATATATTATCTTCTGGTATGCTATATTATTTCATTTCTCGTAACCTATAAAATATCATATATTTTACACCTTACTCGTATTCTTCGTTATAAATTTGTGACTTATTTAATACCTTACTGGTATTCTTTGTGATAATGTGGATGCATTACTTTGAGTCTCATCGCCTGTTAAAATCATCAATGCTGCAATGTATAAAGTAAGAGATCCTATACCTTATTTTATACCTTATTTGGTAATCTAAGTTTTGCTGGGTACGAAAAATGTTCAGTTATTTTGTGTAAAAAATAGTATATAAAATGTAAAAATTTTAAAAATAAACATTACAGAGGTCAAAAATAACACTTTTATTGAAATCATGAACTAAACAACTCCATGTGCAAAGTTTCAGGCAAATTCTGTAAAATTTAGAAGTCGCGCACGACTTTTGCAATAACATTGACGACTTTGACAATATCATTTGTGTGTAGTTTTCATACAAAACAATTAAAAAATTTAAACTCGGCCTTACAGAATGTATTAATACCCTACTACACTCAAAATATTTTGTAGGCAAAAACAAATGAAAAACACACTTAAAATAAGTGAATAAACAATTGAAAACCATCCCAGTAATTATTCATTTATTTTAACAAACATCAACATTTATTTTTTACTGTTGACAAAATTTTCTAAAATAAATAACATTAAACATTAAAAAATTACGGTTTCTTCATTGTTTTTTACCAACAAATTCGAAAAAAATAACCAACGAAAACATTAAAAATTAATGATAGTTCTGTTATTTTTACCAACAAATTTCAAAAAAATAACCTACGAAAACAATAAAAATTAATGATTTCGTAGGTAATTTTTAACAATTTTTTATTGAAATATTTTTTTAAAAAATTTTTATAAAATGTTGGGGAATCGATTCCGCAATCAACTACATTCTGGCCAGACACTCTACCCATCGTACCAAAGTCACTTGATACAAACATGTTTTTATATTTCTATAAATAATTTTTTGATTTTTTTTTTTTTACAAAAAATAACTGAAATGGGTAGGTAAAAACTAATTATATTTCATTAAAAAATACCAACAATTTAAAAAAAAATTACTTACACAAATCATTAAAAATCAAAAGAATAATCAGTAGTTTTTACTTACAGAACAAAAATAAATGACTTTAAAAATTATATGTTAATGAAAGTCTTTATTTTTTAGTGTGTTATTTTTTAAACAAAGGACTGAAGTAGTCATTAATAAAAACTGAACATCAAACAAATGTTTTTTCTTTTAAAAACGACTAAACGGAAAACTTTTTAAATAAACTACAAACAGTTAATGACATAATTTTTTGAGTGAATGTTTATTCTATAATTTTATCAAAAAAAGATTGTAACTTTGAAAGTATTTATTTGATTTTTACGTTTCAAAAAGCATTTGACTATAACAATTGTCCTGTTGTATATGAATGCACTAAAAAAATATATATATTTTTTTTAAATAACGCATTTTGGAGCAAATTCAATTTTTGAATGCATTTTTTAAAACTTTATCCCCCCTTCAATTTTTTTGAAATCTGCATAAATCGAAAATGTAACATTTTTTACATAAAATTAACTACACAATTTTAATTTTTGTGATTATTTTAAAAAATACTTACATGGTTTTTTTCATATAAATAATATATGTTTTTTTATATCACAAATATTTTATAAAATATCGGCCCGAAAAAATCGATACTCAATTTTATATAAAAAATGATATATTTTCGATTTATGCAGGTTTCAAAAAAAATTAAGGGGGATAAAGTTTAAAAAATTCATTCAAAAATTGCATTTGCTTCAAAAATGTGTTATTTAAAAAAAATATATTTTTTTAGTACATTCATATAGAAAAGGAGATAAGTAGTTTTTTTAAAAAATTACGAAAGGTGAATAAGACCGAAGGCCAAAAAAGCTGCACTTACGGGGGAAGTCTCCGTAGTGTCATCCGCGGATCTTTATGGAATTGGTTTTATTTTGTAGAGCAGAAAAAATAAAGGGACACGTATTTTTTTTTGTAGCGGCCCAAATTCATAATATGGTGGTGAAAAGGAGGGGGAAAAAAATTTAATTTTTCAGTTTTTTTCGTTTATCTCCTATATTATGCAAAGAAACCTAGTCATATTACATACGAAATAAAAGGTCTTTAGAAAACCTATCTACGTGTGTAATAAGTAGGGCAAGTACTTTCATGAAAATGCATGTTTTTACTCGGCACTCCAAACAAAACATAAACTAAATATCTATCCAAATCAATAAATTTGCAATAAAATGGCATCGATTTGTAGTTGCATATTTTTGCATATTTTGGTATAAATGCATATTTTTGCATATTTTCATATAAATTGCACTTTTTTTAATTTTCGTTAATTTCGTTGGGGGCCCCCGTAGGCTAGTTGGTAGCGTGCTAGCCTTTCAACGTGGGGGTCGTGGGTTCGATTCCCACCAGAACCCTTGGTTTTTTTCGCTACAGCGAGACGACGGTCATTGTTACCAGTTCTCGGTTAGGTAGAATTTATTAAAAAATATGAGTTGTAAATATATAGAATGAATAAATAAAAATAATTGATCATGTGATCAAAACTATTATTATTAATTATTATTATTATTAATTTTCGTTAACATTTTTTCAAAAAATCATTTCAAAAACCAAAACCGAGCCACTATTTCTCGTAAAAAAAATATTATTTTCTTACAGACATGATATTCTGAGACATTTCCTTAGAAATTTGTTTCTGAAAATAAAGTTTTTTGATTCTAATAAAAGTTTAAAATTTTTATTCTGAAGCATTTCATTAACCGAAAAGAAAAATTCTTAGATTTTAAAAACAGGAAAATTGTCTCAGAAATGCCTATACAACAACTTTTGTCATTCTCCTGGTCAGGTTGGTATTGAATTTTAGCGAAATTTGCACAGTAGTTAAGAAGTTATGAACAAAACCGTGATAGTAAAATGGGTTTTATCCCGAATTCACGTGTTGTACAAAACGCTAAATACATTTTGAAAGAGATTGGTATCCACAAAAATATTTTAAAAAATATTTTACAAATTATTTTTGTGACTCAAGTAAATTGTTTAGCTCAAAAAAAAAAATTATACCTAAAAAATTATTTTTTTTTACAAAAATTGCTAATATGCTATTTACATATACCCCGAAATCCATATAAATTTGGATTTCAAATCCAATTAAAATCTATACCGTTTACATATGCTTTTTTGACATTTAGCGAGATTTTGTTTGTACTAACTCTGTATTTTCTTATGATTTGTGTACAGGGTTGTTAGTGGGAAAATTACCCAATTTTATAAATATTTCTAAAAACAATGATTTTTCTTTGCCGGAGCCAATATTTTCAATCCCACTAGTATATGTTGGGACCGGCGTACGGTCCCATTGGGCATATCGCCCAATTTAAAAAAGTCATTCCACCCAAAAAAAATGTGTGTTAATTGTTGTTGCAAAATTTTTTGGACGATATGGCCATTATTTTTGGGTATTTTAACAATTTTCTTTAAATTAATATGAATTGTCAAAAATGTCATATTACCCAAATATCAAAATGTTGAATTTATAACATGTCATAGAACCCAAAAAAAATATTTTAAAGTTTTTATGCGTAGCCGGCCTTCGGCCGTGCTTAAGGATTACAAAATCCATGCATTAAACCCACCCTCTCCGCAAAGTAAAGTTTTCTAGGTAGCAGGCCTTTACACTATCAAATTTGTTATGCATCAAAAAGGCCTGTTATGCATCAAATAACCAAAATAGCTTTGGTTTGCAGAGAGGGTGGGTTTAATGCATGGAGTATGTAATCCTTAAGCCCGGCCGAAGGCCAGCTACACAGAAAACCTTTATTACAAAAAAAAAAACAAATCATAGAAGTGGTAATTTCGACATTTCGCCCAAAAAAAATATTTTGGATTTTTTGACAATTTTGTTTTGGGAGAAATAACATTTTTTGACCTATCATTTTGGGGTATATGTCGCAGCTTGGGCGATATGACATTTACGGTTTTGGGCGATAAGACCTTGGGCGCTATGTCCGTACGCCGTTGGGACCACAATATTAAAAAATGTGTTTTTATGTAGAGCTGCTTCTTTAAATGCAAGAAAATTAATATTTTTGCCAAGTTTGGGGCCGCCACCATTGAGTGTTTTTCTTTGTTAGGAAGACCAAATTGGTCAACTCAATTGAGCGTTTACCATTTGCAATGTTAAATTTAAAATGAAACATTGAGCGTGTTCAGCAGAGAAACCTGCTACTCAACAGTTGAGATGTAGCATGTTTTGATTAGTTGATTCTGCTGAACGCAATTTTGTATGAATGTTGGAATAAATGATTGTTTTTTTATATTTTCATTTATTTTATCTGTGGAAATTACTTTTTTATAATATTTTTGTTTATTTCCTTAAATAACGTAAAAAAAAAAAAAATAATTTTAATGAAACAGTTTATTTATCAGTTTGTGATCAAAAGTAGCATAATTTCAGTGATGAGAAGCGCTCACTCAACATGTTGACTGAAATGTCAAAAATTAAACCGTTCAGCAGAATGTTGAGTAGCAGCTGGGTAGCAGCTTTCTCTGCTGAACGTACCCATTATTAAACATTGTTTTTATTAATCATTTAATTGTTTTTAAAAAATAAATTTTAATTGTTTTTTTACTTTATAAAAAACAACAACAGCTGATAAAAAAAATCATGTGCAACGTTGCAAAAAGCATTAGGGATGATTATTCTGGAAAAAAAACAATAGTTGTACAATTAAGTAGTAGAAATTTTTTGGGATTTTGAATTGCGATTTTACGATTTTCCCAAAATCCAAGTTTTTTTTGTATGGGATTTGACGTTTGAAATCCAAAAAAGTACTTGGATTTTCATTGAAATCCCATTTTTTCTGGATTTTGAGGTATATGTAAATGGCATATAAAGAAGTATTCAAATTTTGAATTAAAATAAAATATTTTAATTAAAAATGTTTTTTTTTCCAGAAACATTTTTTGAGTCAAAGAAAAGAAATTTTAAAGAAAATTTGTTTAATTAAAATTTTTTATTACAAAATGTGTCAATAAAAAAATATTTTTTAATTAAAAGCTGTGTCCACTAAAACACGACGTTTCTTTAGTATTGTAGAGGGCATTAAAGTATTTGAAAAAATCTAATTTATGTTAACAAAGCTCTTTTTTAGTTAAAGCATTTGATTTTTAATACATATTTTTAAATTTAAAGTGCATATTTTTTAAATTTTAAGTGCATATTTTCGATTTTTAGAAGCATATTATAGGCACATATTTTCGATTTTTAGATGCATGAAAGTACTTGCCCTAGTAATAAGTTAATAAGTCGAAAAATATTAATTTCTTTGGCCCGTTGTTAACACCACGAAATAGGTATTTTTATTACCTTTATTCTGATATCACATATGTCTATATTAATTTTGTTTAAAAAGGCGTAAATCGTAAAAAACTGAAAAAGGTCAATTCCCCCCCCGTACAAATCGACCTCCCTAAAAATGAGTTTGGGCCGCTAAAAAAAATACGTGTCGAATAAATATTCGTTCTTAACAACATATCCAAATTTTATGCAGATCGGAGGGTGACACCATGGAGACTTCCCTTGTTAGTTTTATGTAAAAAATGTTATTCTCGAAAAAATCGCGATATTTTTTTTTTAATTTTAAAATTTAAAAATGTGAACAAAAAAATTAGTCAAATTTAATGACCCTCGGTCAGATTTTATAAAATCTCTAGTGGAATTTGTGATATACAGTGTTGGAAAAAATAATAGGGACGACGAGTTAAAATTTACGAACTCGTTAAAAACTTTTTCATAAATGTCTCATTTTTTTAGCTTCAACTGAAAAATGATCAGTAGTTAAACTGGATTTAATAATCTGTATTGCTTTTTACGATTTTCCTTTAATTTAATTTCTTATCGGCAGAAAAGTTAGAAAAATAGTGAATTTATCTGGAAAAAATAATAGGGACGAAATGCCTAAAATGAATTAAAAATTATTTTGAATTGAGTTTAACGTTAAGTTTTTAAATAATATTATTGAAAAGTGCAAAAAATAATTAAAAATAATAAATCTGTCCATCTGAAATTATTTTAGCCTTTTTTATATTCGCCAATAGTGTAGGATAATGGGTACGGGTGCCCACTGTACGTTTTTTGAACGAAAACACATTTTTAGCTTAAAAGCGGATGGAATATCGATGATGTTAAGTGTCCTAATAATAAAGTGTTCCAAAAACAAAGTATTTAAAGCGATTCGCTCAAGGAAAAACCCGAAACCAGGGGTGGAAATTGAAAAATATCAAAGTAATTTGACCAAATTCTTGATGGTTATTCAAAACAGACCCCTTTTATGTCATCTAATGAACTTGAAAATGAGTTTTGTGCTCCAGTGACAAGTCGTACAATAAGAAATAAACTACTGAAATCAATTTTATTAGGTCGAATTCCAAGGAAAGAACAACCGCTGAGCGTACAACATATACGAAAAAGTTTTGTGTTTGCCAGGCAACACCTTGACTGTAAGAATTGGTAAAATGTTCCTTGAACGTAGTTTTATTTGATTGGATCTGAAGGAAAATTATTTATTCGATGCCCAATTAACAATATTTAATCATATCCAAATAAATTAATCTTCTATTCATCGGGCAAAGGAACATTTTACCAATGCTTACAATCAAGGTATTGTCTGGCAAACTCTAAACTTTTTCGTATATGTTGTACGCTCAGTTCTTTCCTTGGACTTCGACCTTATAAAACTGATTTCAGTAGTTCATTTCTTATTGTGCGACTGGTCACTGGAGCACAAAACTCATTTTCAAGTTCATAAGATGACATAAAAGGGGTCTTTTTTGAATAACAACCAAGAATTTGGTCAAATTACTTTGATGTTTTTCGGTTTACACCCCTGGTTTCGGGTTTGTCCTTGAGCGAATCGCTTCAAATACTTTGTTTTTGGAACACTTTATTATTGGGACACTTAACATCATCGATATTCTATCCGCTTTTAAGCTAAAAATGTGTTTTCGTTCAAAAAACGTACAGTGGGCACCCGTACCCATTATCCTACACTATTCGCGAATATTAAAAAAGCTAAAATAATTTCAGAATGGACCGATTTATTATTTTTAATTATTTTTTGCACTTTTCAATTGTAGGGACCTGATAATGTTTCTACTTTGTTTTATATTTGTAAAATTAAGTATTCATTTAATATTTTGTTTTGGTTTTGAATTTTGTAAAAAACATTTTGTATCATTCACTTTTGTCAACTCAAAAATAAAAGTTCCCAATTTTTATAAATATTTTATTAATTTAAATTTGTCATTTAAATATCCACCAACCCCACATTCTGGCGATCTTGCTAAATATTTTTGCACAAAAAAAATATATACATCGAAAATATACAGCCGTATCCATTATTCCAATTTTTGAACTTAAATTTATTTACATCGATCTGAAACAATTTAATTGATGCTCAACATTTTTAATTAACTGCCGCCATACCAATTATCGGCATCCGGACCATTCAAAAATAACCATTAAACGTTGCTGAAGATACTAAAATTGTAATTTTTCAAATGAGAAGATAGTGGTCAATTTATCATATTTGTTGACACTGGTAATTGCGATTTTTTTTAATGTCCAATAAATCTGAGGAAGTTGGGAAAATTTGCTTCAAATCCATATGCTAAACATTTTAAAAATAAAACGTCAAAATATATGTACGTACGTAACAATTTTAAGAAGAATCCAATTTCAAAACTTATTCATCAATTATCCATAACATACTCTCAAACTGTTAACCGTCATTCAATGGAAAGAAGAAATTGTTGGGATACATATACTTATTTGTTTGATCTTGTGAAAATATTTTGAAAATAACTGTCAAACTTTTGGAGGTGCTGAAAAGAATATTTGAAATATATGTATGTTTCTTTTCAATTATTTAATTTTTAATTATTTGAAATCATCTTCAAAATTTCTAAATTTTATCTTCATAATTTGAGTTCTAATATATGTATCTTTGTTTTATATATTTTATTATTGTTTCTTTGTTTTGGTTGTTGAATTTTACTTACACAAGCTTCTTCTTCGAAAATGTTACCACTAAATTTAAATATTCACAATGCTTTTCAGAAACAAAAAGATACTACAAATACAATTAACACTATTAACCCGGACCAAAATACACTTGCTTTACAATCCCCTAATCCAAATTTCGAATCAGTCAATAGGTTTCCACAAAGCAATTTAAATTTTGAAACATCCTGTTCTGCTAAAATTGAAAACTTAGTAGAAATGTTAAAAGGTAATCTAGGTGAAACGCTTAATAAATTATCTCTTGAAATAAAGTATCTAAAAGATCAATTATATTCTGGATTGCGTTCGCAAAATCAGAAATTTTCAAAAGCACCTATTCGACCAAAATATAAGAATACCGTTTGTCGTTATCATTTTAAACTTGGTAATAAAGCCAACAAGTGTGAGCAACCTTGTTCATTTCCGAAACCAATTTTAAAATCTAATCAAACTAAAACGCCAACTTTAGCAATGACAAGTGATGGCGGTATAAACATGTCTTCACTTCGACTTTTTGTTTTTGATAAAAATAATAAACTTAGTTTTCTAATTGACAGTGGAGCAGAAGTTTCTGTTTTACCTTCCTCCAAATTTAAAGGTTCCAATAGAGTAACTGATATTGTGCTAACCGCTGCAAACGGCTCCGACATTCCAACTTATGGTAAAAAACTACTCAATGTTAATTTAGGCTTACGTCGCGAATTCTCGTTTGTATTTCTGATTGCTAATATTTCAAAACCTATCATTGGTGCTGATTTTTTGAATAAATACGGTCTATTAATTGATATTAAACATAAACGACTTATAGATCCCCTAACTAAGCTATCTGTTAACGCCATTTCTTTAAGTTGTGATACCCTTTTACCCAAATTATTTTCCGTAGATAACAAGTATACGTTATTATTGAAAGAATTTCCTTCATTGATTTCTGAACCTGATTACACAAAACCCGTAAAACACTCGACAGTCCATAGACTTGTCACGGAAGGTTCTCTTCCATTCACAAAGCCCAGAAGATTAGATCCGATAAAATATAGAGTAGCTAAGACTGAATTTGAATTCCTAGTTAAATCTGGTATATGCAGACCATCGAATTCCAGCGTTGCTTCAGCCCTACACTTAGTTCCAAAAAAAGATCCAAATGACTGGCGCCCCTGTGGTGATTTTAGACGACTTAATGCAGTTACGGTTCCTGATCGTTATCCTCTGCCACATATTCATGATCTTAATATGAACATTCGGAATAAGAAAGTATTTTCAAAACTTGACTTAATTCGTGCATATCACCAAATACCAATGGCGGAGGAGGACATTTACAAAACAGCTATAACAACTCCTTTTGGAATGTACGAATTTGTCCGTATGCCTTTTGGCCTGAGAAATTCAGCGCAAACGTTTCAACGTTTCATCAATGAAGTATTTAAGGGATTAGATTTTTTATTTACTTACATTGACGATGTTTTAATAGCTAGTGAGAATGAGGTTGAACATTTAGAACATTTAAGGCAGGTTTTTCGACGTTTGGAAGAATATGGTTTAAACATTAAACCTGGTAAATGCACTTTTGGAGTGGATAATATAGATTTTCTGAGCCACAATATATCTCAGAGTGGCATTCAACCTTCCGAGGAGAAAGTTTCGGCAATAAGAAATTTTGAAAGACCTTCGACTGTTAAACAGATGCAGAAGTTTGTTGGTATGGTAAATTATTACCATCGTTATATACCTAAATTAGCACACACAACTTCCATTTTACATTTAATGATAAATAAGGCACTAAAGAAAAAGATAAAGAATTTAGAGTGGGATAATGATACAAATCAGGCTTTCGAAGAGGTTAAACAAAGTTTTGCAGCACGTGTTCTATTAAATCACTTTAATAGCGATGCAGATTTGACTCTTACTGTAGATGCTTCAAATGTGGCAGTTGGTGGTGTCTTACATCAAACTTATGAAGGTCAAACAGAACCTTTAGCATTTTTTTCTAAAAAGCTGAGTCCATCAGAAACAAAGTATAGCTCGTTTGATCGTGAGCTCCTTGCAATTTATTTAAACATAAAACACTTTAGATACTTATTAGAAGGGCGTACTTTTACAGTATACACAGATCACAAACCGTTAACTTGTGCCATGAATTCGAAAACAGAAAGGAGCCCACGACAAACTAGACATCTAGAATACATTTCACAATTTACTACAGATATCAGGTATATTCGCGGTGATTCTAATGTTGTTGCAGATAGTCTTTCGAGGCCTTTTGACGTCGATGTAATTGAAAATTGTGATTTAAATTTAAAAACACTTTGCAGAGAACAACAATGCGATTCGGAGATTAAGGAGATTGTTGGTGATGCGAGTCAATCGTGTAACCTCAAATAAGTTAAAGTACCTTTTATTAATCTAGAAATTTGGTGTGAAATGTCGCTTGATAATCCTCGGCCGTATATCCCTTCGTCACTTCGTAAAATGGTTTTTACCAAATTGCACGGTATTTCGCACCCGGGAACACGGTCAACAAAGCGTTTAATCTCACGAAAATACTTCTGGCCGAAAATGAACAAGCAAATTAATACTTGGTCCAGAGAATGCTTAAACTGTCAAAAGTCGAAAGTACATAAACACACAAAATCACCTATTGAAAAAATTCCTATTCCTAATGGTCGTTTCGAACACATTCACTTAGATATAGTTGGTCCTTTGCCGTCTTCACGTGGATATAGGTACATGCTTACTGTTATAGATCGTTTTACTCGGTGGCCAGAAGTGTATCCTCTAAGAGATATAACGGCATCCACTGTTGTTGATGTACTTGTCAGAAATTTTATTTCAAGATTCGGTGTACCATTAGAGATTACTACAGACCAGGGAAGCCAATTTACTTCACTGATGTTTTCGGAATTAGCAAAGTTCTTAGGCAGCCATAAGATAACAACTTCTGCCTACCACCCACAGGCAAATGGAATCATAGAAAGGTTCCATAGGCAACTAAAAGCGACATTAATGACTAAAGGTGATTCATCGAAATGGTACGATGAGCTTCCAATAGCATTGCTTGGATTACGTTCGATTTACAAAGAAGATATAAAATCCACCCCGGCCGAAATGGTTTACGGCCAAAATTTACGGTTACCGGGAGAAATTGTTGTTTCACAACACAATTTTGATGCTTTTGATGTTTTATTTAAATTAAAAGATAATTTTAAAAGCGTGAGATCTAATAGTCACATCACAAAGATCCACAATCTGGAATACATGTCCCAGACGATTTGAAAAGTTGCAAGTTCGTATTTTTGCGGCGCAACAATAAGAGATCGTTACAGCAACCTTATGAAGGGCCATTTAGAGTAGTTGAAAAAGATAAAAAATGTTTTAGAATTGAAAAGGATAATGAACTTGTTACGGTACCTATTGACAGATTAAAGCCAGCAATTGTTGAAACATACACTAATATGAGTAGCACTAATACTGTACAAAATACACGGAAAGCAAAACACGTTACATTTAATTTACTACCGGTAAATCTTTTTCGAAGGGGAAGTAGTGTAGGGACCTGATAATGTTTCTACTTTGTTTTATATTTGTAAAATTAAGTATTCATTTAATATTTTGTTTTGGTTTTGAATTTTGTAAAAAACATTTTGTATCATTCACTTTTGTCAACTCAAAAATAAAAGTTCCCAATTTTTATAAATATTTTATTAATTTAAATTTGTCATTTAAATATCCACCAACCCCACATCAATAATATTATTTAAAAACTTAACGTTAAACTCAATTCAAAATAATTTTTAATTCATCTTAGGCATTTCGTCCCTATTATTTTTTCCAGATAAATTCACTACTTTTCTAACTATTCTGCCAATAAGAAATTAAATTAAAGGAGAATCGTAAAAAGCAATACAGATTATTAAATCCAGTTTAATTACTGATCATTTATCAGTTGAAGCTAAAAAAATGAGACATTTATGAAAAAGTTTTTAACGAATTAGTAAATTTTAACTCGTCGTCCCTATTATTTTTTCCAACACTGTACTTTATGGGGTCCCCAACCCATAATGAGTATACCATCATAGTGTGGTTGGAGGGTATAAAAAGTTAAAAAAGTCTCCTTTTTGTTAACATTTTTTTTTAATTCACCAATTTAAATAATTTAAAAACCTAATATTCGTAGATTTTCGTAAAAAATCGGCGAGCGCGACCTTAAGAATTTATTTTAAAAATCCCCCAAAAAAACCTAAATTTTTTTATTAAAACGTACAAAAAAAAAAAAATTTTTTTTCTGGGCACTCTAGTAAGATTTAAATTTTTTTTTAAGTCCATTTTGGAATTACTAACATTCAAAAATAAAAAGTTAAAAAAAAAATTGGTTGTATGGTAAGTTATCCGATTTGGCTGAAATTTTGTCCACATTAGTTTTGTACAATGTGGCACAATTCTGACCCGACAAGGCTAAAAATCCAAATTTTAAATTTCGCTGCCACCCTAATATATCGTCACCTAAAATGCAAAACGCCCTAACTAACAAAATATTCAAAATCGGTATTTTGATAGATGCTGGTGTATTTTATTAACCTACACGTCCCTTCAAAAAATTTGGGTCAAATAATAAAAATTAACGATTTTATAGCCAAAAATTAATAACATGTGAATTGCAAACTCGTCAATGAACGCAACAAGAAATAAATTTTTTTTAATCATTTTGTGATTAATATTAATACATATTTACAAAACGTATGTCCTCGCAAAATTTTAGCCCAATTCAATAAAAACCAACAAAGTTGTTAACAAGTTAAAAAACATTCTCTATACTGTTTATTGCTTCTCGTGTAAAATTAACATTTTAGGTGACGATATATTTGATCTTGCAAAACGCCGACACATGTATATTTTTTTTGTCTCCTCTACCAGAATTAATCGTCGGAACCCCGTAATTTTTTTTAGTGTTGTACTGTGTTATTATTTAAGGAGAGATCTAGAACTTACGGCCGGCACCGCAACCCTAATAGGTCTTTTGTGCCAAGATCTATAAATTTAAGTTAAACTCTGTTCAATATTTCTAATGAACATTATCACAGAGGATGGAGATCCTAGCCTTATAGACGCAGAATTAAGTAAGTTCCTGTCTTATTGTTAGAACCGTCTTCTGATCCTACAAATTCTGATCCTACACTATACATATGAGAGTTTCTTCGTCAACCGGGCCACCCCTCTCTTCAAAATTAGTATGGGTTTAAACATTTTTTAAAAAATTTTGAAATTACTTAAACATATTTTCTTTTGAATGCCGAATACCGGTTTTTAAACATTTTTAAATATTACAAATTCGCTTAAAACTCTTCATACAAGGGTTCTTAGGGTCTCTTAAGAAGAATCTGCAATTGGATTTTCAGAACTCAAAATGGCGGATCCAACATGACGATTTTTTTTTTTTAATAACAGATTCACTTAAAACTCTTTACGCACAGGTTTGTTGGGTTGTTAAATTAGAATCTGCATTTGAAATTCGAACTTCAGGATTCGTATTCAGCGACTCTAAAAACTCGTAGTATAAAAAGTTTCAGGAAATCGGTTTATTTTTAAACATATTGGTCGCCATGTTGAATATGAGAATATAATAAATAAAATTTTTTGGGCATCGAACTAGAATAATACTCTTATCAAAAATAGATATACACAGGAAAATTTTTTGGAAAAAATTCTTGGTTCAATAGATTCTTGAATACATTCTACGGTAATCACAACAAAATTTTCTATGTAAAATTATTTTTTAAAAAGACTACTTGCTCTAAAAAACGATTGCTTTCGGGACAATTTCAAACAAAAATCATTGATTCTGGAATGTTAAGTAGAACCGGTTGCAGGGTAGTTTGATGGGTTTCGGAACCGATTATTTGGAACAGAAAATTTTGCTGGGTAATACAAAATTAGCACAATATTTTTAAGAATTCAAACATGTATGGTCTCTGAAACGATAGGCTAGGTTTGAAGTGGCTGCTAACGCTTTATGTTCGCACACATAGACTCTGAGGTCTGTTGTGACATAAACTCAGAAGTCCATTTGGACGATATAATAAAGCTTCTCATAGATGATAAACTTAAGTACTTATTATGTTAATTCGTAATGGAGAAAATAAATGACCTCGAACTTAAATAAACTTCTTAATGTTTTGTTTCTTTTATTTAAATCGTAAACATTCAAAGCCTTGATATAAATCATCAAATTTGTAAATATTAATATTAAAACATCTAAACAAATAGAATAATCTTCTTTGAATGGTATATAAACCAAGACAGTTTTTATTAAAAGTTATAGTTATTTTAAATTTAACAATGAAATCATTAGGATTATTCCAACTTATTGTCATATTATGTGTGGTAATAATACATAATGTTGACTGTCAAACCACGGTAGGGCCAACAACAGGTACAACAACAGTTGCAACCACAGCAGCAACTGATACCACAGCAGCAACTCCAACAACAGCTGCACCAACAACAACAGCTGCAACAGCAGCAACAACATCCTCATCCACTACGAACAAGAAAAAGAAGAAGAAAGTCACTTTAAGTAACTTCAAATTCACGGTTAAGAGGAAACTTAAGAAGAACAAGACATCGTCAGGCTAAAAATTTCAATATGTTAAAGTAGTCTATAATTCAAAAACTATAAAATTTAAAACTAGCAATTACAATTATAACTGAAATGTACAAAAAAATATAAATTTATATTCCATTAAAATACGTATAACAAATAAAATATATCCGAATTAAACCTTAAGATGACTTTTGTTAAATTTTTTCGATTGCCAGTCAAATTACGGTTTATTTTGGTATAAAAATTCTACCTTAAAAATTCGAACTTTAGACGCATCAGACACTTTTAGATCGGGGAGTTAAATTTAGGATTTGAGAAAAAAAAAAAATTCATACACGCAAAAAAAAATCTGTGTAGGCGTGAGCAAAATTCTGGCATAATTTAACCAAAAATATGCTAAAACTACATCCGACGAAGTAGTTTTCGCAATTTAACCAAAAATGCTTATGTAAAAAAAAATTTTTTTTTAATTTTATGTACTATCACAAAAAATTACTTTTGTAAATTGTCCGACAAATTTTCGTTCGTTTTGGTCTAAAGACTCTATGTTTAAATTTTTAGCCAAATCAGACAATTTTAATACGTGCCACTGGGGGGTTAAAGTTTTTTGTACAAATCAAAAAAAAAAATTTGGGGCCAAATTTTAACCCCCCCACCCCAAGGTTAAAATTGTCCGATTTGGCTAAAAACTTAAATATAGAGTTTTTAGACCAAAGCGAATCATAATTTGCCTGGAAATTGGCGAAATTCGGTAGGTGAAAAAGTGAATTTTTTCACGATAAATTTTTACACGATAAATTGTATGTCACAGATAGGAATAATACTCTTTTGTGAATATGTATCATTAAAAGCAATATCTCAGCTAAAATCCTTTCCAGTCAAAATTTAAAAAAAATATATATTTTGAGTAAGACCCCAACGGTCCTATTTTTTTTTTTTTTTCGAAGTTAATTTTGAAGCGGAATGGTTTATACCAACAAAATGAAATGTTTAGTCGTTAATAAGCTGCTGGTAAAGCTAATTCGGGTACGCTGAATTCAATGGTGAAAGCTGTTTTTCAAAGTTAGCGCTCGTATTCGCGATATTCGCGATTTAAAATTGTAAAGCTGCAGTACAACAAAAATTAAATTTTTATGCTTTTGGGATAGTTTTTAAATATAAATTTAATAAATGGATTGTTTTTTTCGCGAAAAAAAAAAAAATTCTCCGCGAAAAAGAAAAAAAAATCAGCCAAAAATTTTTTTTTTTTTTTCGAAAAATTTTGTCTTTGCAATGTATAGTATTCTACACATTTTCATTAATTAATAGCAAAATAAAAAAAAAAAAAATGGGGAAAAAATCGCAATAAAATATCGCGAAAAAAAATTTCCGCGAATAATTTTTTTTTGTATATAAAATATAGTTTAGATGATAAAAATTCAGAAATTGGCTAAATAATATAAGAAAATATTTTTTTTTACTTAAAACTAAAAAAAATAATCGCGAATATCGCTAATACATACGCTAACTTTGAAAAAACTGTTATTACAATGGGATAAACTAGCTTTACCAGATGGATGTCGTAATTTCAAATCAAACTAAAAATATTTATATTAAACCAATTATTACAAGAAAAAAACGATTTTTCGCAACCAAAAAATGTTTTCGCGAAAAAAATTCACGGTATTATAGTTTGTTATGCAAGTTTACAGACTTGAATAGTTTTAAATTTAAAAATTCTTACAAAAGATTAAAAATATCGTTTTTATTGTACTTGGGCATCAAAATTTTAAATCGCGAATACGAGCGCTAACTTCAAAAAAGGGCTAGCACCATTGAATTTAGCGTACTTGAATTAACTTTACCAGTAGGGTGCCCAGCTTGTTAAAACAAAAAAGTTTAAAATTCGAGCAGAGTGTAATTAAAAAAAATTAAAAAATCTAAAAAAAATTTTTGTTTGTATGGGAAAATAACGATTTTGGGGCAAAACTTTAACCCTCCAAGGGCACGGTTTAATTTTGGTCGATTTGCCAAAAAATTTAAACATAGAGTTTTTAGACCAAAACGAACCATAACACAGGCAAACAAATTTTAAACCCATAAACCAGAGGTAACTTTTCCAAAGGTTCGAGTTGCGCTGAATCCGAATCTGGTCGCAGAATTTGACTATCACATCAGGTTTTCGAGATATCTTAGCTTGAAGTAAAAAAAAAGAACGGGTTTTCGCCATACTCGAGACGTTATAACTGCGAATATTCACCTTTGTTTATAAAATCTGATCAGTAGTCTGAAAGTTCTATAAATCACCTTTAAAATTAATGTTTAACCTTTATAATATCTTGTTTCATCTCTGAGATATCTTAACCTCAAGTTTGTTCGCGTTTCGTGACTCTGGATGCGGCTGAGAGTGGTATGTATTCATTAAACAAATATAAATTTCAACTAAACAATTCAAAAGGCATTTTTTGTTTTTATACCCTACACCACTCTGGGGTACAGGGTATAATGAGTTTGTGCTGATGTTTGTAACTACCCGAAATATTGGTCTAGACCTACCTTCAAGTATAACGATCGACTCAGAATTACTTTGAGTCGATTTAGCTATGTCCGTCCGTCCGTCTGTCCGTCTGTCCGTCCGTCCGTCCGTCTGTCTGTCTGTCCATCCGTCCGTATGTCCATCTATCGGTTTAAGCACGATACAGGTCGCAATTTTAAATCAATTGACTTGAAATTTGAAACTTAAGCATCTTTTGGCACAAGGAGGAAGCCTATTGAAATTGAAGAAAATCGGTCCATGTTAAGACCTAGCCCTCATACAAACGCCCCCTTTGGATTCGGCTTAAATGACTCTAATAAATGTATTATAATAGATATCGCTTTGAAATTTAACAGGTAATCAAATTTTGTATGCACGAATCATCATTCTAAATTTCAAAGGAATCGGATCAGTCCTTCTGGTAGTCCCCATACAAACCACCCTCCCGATATTCACATAATTCCCTCAAAATTCATGAAAATGAAAATATTTGAAAAAAATTGTATTTTTAGGTGTTAAGCGTGTACTTTAGTAACCTAATCAAATCGAAATATAATTGAAATTTAGTCCCCCATATAAAAATTTCCACCGATATTCAGTTAAATCGGTCTATTGGGAAAAAAAATAAACCAATTCCACAAAAATTTGATCTGAGTGTTTTCTACACTAAATAAAGATCTAACAAAGGGCAGATCCAAACGGTCCATGTTTGGACTTGGGACCCATTTTCGGAAAAACACTGGTGTAGGGTATCATATGGTCGATCTTGACCGACTATAACTTTCTTACTTGTTTTTAATTGGGAATTTAAGAATTTTATAAGTTCGTCGTAAAATAAAGGTGAAATGTAGCAAATTTGCATTCATAAATAAAGATCTAACAAAAGGCAGATCCAATCGGTCCATGTTTAGACTTGGGACCCATTTTCGGGAAAACACTGGTGTAGGGTATCATATGGTCGGTCTTGACCGACTATAACTTTCTTACTTGTTTTTAATTAGGAATTTAAGAATTTTATAAGTTCGTCGTAAAATAAAGGCGAAATGTAGCAAATTTGCATTCATAGGAAAAATACCGTGAATTAAGCGAAAACCTAAAATTTGTTAAATTTCTTGTAAAGATATCTCAGAGAAGAAACAAGATATAACAGAGGCTAAACATCTATTTTAAAGGTATGAAATAGGACTTTCAGACTACATATCAGGATTTATAAATAAATGTGAACTCGCGCAGTTATAACGTCTTGAATATGGCGAAAAACATGTTTTTTTTTCAAAATTTAAACTAAGATATCTCGAAAACCTGATATGATAGAGAAATTCTGAGTACAGATTCGGACTCAGCGCAGCTCAAACCCTTAAAATAAAATATTTCTAGTCAAAATTTTTAATTATTTTTTATTAACGTTTTAAAAACTTGATTTCATTTAAAAGATCATTGTGCAGGATATCCATGTATTCGGCCAAGTCAAATTTAACTTGTTGTCAAATTTCTTATACAACAACCCATATGCAGAACCAGCTTTAAAATTTCCCCCTTTCACTTAATCTACAAAAAAAAAAATATTAAATTACAACATTTCAAAAAAAAATATTTATTAATTTCGATAAACAAACCTTGTTTAAAAAAATTCAACTCTTCATAAACTTTCATAGAACGTTCAATAATTTCATCCTTCAACCGCCATAAACTTGTATCGATTACCGGATCATCCAGGGTTTTCTTTATATAAGGTTCACGGTAATGATTGATCTGAGCATCGCTGGCATTAAATGAAATACTACGGCAACTATCCGATGACCAATGAAAGGGAAAATGATTATGGGTGGCTATAATGCGATCGGTATTATAAAAACATTTTGTCACCCAATCGGGTCTTATGTGATCTCTAACACGTTCCACATGCTGCAACATATAAAAATATTCGGGTATTTCTTGGGAGTATCGGGGTTTTTCAGGATAACGTGGAAAATATACACAACGAAAACAAAAGCTGGCAAATTTTTTACAATTTTTATCTTGAATACCTTCACCATATTGTGCCAGATCACGCCAATTACTAAAGTTACCCAAAGGCATGAGAACTTCATCGATATCGACATTTGTCACATATTCATATTGATAGATATTACGATATAGACAATCATTATAGGGTATCACCTCATGTTTAACATGTGGCCAATTATTGTATTTCATTTCTAAATGACGATATTCTGGTAAATTTCCAACTTCCAAAGTGAAACTAAATGGCCGATATTCCAAGAAACCCGAACGTTCATAATATTCTAAAACTTTTGTCATATTTGCATGAACTTGTAGCTTGTACATTATTATCTTTTCAGCTCCCAATAACCGTATTGTTTCTAGATATTCCACTAAACGGTGAGACAAATCAACGTATGGAAAATCTAAACCTTTAACACAAACTGCAAATCCTTTTTTAATTTCATTATGTTTCAAAGGCAAATATGTGACTTTAACATTATTTGTGGCTTTATCACAGGGTTTTGATACCAAAGATACGGTGCGGGGTATCCAATTTTTATGTTCCTTTGGCAAAGCACATGATATGAAATGACCATGATTGTCTCGAGAATCATGACCCCAACCATAGAGCCATAATCTACGCACTTCTTTAGCTAACATTATAATCGGTTGTGATTGTTCTTTATACCAAAACTGACAATATGTTTGAGCATAATCTGTATCATTGGGTGATAAAAAATTTATCATTGTTAAAATGCGTACCATGGGATCATCTTTGACAACTGAAGGTCTATTATCCAAATACGCTCCAAATATATAATGAGATATATTCTTATTATGAAATTCTTGCCAATAATCGTTATGTATTTGAACATCGGTCAGTGAGGGATACCAGGCACATGAATTATTTAAATTTCTTTTACGATATTGAATATTAATTAAATCTTCTATAGGTAAGTAGGGGATTTCTTTTGAAATATGTTGAAAAATTTTAGATGCTTTGGGTTCTGAAAAATATTAAGAATTTTGTTATATTAAGGCAATTAAAAAACCGTTTTTCGCATAACCGCATATATGTTAACATTTCCCGTTTAACCTAAAACGCACCAACGTTTAATAAAATTTACTTGGCATCCCTGTTGTTGAATGTCAAAATTTATTGAGACAACAGTACAGACTAGTATGTAAACAATGGTGCAAATTGCGTACTTTCCAATATGGTGGCATGGTTTTTAGTACAGAATTATCATCGCTGCCTATTTTATGTGTGCCTCTACGTGTGAGCTTTTGTGTATGTATTTTTGATGTTTGTTTTCGTTTTGTATGAAACGTCAAAAGTTACAACGTGTGCTGTCACTAATACTTACACACATCAAATGCAACTCTGTGATCCTACTACTCATGTACTGTGATTGAGACTAAAACAGAAAAAGGTTTGTGTCTTTACTAATTCTTAAAATAATTTAACTTGGCTTCACTTTTTATCGAAACTTAAATTAATCACCGATAACACTACTTAACATAAAAAATTCGCGACCTTATACACTTAACTACAATAGTTCACAAAAATTTGGTCTCTAAACTTTCCCATCAGGGTTCTGAGAAATTTGGGGTCAACTTTAAAAAAAATATCATTTTCCGCATTTTTGAAAACTCATAGTGGATGAAACCGAGTTCATCCACTATGAGTATATGAGTATATGTCAAATCAGACACTTTGAATTTTTTTTTTTTTTAGATTTTCCCAATTTGTTTACAGTTTTTGTACCCTTTGAAAACTCTTTTGTGGTAAATATTCAGATTTTTTTGATGACCAGTTCAAAAATTATAGAATTTTCAGAAATTGGTAGTTTGTTCCTTTACTCAAACTTCTTTTACTCATAACTTCTTCAATAATGGTCCAAATTTCAAGTGTTTATACCCTCCACTCTGGTGATAGAGTGTATATATAAGTTTGTCATTCCGTATGTAACACATTAAAATATTGGTTTATGACCTCATAAAGTATATATATTCATGATCCTTGATCGATTTTAAGTCGATCTAACGATGTCCGTCTGTCTGTCTGTCTGTCCGTCTGTCTTTCTGTCTGTTGAAATCGCGTTTTTGGCAATAATCCGGAACCGATTTAAACGCTTGGGGTACCAAAAGTTGCGGAATTTATCCAGGAAGAAACTGATGTATTTTTTTTTGAAATCGGTTAAGTATTTTAAAAGTTATGAGTGGATTTCTGGAAAAAGTCTTAGGTGTTTTCAACATAACCCTTAATTAACTCTTAGTTTGTGTACACTCAAAATAGTATCGCCGGCCCTCTTCACATGTGTGGACCCTAATGGGCCCTAACATTGGATCCAAAAAATTGGGGGTAAAAAGGGTAAAAACTGTACTGGTCATAGAGACTTGAAATTTGGACTGTATGTTACCCTCCCGCAATATAGATCCACTATGGCTGGAGTTTTGCCAATGGTAAGAGGGTAAAAAGGGTAAAAAACTGTACTTTCGGTACTTTTTAAGTCTCCTGATATTATGATCATAGGGACTTGAAATTTGGACTGTATGTTCAATTCCCGGAATATAGATCCCCTAAGGCTGGGTTTTTGCCAATGATGTTTCTAATAGGATAAAAAGGGTAAAAACATGTACTTTTGTTACATTTTATATTTCCTTAAATAATGGTACTAGAAAATTGAAATTTGCAATGTCGGTTCACCTTCCGGAAAAAAAGATTCACTAAGGCTCGCCAATGTTGATTCTACGGGAGTAAAATGGGTAAAAAAGTACTTTTGGTACTTTTTTTTATTTACTGAAATAATGGTTATTCAAACTTGAAATTGAGAATGTAGGATCCTTTAGTGAAATAAAACATTCTAGAACAAGTACTTTCTGAAAATTCTGTACCGTTTACAAAAAGTACCTTTTATAAAAAGTACCTTTTATAAAAGGTTCCTTTATAAAAAGTACCTTTTATAAAAATTACCTTTTATAAAAAGTACCTTTTAGAAAAAGTACCTTTTATAAAAAGTACCTTTTATAAAAAGTACCTTTTATAAAAAGTACCTTTTATAAAAAGTACCTTTTATAAAAAGTACCTTTTATAAAAAGTACCTTTTATAAAAAGTACCTTTTATAAAAAGTACCTTTTATAAAAAGTACCTTTTATAAAAAGTACCTTTTATAAAAAGTACCTTTTGTAAAAAGTACCTTTTATAAAAAGTACCTTTTATAATAAGTACCTTTTATAAAAAGTACCCTTTATAAAAAGTACCTTTTATAAAAAGTACCTTTTACAAAAAGTAACTTTTATAAAAAGTACCTTTTACAAAAAGTAACTTTTATAAAAAGTACCTTTTATAAAAAGTACCTTTTATAAAAAGTACCTTTTATAAAAAGTACCTTTTATAAAAAGTATTTTTTATAAAAAGTACCTTTTATAAAAAGTACCTTTTATAAAAAGTACCTTTTATAAAAAGTACCTTTTATAAAAAGTACCTTTTATAAAAAGTACCTTTTATAAAAAGTACCTTTTATAAAAAGTACCTTGTATAAAAAGTACCTTTTATAAAAAAGTACCTTTTATAAAAAGTACCTTTTATAAAAATTTCCTTTCATTAAAAGTACCTTTTATAAAAAGTACCTTTTATTAAAAGTACCGAAAGAACACTTTTTGGTACTTTTTTATTTCCTGAGGTATAAATAAAACAAACTGTTTTGTTTTTTAAATCATTACATTGGTGGAGGGTATTTAAAGATTCGTCACAGCCGAATATAGCTTTCTTACTTGTTTGCCCTTATTTTTGCACTCACTTACGAAATGTACAGCTCTTTTGGTTTTTTAATGGGGTCCTCGACTGATATTTTAATTCGTTTTGCATGGAATAGCAAAGTAATACAACATTATTTAAAAAAAAAAAAAAAACTTTGCTTTGGCATCAAGATTTAATGTTTCGGGCAAGAGTACAAAATATGCAGGCATCTGAGACTTTTTTATTTTGTAAAAACTTCTATGAACTTTAGTCTTTCAAAATCTCAGAATCTGCAACTTTTCAGATTCTGAAATATTTCACAATCGAAGCTTTTTATGTCGGAAAGATTTCTATGAATTTGAGGCTTTAGATTTATGATTAATTTCTCCTATAGAAAAATTCTCACAAGAAAAGTTTGTAACTTTTTTTTTTGTTATCTCCTATTTGACAACAATTCCTTGCAATTTTACAAGCTTTTTACCAATAATTTTGTAATTTTACAAGCTTTTTACTAATAAAATTATAAATTTACAAATTTTTTTACAAGGAGGTTTCGTGTAGATTTTTTGCTAAAATTACCAGTTTTTTCGTAATTTTACAAGATTTTTACTAATAAAATTGTAAATTTACAACTTTTTTAGCGCAATTAAGCTTACAAGGAAATCTCGTAAATTTACTAGATTTTTTTTGGAAAAAATTTTGAAAATTTTTAAAATTACAAAAAAAAATGTAAAATTACAAAAAAAAAAGGAAATTTCGATCGAAAATATTTTGTTAAAAAACAAGGAAAACTGTCAAATATTGGTAAAATGGGATGACGAGACTTTTCCTAGTAATTTGATTAGATTTTTTGTTGTATGTATACGCGAATTTAATGGCATTTCGGGGCCCCCTTAGGCTCGCGGCCCCGGGCATATGCTGTGTGTGTTGTAATGCTTAAAACGGTACCGGTTGTCAAAAATATCCAAAACGTCAATTTTTCTGAACTTTGACCTGTGTTTTCTCAAAAACCTGATGTAATGAAAAAGTTAGGCGATCAGATTTAAGATCACTAGATCAATTGCAATTTACTGTGTAAGGTGTAATTATACAAGTTTAAAATTAGCTTGGATAATTTAAAATTTGTATTGTAAGCGTATACGGTTATGCGAAAACAGGGCTTGAGAAAAACTTCAAAATGGAATATAGTTTTTCTTTTAAAACTCATTTCTTACCTGCTCTATTATCAAATCGTACATTATTCAAATTTTTTATAAATATAAATTGTTCACTATTTAAATAAATAGAAACTGTTACGAGTATGAAAATAATTGTAAACAAAACAATTGATTTGTAATTTTTAAAAATATATTTCTGCATTCTTATGTTGTTGATGAACGAGCTAAAATGAATGTTTTTTTAAGCCGAAACTGTTTAGTTGTATTATTTTTTAAAACATATGTTTTAAATATTTGTTTTTTAAACAAAATCAACAATAGTTTTTTTAAAATACACTAAGAGAAAAACTCATATTAAAATTATAAATTAAAAATTTTCAATTTTATTTTATATACGAATATGCTACATATTTTTGAAATTAAAAATTTAATATTTACTACACAGTGCTACAAAAATGAAAAAAAAAATATGTAGAGGTTTTCATAGGCAAATTCAAACTTGGGTTTGTAACTTGGATAATAATTCATCTAGTGGTGAATAAAACAGTTTTTCACCAGCTGGTGAATAAAAAGTAACATAATTATTTTTCAACAAAAAAAAAATTTTTTCATCAATTTTTTTTTTTTTTCATCAAATTTTATTTTTCCATAAATTTTTTTCATCAATTTTTCTTTTCATCAAACTTTTTTTTTCATCAATTTTTTTTATCAAATTTTTTTTCATCAAATTTTTTTTTTTTTCATCAAATTTTTTTTTCATCAAAATTTTTTTTTTCATTAAATTTTTTGTTATCAAAAATTTGTTCATCAAATTGTTTTTTGTTTTTGATCACATTTTTTTTTCATCACATTTTTTTTCATAAATTTTTTTAATTTTTTTTTCATAAAATTTTTTTTTCATAAATTTTTTATCAAATTTTTTTCATCAAATTTTTTTATCAAGTTTTTTATTATCAATTTTTTTCTCACCACAAAATTTTTTTTTTCATCAATTTTTTTACATCAAAAAATTTTTCTTTTTATCAAAAAAATTCATCAAAAACTTTTTTTCATCAAAATTTTTTTCACCAAAAATTTTGTGTTCATTAAAATTTTTTTAACATAATTTTGGTTTTTCGTAAAAAAAAAAAAAATTTTTTTTTACCAAAGTCTAAGCTTTTCGCATAAAAACTTTCCATTTGTTTATCAAATGTACATAAAACAAGTGAGAGTGTTATATTCTTTGGTGTCGAATCTTTTATACTCTCCAAAATGTAAAAACACTTGTTTGCACTTATTTTTGCACTCACTTACGAAATGTACAGCTCTTTTGGTTTTTTTATGGCGTCCTCGACTGATATTTCAATTCGTTTTGCATGGAATAGCAAAGTAATATAACATTATTTTTTCTAAAAAAACTTTGCTTTGGCAAGTACACCCAAATCTTCCGTACAAAATTCGCAGGCATTTTTTATTAGAAAATGTGTTGAAAAACTGAATTTATTTAATTAAAACTTCAAAAATTTATAACTTTGTTGATTTACAACGGATTATCCATTTTATGGTTTTGTTTGCACGATATGCGCATAAGCTTTTAAACAAATCAAAAAGATTAATAATCGGTTTAAAAATTAGCTGAGCTACGGTAATTTACGTTAACGAAAACCTTATTTTTTCAAAAAAATTTTACATTTATTTCATTCTTTTTTACAAAAATTCTGATTAACTTTTATTTAAAAATAAAAATTGTTTAATTCTACCTTGAAAATATTATATTTTAAGTAGGTTTATTCTACCTCGATGTCATTATTTCCTTTACTAATTAAAACTATTATATTCTCATAGAATAATTTTCTTAAAATTATTTTTTTGTTTTAAATTTATTCGTGTTGGTCATTTTTGCAAAACTTAATCGACATGTGTTTTGGAACTTGTCAGATACCATCGTCAAGATTATTCTGCAAATATAAAAACTCTATGCTACAAGTAGCAAAGGGAATTTAAGAGACAAATATCTAATGTCCAAGCTAAATTATTAATACGTATTCGACTCTACTTTCATTGAGAATTAGAAGACGAAAATTGTAAAATCGTAGTAAGATCACGATCGTCAAATAATCAACAAAAATATTAACAAGTAGAAAAGTTAAACTCGACTTGGCCTAATCTATGAATACCCTCCACAATGCCCTTTTTAATTAATAGTAAATTTTCTAGCGTGAAAAAATAAAATTTTTGATTAGAAATATTTTATTTTGTGTAAAAAACTATTTTTTTAGTAATTTTTCAAAAAAAAAAAAAAAAATTGCTAAATTTTTTTTAATGTGTAAATTTTTTAAATAATTTACTTAATTTTTTCGGGTGTATTTTTTGGTTGTTTTTAGTGTTAAAATATTTTGGAGTGACAAAATACGTTGTAAAATATTTTTGTGTTTTAAAACATGTTTCACGGGTTTCAAAACGTGAATTTAAGGTGAAACTTATCTGAAATTCACAGTTTTGGTTATAACTTTTGAACCACAGCACACTGGGGCGAGATGGTAGTTTTTTTGGCCAAAACTAAAAAAACCAAAATAATTTAATTTAAAACAAGTAGAAAAGTTAAATTCGACCTGGCCGAATCTATGAATACCCTCCACAATGCCCTTTTTAAGTTATAGTATATTTTCTAGAGTGAAAAAATAACATTTTTGATTAGAAATACTTAATTTTGTGTAAAAAAATGTTTTTTTAACTACTTTTTGAAAAAAAAAATTTACTAAATTTTTTTTTATTGTAAAATTTTTTTTGAGTGTAAAATTTTTTTCGAGTTTATTTTTTTTTTCTTTTAGTGTAAAAATATTTTTGTGACTTATCAATGTTTTTAAAACATGTTTAAAGGGTTTTCAACATGTGAATTTAAGTTGAGGCGAATCTGAAATTTACGGTTTGCTAATAACTTTGGAACTACTGAACCAATTTGACTTAAATTCAATACGAAACAGCCAAAAGGAACGACAAATATATATGCCAAGCTTCAGCATCCTCAGAATTTCCTTTAAAAAGTTATTGTGTTTCTTATCTCGTAAATTCGGAAAAATCCTTGCCGAAATTTATTATTTTGCTCATAACTTTTGAACCACTGGACCGATTTCGCTGGATTCCAATACCAACCTGACCAGGTAAATGCCCAATATATATGCCAAACTTCAGGAGCCTCCGTAAAGTCTTTCAAAAGTTAACGTGTTTTCAACAGACAGACAGACGGACGGACGGACATCGCTAGATCGTCTTAGAATCGAACGAGGAGAGATATTTCGAGTTGTTACACACGGAATGACAAACTTATATTTACCCTCTATCACTAAAGTTGAGGGTTTAAAAACGTGAATGCACTTTTGTAATATCTGTAATATATGTAAAAATCGGTACACCCATTTTCTTTGAATGATCCATCAAAGATAAAATATGTATGTTAAAATCTCCATATACAGTAATCAAAAAAGCTAACAAATTTATACATTATTAAGGTGGGACCTTGTTTTTTTTTGGGGGGGGGGGGATTAATTTATTTGACAAAGGGAAGTACAACATGTAAACAGCTCGTTTTTCCTATTTTTTTTGATGATTTTTTTATATTTTTATATAAATTTTGAAAAATTGTTCCATTTGAAATAGTTTTTCCAAAATGTGTTCGCGACATAATCAAAAGTTAGGATGCCAAAATGTTTGTTGGTTTGCTAGCTTTCTGACCTTTCTGACTGACCTGCCCGCTATTGTCCGTTTTTTCATCTGCTTATAAAATATCAATAGAAAGGGAGATGAACAAATCTAAAGTTTTTAAAATGTGCCTTTTTTAATTGAATTAAATTAATTTTATAAATTAACAATTTTCAAGTTTTTCCAAAAGTGCATACATAGTGTTTTTCTATATTAATACGGGATAAAATGAAACCCGGTTACCCTAAAACCCGAATACACAAAAAACCGGTTACGAGAAAAACCCGGTTAATCGAAAAATAGTTTTTTTTATCGTATTAAAATTTGTTTTCAATACATTGAAAAAAAAGTACCCGGTTAGGCGGTCCAGACAGTTTTTTGAAAGAGTGTGGAACTTTTGATAACGATAAGTTAAAAAAAAAAAGGTTTTCACAATTTTTTTTTTATTATTTTTTTTTTTTCAATTATTGGTATTTCGATTCCATTTGTGTAAACGAGCACGTTTTTGGAAAGTAAGGTAAAAAGGATAATTCTGGCCCAATTTTATTTCAATTCCATTTTTTAAAACGGTCACAAGCGGGCAACTTATGGAAAGTGTGGATAGGAAAGATAATTCTGGCCCGACAGTTTTTTTAAAGGGCGTTCATTAAAATTTTTTTTTTTTTTAATTTTAATATTTCAATTCCATTTGCGTAAAAGGGCACAAGCGGGCAACTTTTTTGGAAAGTAGGGATAGAAAGGATAATTTTGGCCCAGACAGTTTTTTGGAAGGGCGTGAAACTTTTGATAACGATGGGTTTAAAAACGGGGTTTACAAAAAAAAAAAAAAATTTTATAAAATTTTAAATTTTTGTAATTTTTGGTATTTTAATTCCATTTGTGTAAACGGGCACAAGCGGGTAAGTTTTTTATAAAGTGGGGTTAAAACGACTAATTCTGAACAAGACACTATTTTGAAAGGGGGTTTTCAAAAAAAAGACAAACTTTTCCAATTTTTTTAATAAACTCTTATTTCAATTCAATTTTTGAAAACGGGCACAAGCGGGAAAGTTTTTTGGAAAGTGCTGATAAAAAGGGTAATTCTGGCATAGCCAGTTTTTTGAAAGGGCGTGGAACTGTTAATGACGATGAGTTTAAAAGGGGGGTTTAAAAAAAAATAATAATTTCTTCCAATTTTTTTAAAAGCTCTTATTTAAATTCAATTTTTGAAAACGGGCACAAGCTGGTAACTTTTTTGGAAATTGCTGGTACAAAGGATAATTCTGGTCTAAAAAGTTTTTTGAAAGGCCGTGGAACTTTCTATAATGATGAGTTTTAAAAAAAAAAAAAAAATTTCCATTTTTTTTATAAATTTTATTTAAATTCCATTTTTGAAAACGGGCACAAGCAGGAAACTTTTTTTGGAAAGTGTGGATAGAAAGGATAATTCTGGTTCAGACAGTTTTTTGAAAGGGCCTTAGACTTTTGATAACGATGAGTATAAAAAGGGGGTTTTCAAAACAAAAACTTAATTTTTTCCAATTTTTTATAAACTTCTCTATACCCTACACCACTCTGTGGTACAGGGTATAATGCGTTTGTGCTGATGTTTGTTACTACCCGAAATATTGGTCTAGACCTACCTTCAAGTATACCGATCGACTCAGAATTACTTTTTGAGTCGATTTACCGATGGCCGTCCGTCTGTCTGTCCGTCCGTCCGTCTGTCGATTTAAGCACGAAACAGGTCGCAATTTTCAATCAATTGACTTGATTTTTGTAACGTAAGCGTTCTTTAGCCCAAGTACGAAGCCTTTTGAAATTGGAAAAAAATCGGTCCATATTATTCTTAAATGACTCTAATAACCGTAATTTAAATTTTGTAATCAAATTTTGTAATCAAATTTTGTAATCAAATTTTGTATGCACGAGTCACCATTTTAAATTTCAAAGGAATCGGGTCAGTCTTTCGCGTTGTCCCCATACAAACCACCCTCCCGATATTCAAATAATTCCCTCAAAATTCATAAAAATGGAAATATTTAATAAAAATTTTGTTTTTAGTTGTTATAAGTGTAGTTTAGTAGCCATATCACTTCGGAATAAAATTGGACCATTTTTGGACTTAGTCCCCCATTCAAAAATTTCGACCGATGTTTAATTAAATCGGTCTATTGCCAAAAAAAAAATAAAACAATTCAACTAAAATTTTATTTGTGTGCGTTTTCTACACTAGATAAGGATCTTATAAAAGATAGATCTAATCGGTCCATGTTTGGACTCGGCACTTTTTTTCCAGAAAACACTGGTGTAGGGTATCATATGGTCGGTCTTAACCGAATATAATTTTCTTACTTGTTTTCAATTCAATTTTGGAGACGGTATATTCACGTGATTTAAATGAAAATCAATGACGCTCACGCGTGAATCATGGTAATTTTAAACTCTTTTTTCAATTTAATTTTTGAATACTTACACTCAAAAGAAAAACTCTGTCAAAAAATCTGTAAAACGACTTTCAATTTGAATTGGCAATCTTTTAGCAGATTGTTTTGCTGAGAAGGATATTTTTACTAAAATCTCTGTCATTCAGTTTAAGAAAATAACAGATATTTTACTATGTTTATACTGATTTTGTTTGCTGAATTTCATTATTTTTTCAAGAAATTTTTTTATACAAAAAAAAGCAGAACAGATTGTCAGCAGATTGCTCTGCTGAAATCAGCAGATTGTTCTGTTGAAATCAGCAGATTATTCTGCTGAAATCAGCAGATTGTTCTGCTAAAATCAGCAGATTTTTCTGCTAAAATCAGCAGATATTTCTGCTAAAATCAGATTTCGCTGCTGTCGAACAACACACATGTTTAATAGCTAAAACGCCAGATAAAAGTATAAGCTTCCGTAGCGTAGTGGTTAAGAAGTGTACTTTCAAATCGGAAGGTGGCGAGGTCGATGCTGGCTGGCTGCGTATGTTTTTTTTTTTTTTTTTCTTATTATATTTATTCACCTCTTATGACAGATATTTAGCAAACCGTGTCTGCTAAAATCAGCAGATTTCTCATATGGCTCAAAATGGGTGTATTTTCAGCAGATTTTTCTGCTGATTGGACAGAGAATTTATTTTGAGTGTATAAATCAGGTGATTTAAATGAAAATCTCTCACGCTCACGCGTAAATCACGTTGTTTTTTTGAGTCACGCAAATCACGGGACCAGAGGCCATCTCCAATTTAAATACATAAACAAAAAATAAGTGTCTCTTCATTTGTTTCATTTATAACATCTGTAAATGAAACTGAAACAGTTTCCTTGTAGGTCCGATTTCAAAAAGTTTCAAGTCACTTATTTTTTACCCTAATATAGGCATATATTCTGAATTTAAAAAAAATCGATTAACATTAACGACCTGTAGAGACTTTTGGCCAAAAAACATACCATCTTGGCCCAGTGTGCACTGGAGCGATTTGGCTGAAATTTAATACGAAACAGGCGTGGAGCACGGCAAGTAAATATGCCAAGCTTCAGCATCCTCAGAATTGCTTTTCAAAAGTTAACATGTTTTTTATCTCGTATATTCATGAAAAACCCTTGCCGAAATTCAGTATTTTGGTCATAACTTTTGAACTACTATACCGATTTCGCTGGATTGCAATACCAACCTGACCAGGTAAATACCGAACATATGTACCAAACATCAGGATCCTCCGTAAAGTCTTTCAAAAGTAAGCGTGTTTTCAACAGACAGACGGACGGACATCGCTAGATCGTCGTAAATCGATCGAGGATCATTAATATATGGGGCATTCCATGTCAAATCGCACACTTAACAATTTTTTTTTTTTTAGATTTTCCCAATTCGTTTACAGTTTTAAAGACCCTTCGAAAAATCCTTCGTGGTAAATTTTCAAAATTTTTTGGTGACCCGTTCAAAAGATATCGAATTTTTAAAAATTGATAGTTTGTTCCTTTACTCAAACTTCTTTTACTCATAACTTCTTCAATAATGGTCCAAATCTCAATTTTTTTTTAAAAATTTTTGTCTTTTACGTACTTTAAAAAAAAAAAAATTCAAAAAAATTCTTAAAAACGCTCTAGTATGCGATTTTCAGATTTTAAAATTTTTTTTTTTTTTTTTTTTTTTTTTTTTTTTACACTTTATTTTGGCTATTATTGAATCGCCTTTCTTAGGCCTAACAATAAGTATTTAAATCTTAAAACTCTAACTTAAAATAATAGACACTCCAAAGGAGCCATTTTGGTATATGGGCCTCATAGTTACAAGGGCGGCAAGTCTGCACGACGCAGTCTTGAGTGTCCCTGGGTTCGTGTCAAGACTCTAGCCAAGGGGTTTGGGTGATTTTCCAGTTTATCAGCATATCTTGTCCTTATTGTGATAAACTCATCCTTAACAAATGGTATGTTAAGATCCCTGTGTATATTCTCGTTGCGAATAAACCATGGCGCGCCGGTCATTGTTCTAAGAATTTTTGATTGTGCCCTCTGTATAAGTTCTATATTGGATGCGCTTGCAGTACCATAAAGTTGGATACCGTAGGTCCAAATTGGTTTTAATATACAGTTATACAGGGTGACTTTTGAGTCAAGGCTAAGTTTAGAATATTTGTTAATTAACCAGTGTAAATTGCTGGATTTCAGCTTCATTTGAAGCCTCTTGGCTTCTATGTGCTTTCGCCATGTTAATCGCCTGTCCAAATGAATGCCAAGGTATGTTACATTCTCAGATTGTGGGATATGTTCTCCATTTAGGGAGACAGGAGGACAAGTTCCTGTTCTTAGTGTAAAAGTAACGTGCTTGCTTTTCAAAGCATTGACTTTTATTCGCCAATTTTTAAACCACGTCTCCACAATTCTAAGATGGTTATTAAGTTCAATTGATGCAACGGATGGATTCGTGTGTGTACTAATAATTGCTGTATCGTCTGCAAAAGTTGACGTTAGCAGACGGTCGTTAGTTGGCAAATCTGATGTAAAAATCAAATATAAAATAGGACCAAGTACACTTCCCTGCGGAACTCCAGCTTTCATTTCAAAATCTCCAGATGTAGTATCCTTATATTTTACCCTGAATTTTCGGTTAAGAAGATAGGATTCAAGTAGCTTATGAGTACAGGTGGGTAAAAGACCTTTTACCTTAATTAATAGACCCTCGTGCCAGACTTTGTCGAAAGCCTGTGCGACGTCAAGAAAAATCGCTGAACAATATTTCTTTTCCTCGTAGGCCTTTCTTATCTCGCTTGTAATGCGGTTTACTTGTTCTATTGTTCCATGCTTTTCGCGGAAACCAAACTGGTGAGCAGGAATAATGTTACAGTTTTCCAGGGAAGGCATAATTTTTTTAAGAAAAACTTTCTCAAATAATTTCGACAGACACGGAAGCAAGCTAATAGGTCTATATGATGAAGGTAAAGTTAAATCTTTTCCTGGCTTGGATATCATTTTAATTTCAGAAATTTTCCACATATCTGGAAAATATCCTTGAAGCAAGATCGCGTTAAACAGTTTTGTGAGGGTTATAACTGCTATGAATGGTAGGTTTCTTATCATTCTCGGAGTGACGAGGTCACATCCAGGAGCTTTTTTAGGATTTAAATTATCCTTAATTATAGTCTCAACCTCGTAAGGGTTGATTATAAAATTAGTCATATCAGCTCTGTTAGGCGGTTCAGGGAGCGTAAAGTCATGATCCGGTGGATTTGGTTCAAAGACTGAACATAAATGTTCTGCGGAAAATTTAAATCTCATTTTTGAAAATGTTTGTACTCTTCGATTTTTTTTAAATTTTTTTGTGTAAAACTTCTATCGATTCTACAAATTTTTTTGCCCAGGAGGATCGTGAGACAACGATTACACTGTGCTACAAAAAACAGAAAATCGAATATACTTTTAAAATGAAATAATGTAAGATACAAAAAGTTGAAAGAACCCAGCCAGAAACTGCCAATCGTTCTAAAGAAAAAGTCTCGGCAAAGCACTTTATTTTTTGTGTAGAAGGTAGTATGAATTCGAAAAAGTGCTTTCCAAGCACTTTGCCAATGTTTTTCTATTTAAATGCGTTAAAAGTATAAATTTTTTTTTTAAATTTATTAATTTTCATAACAATTGGAATTTTTATTTCCCTGCAGGATAAGTGGCCGGTCCTTGATAGTTCTCATGATATGTCACTTATACACACTAGGGCTGTCAATCCCGAAATCCCGAATTCCGAAATCCCGGGATTTTTGCCATAAAATGAATCCCGAATCCCGGGATTTTTAAGCTCAAATCCCGGAAGTTTTCTAAAAAATCGAAACTTTGATCGAAGGGCGCCACGGGTAAATTTAATCCGATTGTCATCAAATTTTTACCACATAAGTTTTAGGCGTAGGAGAAGAAAAATTTTGCCGGAAGTTCAAAATTGGAAGAAAAACTTTTCTTTTACAAAAAAAATTAAAGACTAATGCATTTTATTTAGGGTGACCATTTGTTTCTGAGCTTAAATCAGTACGCCCAAGTTTGTATGTTTTTTTTCTAGAAATAAATCTCTAAAAAATTTTTCTATGAGAAAACACTGATGTTTTTTTAACACTAAAAAATGTCACTTCAACCCAAGTATTTTGAGTAAAAACAACTGCTAAAAACAACTGCAAAAAAAAACTACTGCAAAAAGCAACTGTTGTCGATATTTTGCAGAAAATTTATTTGACTCTTAACGGCTTCATTTAAAGGTTTTGATCGTTTCAGTGCAGAAAATATAACAAAATTCCACAGGTTTTGAGAATAAGAAAATACCTCAGATTTTGAAGACTTTTTCAGTAAGTTTTGACAAATTTTCCTGTAAGAAAACTTGTTTTTTTAAAGGCCCTGATTTCCTGATAAGGTCTGATGACATTACCTCATCTTAGATCTCAGAATCATTTGGATTCATGCAATTTACTTCATCTTTCTAAAAATATAAAAAATCCATCGGCCCATTAAACTTTTCGTTATAGAAAACCTCAAAGATTCTGTGCGCATTTTCATATAAATTTAAAATATCAAAATAACCTCATGCTCAGATCAATTTTTGCGTTAAGGAACCTCTTGATTCACGAACTCTAATCTCTTTAGAATAAATTCATTATAAATTATCTCATTTTTAGACTTAAGTTATACAAAACAACTCTGACGACTTATATTATGGAAATTCAAGTTTTTGTACAGAATTTTGGAATAAAATTATTTTTTATGTTGAAATGTTCAAAAATCAGTACAATCAGTACATATTTTAAAAAATCAGTACAAATCAGTACAACGTTTTTTGATCAGTACACGTGATCAAAAATCAGTACATGTACTGATCAAATCAGTACGAATGGTCAGCCTAATTATATTACTACTTTTCTCCTTTACATGTTTTTATTATTTTAAATATTCTTAAAACTAGTTTTAAAATTATACAGTGCAATAACCAAAATCGGAATAGGATGAAACCAAAAGCAAATAAAAGTTGTCTTTTTCCATAACAAACGTCTTAGGGCTTTTTTAGTTCATTGCTAAATATTTTATAATAATAATTACTTGAAAACTGCATAAGTGGCGTATACTTAATTTTTTAATTGCCTTTAAATAACAATCAGAATAATTAGAAAAATTTTTTTTTTTAATAATTTCGTTGTAGCGAAATAGACCAAAGGGGTTTCGTGGGAATCAAACCCACGACTACCAACTAACCCACAGTAGCCCCCTTACACAGACCATATAGACATGCAACACGAGTGCTTATTTTGGTACTTTCAATATGGACGCATACAAAATAGTACTAAATTTACTTCTCTGCCTAGAATACGTGTGCCTGTACGTGTGAGCTTTTGCATCTGTATTTTCGTTGTTTGTTTACGTTTTGTATGAAACGTCAAAAGTTACACGCGCGTGCCGTCACTAATACATACACATATGCGAAACTTGTTCGTTTCACCCCAATGCCCCCTTAATATGCGCAATAAAATTGAAACATAAAAAGTCTACTATTTTTTTACTCTTATAATCAAAGAAATTTAATCCCATAAAATCCCGGAATCCCGAAAAATCACGGGATCCCGAAAAATCCCGTGATCCCGAAAAATCCCGGGATCCCGGGATTTCGATTTTCAAATCCCGAATCCCGGGATTTTAAAAAACCGATCCCGTTTGACAGCCCTAATACACACCCAGGCAGAAAAATACGAACGGGAGAGCGCTGGTAAAGTGCCTTTTATGGTCGCTTGTGTGCTGGGAAAGCATCACATTTTAGTACTCTCCCAGCGTCCAAAATGATAACCACGGTAAACGGTATGCCGTTGCTATTTTAAAGCGCTTTGAAAGCGCTTTAAAAACAAAAAATATGGTACTATTATAGCACTTTTAGAACAAAAAAATGGGACGTATCTAAATTGTCCATAAGACACAACTTTTTTTGGTGTTTATTTGAATAAAAAATTAGGATAAAAAAATTATTGACTTATTTATTAAGATAAAAAAATTTTGAACAATTTTCTAAGTCCCGGAAAAAATTTGTTTGCAGTTTTCTTTGCGTTTTGGAATAAAAAATTTATTAAAAATCCTTTTAGGAAAAAATTTGGAAAAGTCCCGAAAAAAACTGGTGTGTTGAACCGAAACGGGTATGTATCCGGAGTTTAAGGGTGATGTATACGGAGTTTAAGACACTTCCTCTCGAAAGAAACAGGTATTTTTTATATAAGGTGTCAAGTTTGTAATAGGTAGGTCATTGTGTATAAGTGACATATCATGAGAACTTCAAGGACCGGCCACTTATCCTGCAGGGAAATAAAAAATATTCCAATTGTTATGAAAATTAATAAATTTTAATAAAAAATGTATACTTTGAACGGATTTAAATAGAAAAGCATTGGCAAAGCGCTTGGAAAGCACTTTTTCGAATTCATACTACCTTCTACACAAAAATTAAAGTGCTTTGCCGAAACTTTTTCTTTGGAACGGTTGGCAGTTTCTGCCTGGGCAATGACCTACATAGAGTATCTGGACCTACATATTACAAAATTGACACCTTTTATATAAAAACACCTGTTTCTTTCGTTAGGAACTCCGGATACATACCCGTTTCGGTTCAATGCATTACTTTTTTTGGGGACTTTTCCAAATTTTTTCCTAAAAGCATTTTTAATAAATTTTTTATGCTCCAAAGCGCAAAGAAAACTGCAAACAAATTTTTTCCGGGACTTAGAAAATTGTTCGAAGTTTGTTCAGAATTTTTTTATCCTAATAAATGAGTCAATAAATTTTTTATCCTAATTTAATAAATTTCTTTATTCAAATAAACACCAAAAAAAGTTGTGTCTTATGGACTTATGTATATAATTTATATACGTCCCATTTTTTTGTTCTAAAAGTGCTATAATAGTACCATATTTTTTGTTTTTAAAGCGCTTTCAAAGCGCTTTAAAATAGCAACGGCATACCGTTTACCGTGGTTATCATTTTGGACGCTGGGAGAGTACTTAACTGTGATGCTTTGCCAGCACACAAGCGACCATAAAATGTACTTCGCCAGCACTCTCCCGTTCGTATTTTTCTGCCTGGGAAAGTATGAAGTGAGGTTGAGATTGCTACACTCAAAAGAAAAACTCTGTCAAAAAATCTGTAAAACGACTTTCAATTTGAATTAGCAATCTTTCAGCAGATTGTTCTGCTGAGAAGGATATTTTTACTAAAATCTCTGTCATTCAGTTTAAGAAAATAACAGACATTTTACTATGTTTATACTGATTTTGTTTGCTGAATTTCATTATTTTTTCAAGAAATTTTTTTATATAAAAAAAAAAAGCAGAACAGGTTGTCAGCAGATTGCTCTGCTGAAATCAGCAGATTATTCTGTTGAAATCAGCAGATTTTTCTGCTTAAATCAGCAGATTTTTCTGCTAAAATCATCAGATATTTCTGCTAAAATCAGATTTCTCAGCAGATTTTTCTGCTTAAATCAGCAGATTTTTCTGCTAAAATCATCAGATATTTCTGCTAAAATCAGATTTCTCTGCTGTCGAACAACACACATGTTTAATAGCTAAAACGCCAGATAAAAGTATAAGCTTTCGTAGCGTAGTGGTTAAGAAGTGTACTTTCAAATCGGAAGGTGGCGAGTTCGATGCTGGCTGGCGGCGTATGTTGTTTTTTCTTGTTATATTTATTCACCTCTTATGACAGATATTTAGCAAACCGTGTCTGCTAAAATCAGCAGATTTCTCATATGGCTCAAAATGGGTGTATTTTCAGCAGAATTTATTTTGAGTGTAGAAATAGAATTATAGTGTTGGAAACTGTCAAAATTTATTCTGTAGAAACTATAAATATTCACATATATAAAAAACAGTTTTCATTAACAAGACAAACCGACATTTAAAATCCTTCTGATGATGACACTAACTGGGGTGTTTGAAACCGGTATAGGAAATACCAGAAATGTCTATAATTTTTAGAAATTCAATTTTTCTTCTGCATTTTTTCAACTTGAACCCTTATAACAAATATAATTAGAGCCCGTGCTCGATCTGTACTTACAGAAAAAATCCAATAAAATTACTGACAAAATATGTCGCCATTAGGCACGTCTCCGAAACAGAAAATTCAAATTCCTTCATTTGTGTCTGCAATTCCAGATCATGTTGGTAACCCTTGCGAAATAATGTAAGAGACAAAAAAGTTGAAAGAAAGTATGAAGTGAGGTTGAGATTACTAGAAATAGAATTGTAGTGTTGGAAACTGTCAAAATTTATTCTGTAGAAACTATAAATATTCACATATATAAAAAACAGTTTTCACTAACAAGACAAACCGACATTTAAAATCCTACTGATAATGACACTAACTGGGGTGTTTGAAACCGGTATAGGAAATACCAGAAATGTCTACATTTTTTAGAAATTCAATTTTCTTCTGCATTTTGTTTTTAACTTGAACCCTTATAACAAATATAATTAGAGCCCGTGCTCGATCTGTACTTACAGACAAAATCAAATGAGGTAGTTGAGGTTGTAGGTCTCGTCGAAAAGATCACAAAAATGCCCATCAAACTTGCCCGGCACCCTCAAATTTTAAATTTATTGTCAAAAAACGTTTTTTTTGCGACTTTTCTCACTAAACCACGTTTAACTAAAATATTTTTTAACCGATTTTAAATTTTTCAACTGTTTTGAATAGAAGAAGGATAGGGCTTTTCATGTGTGTGAATTGATCTATACATATAAGATAGATATGTATTGATTTTTTCAACAATATCTAATTTTTTGTTATTTTTTGAAAATTTTTTGAAAGTTTTTTGAGTTTATCGATTTTTTTCTACAATAGTTTGTTCAACAACATTTAATTTAATAACCGTATTCCTAACGAAAATTTAATTGTGAATACGATGAGCTTTATGCCAAAAAAATCGGATAACAATTGACAGAGTTGTGATAATTTTTCTAAAAAAGAAAATTAAGATTTTGTATGAAATTGCCGTGCGGATAACCCAGGCAAAAAAATAAACGAACATACTGAGAGGTCGCATTTCATTATTTTAAATGTTTTGACCTACTGAATTCGATTTTTTTTTTTTTTTTAAATCTTAATTTTCTTTTTTAGAAAAATTATCACAACTCTGTCAATTATTATCCGATTTTTTCAGGATAAAGCTTATCGTATTTAGAATTAAATTTTCTTTAAAAAAACCTGTATACATATGGACATTTCCATTTAACTTTTCATTTGTTTGAAATTTTGGTTTTATGTCAAAAACTTTTTTTATTTGTATCCAAATGGCTATCTACAAAGAGAAATGCATAAAGGACTTCTAATCCAATTAGCTTACAAACACTTAAGGCCAAAAATCTTAATTTGCGGTAGTTAGCGACAATCAAACTTCAGAAATGTGGAAAAGTCGATTGAAATTTCATAAAAATTATGTACTCTTTGGCCTATTGTACTAGTGCCGTCCAACGTATTCTTCGAAGATTTAAAATATATGGTCCCTACACTTGTTCACAAAAGATGTATTTATGAATTTGATGTGCCATCAATAATAAAAAAGTTATTTGGTGGTAACGGTTTGAAATTAAAATTTCTTCATTTTCAATTTTTCTTCGTTTTTTGATCAGGAATTTTGCGCCGCTTTATACTTTTCAAAAGCTAGTACGAAGAAGGATAGCTGTCGTAATTCTCTACAGTTTAAAACTGGTCTCGTGAATGTGCCCTCAATAGGAGTGGAGTACTAGCTAGACAAAGGTTGAGAGACAAATCGTGAAAGTTATCAAAAATCCACTTTTTTGCAAGGCACAATCGCAATATTGTTTAAAAGTGGCCAGCACATCGCGTGATCCAAATATTTTTCGATTATTTATAATAAAATCAATATAGCGTGTTAAAATTTTGATTAGCAAAAATTTTGCAAAAATCTGACATTTCACGATTTTAAACTTTTGCTTGTATTTTCACGCGAAAAGAATTTAGATTTAAAATATACCCGTCAGACGATTGCTTGTAATGTGTATTATGGATCGTGAGCAAAAATTGGGACTTAATGCAACTGTACGCTGAAAACGCGCTAATTTTGTCTCCAGACAAACCGCCAGGGCACACCCAAACCGCTAATAGGAATTAATTTCTATAAAAGGCAATTGCTGGTACTTATAAAGCTTTATCCCAAAACTGAGCGGCATTAATAAATTTTGAAGATTGTGGATTTTATGCATCTTTCAAAATTTCATTAATCAGAAATTGCATAACTTTTAAAAATTCACAATTTTGCATAATGCACAAGTTTCTTAACTAATTTGAGGGTTCTAAATCCGAATATGACATTTAATTTGGTCCATCGTCATTCGATTTCGTGTAAATTGCATATCAAGCATTAAGGGAGAAGCTTTTTAAAATAAATCTTTTTAAATAAAAATCTGATTATATATCCACGTTAATGGTCGTAATTTATCCGGATTTTATTGGGGATAGTATGAAACATTAATTAACGTTGATTTTGTTAAATTCTAACATTAATTGTAATTTTGTAATTTTTGGTTTTCAATTTAAATCTTCAAACCGCCATAACTTTCGCGCCGTCAGCGGAAAGTTCTTCACGCAAACGGATTTGAACTTACTAAATGCATGTTTATACGCGCACTAAACGATTTTGATGTGCCTTCAAAAAAAAATTTAATATTTTTTAAACCTTAAAATCAAAAGTTAAATGGAAATGTTCATATAAAGATTATTAAACGAACTATAGCAGAAAAAAATCGATAAACTCCAAAAATTTTCAAAAAATAACAAAAAAAAATTGATTTTATATAAAAAATCAATAGATATCATTCTTTTACGTGTTGACCAATTCACACACATAGAAACTCCCATCCTTTTTCTATCCAAAACAGTTTAGAAATTTAAAATCGGTTGAAAATTTGCTAAATTACAAAAGGTTTAGTGAGAAAAGTCCCAAAAAAAACGTTTTTTGACGATAACTCTAAAATTTGAGGGTGTCTGACATGTTTAATGGGTATTTTTGTGATCTACTCGACAAGACCAACAACCTATACTATGTCACATCAGAAGTATTTTTTCACTGTAGCACAGTGTTATTTATGTAGCACAGTTATATTTTTAAAATTTTTTTTAAAAAAATTTTATTGTAATTTTCCAATCTTAAAATCATTTCTACTGCTCCAATGGTGCGTCATAGCGGGATCATTTATAAGACCGACCCCCATTAATTTTTATGTCTTAACATTTCTTTGGAACAAACTAATACCTTATCTCCAATTTCAAAGGGGGCTCCCACACAAAACAACTTTTTTTAAAATTTGCTCCAACCGCTCTAACTGCCCTTAGAGCAACAAAATGTATGACCGACTCACAATATTTTTTAGTGCAAACATTTTCTCTGAATACAACTACCCTCTATCTCTAATTGATAAGGCGGTCCCCATACATTTTTTTTTTTTAAATTTGTTTTATTTAATCAGCTTCTACCGGTCCGATGGTGCGTCAGAGAGGGGTCATTAGTGAGACCGACCCCCATTTATTTTTACCCTCCAACATTTTTGTAAAACAAACTAACTTTTTGCGATAAAAACGGTTATTCGATTAACCTGTTTGGAGCACTAAGTAAATTGTATTCACAGATTAACAGAATATAAAAGGCCAAATATTATAGCAGGTGTTTTGTCTCTCCTTTATTTTATTGGACTTAGGTCCTTTTTACATTAACTAAACGATATGTTTTTATATTTAAACATCGTATAAAGTAACCAGTATTGACCTCATCCTTTAAATTAATCTGTAAGAAAGAAATAATAAGTAAAAACAATTACAAATAGGTGTTCTTTTTTTAATTTTGCTAAAACAAACCTTTTTTAAAAAATTCCAATTCTTCAAAAACTTTCATAGAACGTTTAATAATTTCATCCTTCAAACGCCATAAACTTTTATCAATTACCGGATCATTCAGTGTTTCCATAACGGGTGGTTCACGATAATGATTCATTTGAGCATCGGTGGCATTAAATGAATAAGCCTGGCAACTATCTGATGTCCAATGCATAGGAAAATGATTATGTGTTGCTATAGCTCGAGCGGTATGATGAAAACATTTTGTAGCCCAATCGGGTCTTATATGATCTCTAACACGTTCCACATGCTGCAGCATATATAAATATTCGGGTATTTCATTGGAGTATTTTGGTTTATTAGGATAACGTGGAAAATATATACAACGCAAGCAAAAACTTGTAAATTTTTTACAATAGTCATTTGTAACACTTTCTCCAAATTGTAATAGATCATACCAATTACTAAAGTTACTCAAAGGCATGAGTACTTCATCGATATCGACATTTGTCACATAATCATAATGATACATATTACGATATAGACAATCATTATAGGGTATCACCTCATTCTTAATATGTGGATTAGCATTTTCTTGCAATTCCATATGTAGATATTCCGGTAAGCTTCCTACTTCCAAAGAGAAACTAAATGGCCGATATTCCAAGAAACCCGAACGCTGATAATATTCTATAACTTTTGTTGTATTTGCATGAACTTGTAATTTGTACATTGTTATCTTATCAGCACCCAATAAACGTAAGGTTTCTATATATTCCACTAGACGATGTGACAAATCTACATATGGAAAATCTAAACCTTTAACACAAACCGCAAATCCTTTTTTAATTTCATTATTTTTTAAAGGCAAATATGTGACTTTTACATTATTAGTGGCTTTATCACAGGGTTTTAAAACTAAAGATACGGTACGTGGTATCCAATCTTTATGTTCCTTTGGCAAAGCACATGATATAAAATGTCCATAATTATGACGAGCATCATGATCCCAACCCCAATACCATAATCTATCTAAGCCAGTTGCTAACACTATAATTGGTTGCGGTTGTTCTTCATACCAAAACTGGCAATATGTTTGAGCATAATCCGTATTATTTGGTGATAAAAAATGTATCATTGTTAAGATGCGTATCACGGGTTCATCCTTGACCACTGATGGTCTATTATCCAAATAGGCTCCAAATATATAGTAACTTATATTTTTAATTTTTAATTTTTGCCAATAATCGTTGTGTATTTGTATATCAGATAGTGTGGGATACCAGGCGCATGAGTGATTAAAATTTCTATTACGATAATCAATATTAGTTAAATCTTCAATAGGTAAGTAGGGAATTTCTTTAGAAATATGTTGAAAAATTTGAGACTTGTTAGGTTCTGAAAGAAAAACAAGTAGAAAAGATAAATTCGACTTTTCCGAATCTATGAATACCCTCCACAATGCATTTTTAAAAGGATAGTACATTTTTTAACGTGAAAAAAATTAACAATTTTGATTAGAAATATTATTTTGAGTAAAAAAATCTTTTTTTTATCATTAAAAAAAAAATTACAAATTTTTTTTTGAGTGTAAAATTTTTTTCGAGTGTAATGTTTTTTTTTTAATGTAAAAATATTTCTGAGTGAATGCACGTACACGTATGTACACAAAATATAGTAATTTTTTGTAAAAAAAAAATAAATTTTTTTTTGAGTGTAAAATTTTTTTTGAGTGTAAATTGTTATTCGAGTGTAATTTTTAAGTTACCAATACTTTTAAAACTAAACAAGTTGAAAAAACATTGCTTTAAAACTAAGCAAGTTTGAAAAGCATTGTTAAGTTACCACCAATGCTTTTAAAACTTTTTTAACACGTTGCGTTTATGATGGAACCCAATCTGAAATTCGGGGTTTAGCCTATAACTTTTAAGCCACTGAACCGATTGAGCTGAAATTCAATACCAAACAGACCGGGGGAACGGCAAATATACATTCCACGTTTCAGCAGTCTCATTTTTGTCTTTCGAAAGTTATCGTGTTTTTTATCTCGTAAATTCGCGAAAAACCCTTGACGAATTTTACTCTTTTGCTCATAACTTTTGAACCACTGGACCGATTTAACTGGATTTCAATACCAACCTGACCAGGTAAATGACCAACAAAGTCATTCAAAAGTTAACGTGTTTTCTATGGACAGACAGACGGGCGGACAGACATCGCTAGATCGACTTAAGATCGATCGAGGATCATGAATATATACACATTATGGGGTCCTAGACCAATATTTCGATGTGTTACAAATGGAATGACAAACTTATAAAAATATACCCCCTATCACTAGAGTGGAGGGTATAAAAAGAAGTAAGATACACTGAAAAACAAGTAAAAACAAGTAAGTAAGTTATAGTCGGTCAAGACCGACCATATGATACCCTACACCAGTGTTTTCCGGAAAATGGGTCCCAAGTCCAAGCATGGAACGATTGGATATGTCGTTGTTAGATCTTTATTTAGTGTAGAAAACACACACATGTCAAATTTAAGTGGAATTGGCTTATTTTTTTGTCAATTGACCGATGGGGGACTAAGTCCAAAAATGGTCCAATTATATTCCGATTTGATAAGGTTACTTAAGTACACGTTAAAAACCTAAAAATAAAATGTTTATCAAATATTCCCGTTTTTATGAATTTTGAGGAAATTATGTGAATATCGGGAGGGTGGTTTGTATGTATGGGGAATACCAGAAGGACTGACCCGATTGTTTTGAAATTTGGTGTGATGGTTTGCGCATACAAAATATTATTACCTGTTAAATTTCAAAACGATATCTATTATAATACGGTTATTAGAGGCTCTTAAGCGAAATTCAAAGGGGCGTTTGTATAGGAGCCGGTTTTTTCCAATTTCAATCGGCTTCGTCCTTGGGCCACAAGAAGCTTAAGTTTCAAATCTCAAATCAATTGATCGAAAATTGCTACCTGTATCGTGCTTAAACCGATATCTAAATCGACTCAAAAAGTAATTCTGTCGATCGGTATACTTAAAGGTGTGTCTAGGACCAATATTTCGGGTAGTTACAAACATCAGCACTAACTCATTATACCCTGTACCACAGAGTGGTGTAGGCTATAAAATAAACAAAAATTTGAAAAGTGCCCTAAAATGTTAATATTTGAAAAATAATGATTAAACTGATAATAAATTTCAACACGAATCCTATTTCAAAAATAAAAATTTTTTTTTTTTTTGGCAATTTTGGCCAACAAAAGTGTCCATCGGAACCATAGTGCAGTGGTTCAAAAGTTATAAGCAAAAGACTGAATTTGGCACGAGTTTTTCGTGAATTTACGAGATAATAAACACGCTAACTTTCGAAAAGCTATTCTGATGATGCTGAAGCTTGGCATATATATTTGCCGTTCCCCTTGCCTGATTCGTATTAAATTTCAGCCAAACCGGTTCAGTGGTTCAAAAGTTATTAGCAAAACCATGAATTTCAGATTAGGTTCACCTTAAATTCACGTGTTGTCACTCAAAAATAATATTACACTATAAAAAAAGAAAATACACTCGAAAAAAATTTTACACTCAAAAAAATTAAGTAAATTATTATTTTTTTTTTTTTCAAAAATTACTTAAAAAATGCCTGCGAATTTTGTACTCTTGCCCAAAATTTTAAATCATGATAATGTTTTGCGGAAGATTTGGAGGTACTTGTAAAAATAATGATTTATTACTTTGCTATTCCATGCAAACGAATATCAGTTGAGGACCCCATGGGGCTCCATTAAGTTTAAATATTATTGATCCATTTCTAAGCCACTGTAGCTATATACATCCGTCCATCTGCTGTGGAAAGCAAGATTCAGTCCAAACCAAACCAAAAATTTTATAAAGACGATTACAAACTTTCATATACATACACAAAAAACTATAAACTAAACGAGAATTCAAAAAACTATGGGAGTTTAAAAAAAAATAAAAAAACTATTAAATTTTTATTAAATTATTTACTTAAATTGTTTTTAAAATTTTTAAGTAAATTTTTAATTGCGTCAATTAAAAAATTACTCAATTTTTGTTTTGAAATTTAAACAAGTGATTACTAGAATTTGTTTGCTTCATATTTTTTTCTGTGCATGCTTTTAAAACTTGTTTAACGAGTTTTCAACAGTTTAAGGTGAAACCAATCCGAAATTCAGAGCTTTGCTTATAACTTTTGAACCACTGAACCGATTTTGCTGGAATTCAAAACCAAACAGACTTGGGGAACGACAAATATATATGTTAAGCTTCAGCATCCTAAGAATTGTCTTTCGAAAGTTAGAGTGGTTTTAATCTCGTAAATTCGCAGAATACCCTTGCCGAAATTTACTCTTTTGCTCAAAAATTTTTAACCACTGGACTGGATCGCAATACCAACCTGACCCGTTAAATGGCCAACATTTACACTCAAAAAATAACTTAGTCAAAATATTAGTAAAAGGTGTTGTAATTTACTTCAACCAAACTTTAGCAAAAAAAATTGTAAAAATTTAACTTTTACAGTTTTTTTTGGCAATTTACTATTGGTAAATTACAAAAATGTTTTGGTACTTTTACTATATTTTCTTGCTAGTTTTTTTATTTTTTTATTTTACTATAATTTTAGCAAAAATATTAGTATTTTCCTTAAAGAAATGGTAATACTTTTATTTTTTTTTTCTTAGTTTTAAGAAAAAAAAATTGTTTAAAATTGCCAAGAAGAAGGCAAAAGATGATGCTGCCAACACCATAGCAAAGTAGCCATTCTTCAACTGAATGGGCGCTCAAAAATAGGCTACACAATCTTTAGTATTTTTTACCATATTTTTTGCTAATTTTATATGAAATTTTTTTTAAAATTTGCCACCTAAATTGTTAATAAAAAGTTGATAATTTTGAAAAATATTTTTTTTTTTAATTTTAACGCATACTTAGATATCTAATCTTCAATATCCAAAAGTTTTTTTTTATTTTTTTTTTAAATACATGTGAAAGAAATTAAAAATTCGAAAAAAAATTGTTAATTTTTTACAAATTTTACGTGAAAATGTAAGAAATTTCTTGTGTAGACTACTACGCAATTCTCATTTGTTCTACTTAAGAGATTAATCACAATTGGAGCGGGAAGCGGTTTTCCGCAACTCTCCCCATACATTTTGTATGAAAACAAAATTCCGCGGCGTTTTTCCGCCGAAATAGATTCTATTCTATTTTTATGGCGTTTTTTCTCTCTCTCTCATTTTTCCTCTCATTTTATTTTTTGGCGTTGCCAGACTTTAACCCAAAAAAAGTATTGTTTTTCTGTACAGTGTTGTGAAATACAAGTAAAGTACGAGTTTTTTGGCAGATGGAAATAAACAACAAAACAAAATAGAAAAAAAAATATGGAAAATTATTTAAACAATGGACTTTCCTGAAAAATTAATAGATATTGTTAAAAAATATATGATTTTTTATGCAATTTTTCAAGTTTTTAGGATGCAATATGTAAAATTTGTTTCACGGAATGTGTATTTTATTTTTTATTGTTTCGAATAAATAAATTGTGCAAAAGTTGCTGTTATTTCTTGTTTTGCAACTGTTTTATAAGACTTTGTCACTTGGTCATAATTGAATGAGTTTTTATAATATTGAAAAATGTTTATTGTTTAAATATAAAAAAAATTTTATTGCCAAAAGTAAAATTTCTAAATAAAATTAAAATAATTAACACAACAATTATACATTTCGAGGTATGAATGTCAAAAATAATGCAAAGAAAACCGCAAACCGCTTGACGCTTAATTTAAATTAATCGCTCGATTTTTGAAGCGTTTTTCCGCTTCCCGCTCCAATTGTGATTATTCTCTAAGCTAAAAAAATGACGCAAAAAAAAATAAAAAAAGTGAAGTGTTGTTCTTTAAATTTTTTGTTTAAAGTGTTTAAGTGAAAAAAAAATCATTTTGGATTTTGATGTTGTTGGAAGTCCAGTTACTGCAACTACAGCTGCTGAAAAGAAGGCAAAAGAAGATGCCATCAAGCCGAAGAAACCATCCAACAACTGAAGTAATAGTTGATGCTGCTATTACTACATTTAAAGAACGTGGTGCTCAAAAACAGGCAAACAAATTTTTAGTATATACACCAAATTTTAAATCAACTATTAATCAGAGAAAAAAATTACTAAATAAGTTTTTTTTACCAAATTACAAATTTTTTTTACTATTTAAATTTTACCATTTTTTTGGTAATTTTACCATATTTTTGATAATTTTACAAGGTTGATTTTTTACAAAAATAAAATGGTATTGGGTGATTCCAGGTCAAACCGCACAGAAAACCGTCATTTTCGGAATTGTCACCTCCGATTTTAATGAAATTCGCAAAAAATATTTCACATGCGTTGTTTTCATAAAATGATTACCTTACAGGCTCCAAAAATTTTTAGTTTTCGAAATATGGTGTCTTGAAAATTGGCAAAAATGTCATATTTTCAATAAGGTGCACATACAAAGTCACCCATAACTTTTAAACTATAAAACCCACAATTACCAAATTACTTTATTTTATAACTGAAGTTTTTATTTATTTCGGTTTGAGTCCATATTAATTATTTCTGTGAAATAATTATTTTTGTTGTACAATGAGAAAATCTGAAAAAATTAATTGACAACACATAAGGTACAATGCAATTTAGTAATATTTCTAAGAATTAGAAATACGAAATATAATTTCAAACCTAACGGACATTTTTCAAGACTTGAAAAGTCCTACTAAGGGTTGTAACTCTGAGAAAATCTACTACAGTGTAAGAAATTACAACTGTGTTGGAAAAAGTTAAAAATAGATTCATTAAGTTCGTGCTAAACGTAACATATGGGTAATGAAATGTGATATAATTCCCGTTCGCTTTTTCACCTAAATGTACGTTTAAATAGCTGATCTTAATCTTACACACCTACAGTGACAATCGAAGAGTGCTGACGAAGGAAGGGTGGCTTCTTCCGAAAGCTGTCGACATCTCCACTTAGCCTGTGTTGTCAATTAATTTTTTCAGATTTTCTCATTGTACAACAAAAATAATTATTTCTCAGAAATAATTAATATGGACTCAAACCGAAATAAATAAAAACTTCAGTTATAAAATATAAAGTCCAACAATATATAAAACAGAATTAAAATTATTTTTTTTTTTATTAAATTTTTTTTTCAATTTTTTGGGACTAATTTTTGAATAAAACATTAATTATAAATATAACATAAATGCCTCCTTTGTATACGGAAAATGTGCTCTTTTTGCTGCATTTTCACTAATTTGTTTACAACTTTTTCGAGCATTTCGGCCAGTCTAGCGTTGATTTCGGCACGAATGTTTTGAATGAGCTCGTCGATGATTTAAGGATTCTTGGCGTACATTTTGCTTTTAAAATAATCCCACAAAAATATGTCTGGATGGGTCAAATCTGCAAATGATTGTCAATTGTTGTCGCTCTTGTTTGACTTCTAAAGTCCCGGAAATTTTAATTATCCTCCTAGATTTCCAGATTTGACCACTTTGGAATTAATTTTTGAGGTTATTAAAAAAGAAAAATATACTCTAAAAATCCTCAGGCCGATGACGAAAAAGTAATAGAAATGCTTAAAAAAGCACATTTAGTCCAAAATAAAAATATGTGTCTCACATATGAAAATCGGTTGATTTTTTTTTCAAATTATTAAAAAAAAAAATAAAATATGTATGGGTCCAGTTACTTTAACAAAATCCAGCTGAAAATTTTCCACTATCCAGTTATTCGACTTCTAGTATCTAGCAACCCTAACCCCAACATACAAAAAAATAAAAAAATAAATGCAGGGGAGTTTTCTTTTTTTTTTTAGGGGAGGGGGGTCGGTAGTAGTAATTGGGGGAGCAAATTTCCTCTCGAATATGTGTTTAAAAATTCATTCTTATGCTTTTTGCGCTAAAGAAATACGAATTTATCCATATTTTTAAAAATATATATATTCTACGCCCATAGAGGGGGAGGCGGACCGAAAAAACCACATTTTCTAATTCTTTGGGTCAAAATGCAGGACTTTGAACTTCATGTAGTATTAAAATGTTGCATTTGTTAAACAAAAACACAAAAAAATCATGTAAAAAAATGTAATTTTTCAGAGGTTGGTTTAGTTCTACAAGGGGGAACTTTTTTCCCCCTTGTCCGATTTTGCTCATTTACGAACTTAGCCTGCTTAGGAACATAAGACATATTCGTGCCAAATGTCGGGAGTCTAGCTCTTTTATTTTGGACTGCATCGTATAGATGCATCGCTAGAATGTCTTAAATTCGATCACTGATCATAAATATATGGGACATTCCATGTGAAATCGGACACTTTGAAAAACTTTTTTTTTAGATTTTCCCAATTTGTTTACAGTTTTTAGTACCCTTCCAAAACTCCTTCGTGGTAAATTTTTAGATTTTTTTGATGACCCGTTCAAAAGATATCGAATTTTTCAAAATTGGTAGTTTGTTCCTTAACTCAAACTTCTTTTAACCATAACTTCTTCAATAATGGTCCAAATTTTGAAAAAAAAAAATTTGTTTTTTTACGTACTCTTAAAAAAAAGATCCCAAAAAATTCTTAAAAGCGCTCTAGTATGCGATTTTTAAGTTTTAAAATTTAAATCTCATTTTTGAAAATGTTTGTACTCTTCGATTTTTTTTAAATTTTTTTGTGTAAAACTTCTTTCAATTCTACAAATTTTTTGCCCAGGAGGATCGTGGGATAACGATAATTAGTATTTTTTTAATTTTTTGAAAAAATTTTATTGTAATTTTCCAATATAAAAATCATTTCTACTGCTCCAATGGTGCGTCCTAGAGGGGTCCTGTATAAGACCGACCCCCATTAATTTTTACGTCTTAACATTTCTTTGTAACAAACTTATACCCTATCTCCAATTTCTAAGGGGACTCCCACACAAAACGACATTTTTTTAAATTTGTTCCAACCGCTCTAACTGCCCTAATAGTGCCCTTAGAGCAACAAAATGTATGACCGACCCACAATATTTTTTTAGTCCAAACATTTCATCTTAACACACCTACCCTCTATCTTTAACTGTTAAGGTGGTCCCCATACAATTTTTTTTATTTTTTGTAAATTTGTTTTATTTCATTAGCTTCTACCGGCCCAATGGTGCGTCCGAGAGGGGTCATTAGTGAGACCGACCCCCATTTAGTTTTACCCTACAACATTTTTTCAAAACATACCTACGCCCTATCTCCACTCCCTTAGTAGGCTCCCATACAAATAACAGTTGGAGCATAATGTAATTTTGTATGGGAGCCTACTTAGGGAGTTGAGATAGGGCGTAGGTATATTTTAAAAAAATGTTGAAGGGTAAAAATAAATGGGGGTCGGTCTCACTAATGACCCCTCTCGGACGCAGCATTGGACCGGTAGAAGCTGATTAAATAAAACAAATTTACAAAAAATAAAAAAAATTGTATGGGGACCGCCTTAACAGTTAAAGATAGAGGGTAGGTGTGTTCAGAAAAAATGTTTGGACTAAAAAAATATTGTGGGTCGGTCATACATTTTGTTGCTCTAAGGGCACTATTAGGGCAGTTAGAGCGGTTAGAACAAATTTTAAAAAATGTCGTTTTGTGTGGGAGCCCCCTTAGAAATTGGAGATAGGGTATTAGTTTGTTCTAAAGAAATGTTAAGACGTAAAAATTAATGGGGGTCGGTCTTATTAAGGACCCCTCTATGACGCACCATTGGAGCAGTATAAATGATTTTAAGATTGGAAAATTACAATAAATTTTTTTCAAAAAATTTAAAAAAATAGTAATAATCGTTATCCTACGATCTTCCTGGGCAAAAAATTTGTAGAATTGATAGAAGTTTTACACAAAAAAAAAATTCAAAAAAATCGAAGAGTACAAACATTTTCAAAAATGAGATTTAAATTTTAAAACTTAAAAATCGCATACTAGAGCCCTTTTAAGAATTTTTTGGGATTTTTTTTTTAAAAAGTACGTAAAACAACAAAAATTATGAAAAAAAAATTTGAAATTTGGACCATTATTGAAGAAGTTTTGACTAAAAGAAGTTTGAGTAAAGGAACAAACTACAAATTTTTAAAAATTCGATATCTTTTGAACGGGGCATCAAAAAAATCTGAAAATTTACCACGAAGGAGTTTTCGAAGGGTACTAAAAACTGTAAACAAATTGAGAAAATCTAAAAAAGAGTTTTTCAAAGTGTCCGATTTCACATGGAATGCCCCATATATACTTTATGGGGTCCTAGATCGATATTTTGATGCGTTACACACGGAATGACAAAGTGAGTATACCCCCATGCTGTAGTTGGAGGGTATAAAAACGAGTTCGGGTATTTACAAACATCAGCACAAAGTCACTTTGTCCTGAGTTGTATATAATGGAGTGTGAAAGAGTTTAAAATTTGCTGACATTTTTAGTGTGATCCTTCTTATTTTACCTACCTTGTCTTTTATCCAGTTGTATATAGTTGAAATTTTTAATATTACCATGTAAGTGAATATTAATTAATATTATACTGAAAACAATGGCAATTATTGTTATGAATTTGAAATATTTAATAAAACATCCGTTCGTTATATAAAATATCGTCCGCATTTTGATGCCACTAATAACTCACAAAGATGTAAACACTATTTGATTGAAAAAAATCAAAATATATTTTTATGTTATTTAAACATAAAATTTAATGCTATTTTTTGAAAATAACCTAGTTAACAATTAGTTATATGTTATTGAAAAATTGGGATAATTTACAAAATTAAAATTTTAATTAAATCTGTTTACTACTGGTTTCGTCTTCGTTATGTTTACTGGGTTACTGCATCTTTGAAGTTATCAAAAAAATGTTATCTTTACAGCACCAAAAAATGTAATCTTGTAAATTTATAAAACATTTGATGATATATTTTTTTTTAATTATAATAAATAATAATACCCCAAGCAGAAATTGACGTCGGTTCTAAAAAAAATCATTCCTAAAGCACTGCACATTTTGCCAGCCTAAGGGCATCTCCGGCAAAAAGTCCAGTTTTAAATTTTCGAATTTTTCCAAATTATTTGGCAAATCTAATAACACAGTGATACAAAATCAAACTTTCCGAATCGGAATGGAATGAAATCAAAAGCAAATGCCAGTTGACATTTTCTCTAAAAAAACCCTTAAGGCGTTTTCTTAGTTCTGCGCTAGATTATTTTTTACAAGCATTCAAAGTTGGTGATTTTAAAGCATTTAAAGTTGTTGTGTGCTAAACATGTGCTATTTTAGGGGCCCTGGTGGCGCCCTTAAACATATGGGGTCCAGCGTCCAAATTTAAGCTCGAAATTACGTTAGCTATTACTGGTATTAATTTTGCTGCAATCGGTCCCGTACCTCCTTACTGAAATTATTAAAAATAATTCACTGTACACCGTTTCGTATGATTGTTATTTAAAGGTAGTTACAAAATTATTCATACGTCTTATACAGTTTTCAAGCAAATGCGCGTAAAAAAATCTAACGCTGGACTAAAAAAAAAAGCCTCGAGGGTTTTGTTGTGGAATCTGTCAACTTTCATTTGCTTCCTTGTTGGAAATGTTGGTCTGAGCTCCCATAAAGTATTAATGAGGCATTCCATATTAAATGTCCAGAGAAAAAAAAAAAAAATGTGCACCGCAAACTTCGGAATGGGTTGTATGGATAGCCCTAGAAGAAAATTGCGTTTTTGGTTTTTCAATTAGGAGGCATGGTCAAATATAGGAAAAATGGTCAAATTTGTGTCGAGTTGCCTTGTTTAAATATTTATCAAATTAAAACGGAATGCACCACAATCTTAAAAATTTACATTCTTGTATAGTTTTGTATGGGCTATCGATTAATTTTTTTTTTTTCAGAACCCGTTCTGAAATGTTCCGTTTTTTAAAAAAGTCAATTTATCAAAAATCCGTCCACTTTTTTTTTTAATTTTTTAAAGTTTACATGTTTGTCTATTCACACAAAAAAATTCAGACATGTGTTGTTCGTTTTTTTTCGAGAAAATCGCATTTTAATACTAAATGTCATAAAAATTTTGTAATTTGCTTTGCAGAAATTCACGGACACATTTTTTATTAACGGGACATTTGGTGTGGAATGCCTAATGTGATGGTTTCTTCTCAACCGGGCCAACCCTCTCTACAATATCGGTATGGGCTTAAAAATTTTTTTTAAAAAAAATCGAAATTACTTAAAAATATTTACTTTTGGATTTTTTTAACGAATCTGTAATGTTTTTAAAAAATTGGGCGCCATATTGAAATTCAAAAACTGCCACTCAGGGTTTTTGAATTTCAATATGGCGCCCAATTTTTTAAAAAAATTACAGATTCGCTTAAACTCTTTATACACGGGTTTTTGAGGTCGCTTAAGACGAATCTTGGTTGGAATTTTAAAATTCAAAATGGCGACCAATATTTTAAAAAAATAAACCGATTTGATTGAAACTTTTTATACTACGAGTTTTTAGGGTCGCTAAATAAGAATCTGTAGTTAGATTTGCAGATGGCAGATTCTACACTCAAAATAATAACTCTGTAAAATACTCTGTAAAATGACTGTAATCTCAATTTAACAGATATTTGACAGAGTTTTCTGTCAAAATACAGATTTAAAGAAAATATTTTGTATATTGTTGTGACAAAAAAACAAAGTTTGCTCTGTTGTATTACTTTTTACTTTGTAATCTAAATTTAACAGATAATTAACAGAGTTTTCTGCTTAAATACAGAATACTTCGTATTTTTTTATAACCAAAAAAGTTTTCTGTTTTGAGTAGTTTTTGTTACCAAACATCAAAATTTTATCTGAATATTTTTTTTTTTTGAGAAAAAGTTGAAAAAGTAGCAAAAAAAGTTATCAATTTTTTTTTTTTTTCAGAAATCTTATAAAAATTTTACAAAATATGATGCATTTAACTAAACTTTGTAAATTAACAGAGTTTTTTCTGTAATTTTTTTTTTGCATCAAATGTATTTTACAAATATATGGTTCTTTACTAAATGGTGGTATAGTAGTTTTCTTTGCTAAATGGTGGTCTATTTAACCAATATTTTACTAGAAAATCTGTAAATTAACAATTTTTTGTTCAAATCATTTTGCAGAGTTTTATAGTAAAACTACAGAGTTTTCTCTGTCAAAAAGCTTTCATATTTAACCAATATTTTACTATAAACTCTGTAAATTAACAGTTTTTTTTTTTTTTGTCAAAATCATTTTACAGAGTTTTTTAGTAAAATTACCAAGAAATGTTGTTAGCTGGAAAAGTATGGTGGACTCTTTTAAATTAGCCGAGTTTTTCAGTAATTTAACAGAGTTATTATTTTGAGTGTAATTTAGCAACCCAACAAACTTGTGCGTAAAGAGTTATATTCTGTTATGTTTTAAAAGAAAATTTTCGCCATGTTGAATCCGCCATTTTAAATTTTAAAAATCCAATTGCATATTCTTTTTAAGCGACCCCAAGAACCCGTGCATTAAGAGTCTTAAGCGAATCTGTAGTATTTTTAAAAAGTTTGACGCTTAATTGGATCCGCCATATTGAAATTCAAAAACCGCAAATATTTTTAAGTAATTTCGAAATTTTTAAAAAAAAGTTAAGCCCATACCAATTTTGGATAGAGGGGTGGCCCGGTTTTCAAAGAAACCCTCATATATTATTGATCAGTGATCGATTCTAAGACAGTCTAGCGATGTTACACCTAGACGACTGAAACTTTACCTTTTCACTAAATGTTGCCCCGAGAAGTTTGATATTGCATTTGAGCGATATCGGTTCAGCGGTTCAAAAGTTATGAGCGAAAATGTAAGGACACCTAAAAAATGTTGGTACATTCAACATAACCTAAAAATACAAACTGCTTTAATTCGGCTGCTGATTGACAAATGTGCACAGAATTGAACACGGAATTGTATTTACACATGTACGAACATATTTTTTTTACAAAAAAGAAAAAAATCGCGGATTTCTTTTTTAACAAAATTTATTTTGTGGAATTTTTTCTCAAAAAAATTTTTTTTTCTCAAAAGTAATTTTTGTAAATAAAGTTTTTTTGCAATAATATTTTTTACATTGTGGAGGGTATCAATACATTCTAAAAGGCCGAATTTTACTTTTTTTACTTGTTTCATAATAAAAAGAGGTACTAAGGTAAGCCAGTGCTAGTGTAGGAAAAGAATAAGTCCGGCACGACTTTTTCCATACGATTTGTCAGTTAAAAACATTTCTTTTCAACAAAGAAATGCATTAAAAATTATGTTAATAATTTAAAACAAAAAAAAAAAAAAAAAAAATTTGTACACTCAAAAAAAACTTGTAAAATGACAAGAAAAGTTTGTTACTATTTTTTTTTGCTACCTCCTATTTGACAAGAATTTCTTGTTACTCTACAAGCTTTTTACGAATAAAATTGTAAATTTACAATTTTTTTGACGCGATAAAAGGGAAAGGTTCCGTGACTTTAAATTTGTAAATTAACAACTTTTTTGGAACAATAAAACTTACAAGAAATTCTAATAAACTTACTAGATTTTTTTTGTAAAAATCCTTGGAAATTTGTAAAATTACAAAAAAAAATTGTAAAATTACAAAAAAAATGTAAATTTCTACAGATTTTTTGTTAAAAAACAAGGAAAACTGTAAAATGGGATTACGAGACTTTTTCTTGTAATTTTACAAGTTTTTTTTTTTTTTTTTTGAGTGTAAGTCCCGGATACAAAAATGTTTTGAAGTATAAAATTTATTAAAAAGTTTTTGGGAAAAATATTTTTTTTTAAAAAAAATTGTCTAATAGTTCTAAAAATTTTTTAAAGTCCCGATCGCAATAATTTTTTTTGTACATTTTTCGTTGCGTTTTGACTTCGAGTTTTTAAAGAGCTCAAGTGACTTTAAAAAAATGTTCACGAAGCACTTTTTACGTTTACGTTTTTATGTTTTAAAAGTAAAACGCTTCAATATAGCGTAGATCGATGTTATGATTCTGATCTTCTGAAAGCACTTAAAAAATGGTACTCGTATACAGAACGCTTGTACAAATGTTCACATTGCTTTAACAATGCTATTACCATTATATTTTTCTGCCTGGGAGGTTTTAGACCATTTATTTCCGTTAAAAATATATGTTTTCTTTCAATAAGCGGGCTTCTTCAGATGTATTTATTTTAAAATTTTGTTGCCCAAACATATAAAAATGATACATGCTACTAAAACATAATTAATATCCCGAGTAAAAAAAAATATAAATCAATTAAAATTATAGGTCAATTGTAGGTCAAGTCGATTTTAGTCGTTTTTGGAAATGGTGTCATCAAATTTAATTCTACATCGGCACATAGAAAGCTGACATTTCTATGATTAATGAACTTGTTTTTAAAAATTTGAAGTAATTATCGTATTATCGCGGTTCAAAGTTCGGCCTTTTTAGCAAAAGTCATAAAAATACATCACGTTTAAAGTGCTTTAACTTTTTAAACTGGCTTCCCCAACGCGATAAATGTTTACTAAATTATTTATTATGCTTTTTGAACTTTAGTTATATGAACAATATATGGAAATGTATGTCATATATGGGAGCATATATGAACATACACAAGTAATGTAATATTACATATGAGGCATTCCACACCAAATGTCCCGCTACAGAAAAACATGTGTCCCGTAAATTTCTGAATAGGTTGTTTGGATAGCCCTTTATGGAACTTAGAAAATTGCGTTTTTGGTTTTTCAATTTTTCAAAAACTGGGCTTAGGAGGCGTGGCCAAATATTGGAAAAATGGTAAAATTTGTGGCGAGTTGCCTTGATTAAATATTTATCACATTAAAACGGAATGCACCACAATCTAAAAAATTTACAGTCTTATATAGTTTTGTATGGGCTATCGACTAAAAATTTTTTTTTTTGGAAAATGTTATGAAATTTAAAATTCAAATGCGATTTTCTCGAAAAAAAAGATGAACGTGTTTCTGATTTTTTTTGTGTGGATGGACAAACATCTAAACTTTTAAAAAAATAAATAAAAAAGAAAAAAAAAAGTGGCCAGATTTTTGATAAATTGACTTTTTTAAAAAATGGAAAATTTTAGAACAAGTTCTGAAAATTTTCCAAAAAAAAAAAAATAATCGATAGCCCATACAAAACTACATAACACTGTAAATTTTTGAGATTGTGGTGCATTCCTTTTTAATGTGATAAATATTTAATCAAGGCAACTCGCCACAAATTTGACAATTTTTCAAATATTTGACCACGCCTCCTAAGCCCAGTTTTTGAAAAATTGAAAAACCAAAAACGCAATTTTCTAAGTTTCATATAGGGCTATCCATACCACCTATTCAGAAGTTTACGGTACACATGTTTTTTTTCGCTGGACATTTGGTGTGGAATGCCTCATATATGTAAATGTATGCAACTATGTGTGGATAGGTATATGTCATACTCCTTCATATGTCTTAAGAACACATGTCTTAAAATCAATTTTTTATAGGTTGGGTTCCGCAGAACTTTGCAAAATTGGACGAAGTTCATGTATGGGTTCAGTCTGGAAAAGTCGTTCGGTTGGACAATAATGATCATACATCATCAAGTATAATTTTTGTATTCTATAGGCGAATATGAACGGCACTAACGTAAACAACCAAATTTAGAAGAAAATTCGAACACTCTGACGGTATTACTGTCAGAGCTGCGAATGATTTCATCCCTCAATAAGATTTTGTGTTAGGAATTAAACTTTTATGATTGCATTCCCCAATCACAATTTATTGAATGAACTTACATTTGATTTTAAAATATAGAATGAATTCGGTTTCTTTTTCATTCGACTTTGAAATTGAATGCGTAAGTTTTTATAAATTCAATTTTTAAAAGTCTCATGAATAATAAATAAATGAAATAAAGACTGCATTCAGTTTTTAAAATTCTCATAAACAAGAATTCGATTTAATGGTAAAAATCGAATCCATTCCAAGAAATATTGATATTTAAAGATAATTGTATTCAGTGACTATAAAAATCGAATGTATTTTATTTGTGAATTGATTCGAAAAGTGGTTAATTCTTCGAAGCTTTGATTATCCTAAAGTATCATAAAGTCCAAAGTATATTTTTAAAATGTTCGTGAGTTTTTATTAAAAAATCAGTGTCAGTGAAATTTTTTTCATTACCATTGATATCAACCAATGGTAATTCAATTTTAATGGTAATGAAAAATCTCATCTATGAAAGATATTTTAAAATTGGAATTTTATAAGGAAAAATATGAGAGCCTCGTACTTAAACCAGAATATTTTTGGATCCCACGGAGAACCCACTCTAAATTTTGGACATGTTAAACAAAACATTATTGTTTATTACCAGATTTTTTTTTTTATAAAATCGAAGATGTTTTTTTTTAAATATTCGCAAAGAAAAAAATGTTTTTGCATTTTTGCAACTTTTCTGAAAAAAACCCCGTATGCTTTTGAAAATATTTCCAATTAAGCTTTCATATGAGCCATCATTTGTGCCAATTAGGTTATTGTTTAAGAAGTTCGCGTAGGTTACACGTAATGTATTTTTCTTACTTTTGCTAAAAAAATTGAACTTTGAACCGCGATAATTCGAAAACTAAACCAAATTTTAAAAATCCAAATCCAAATATGCAACATATACTATATAATCCTGGAAATCTATGTGCAAAATTTTCAGTGAAATAATTTTTTTGGAATTGCCCTATACACAAATTCTGATCATGAAAAACTAAAGAAAATAAGCTATTTTGGCCATATTTGCTTATAAACACGAATCTGTCATTAGAAAAGTTGTATCAAATCGCATTCCCGAAATATAGGCATTTTTGTTTTTTCTAGACCAAGCTCTCAAATCTAAAAATCTTTTCAATATTAGAAAAATGTATATTAAAGTAATACATAATTTTTTTGGAGACAAAGCAGTAAGGATTCCATGGTACCATGCGACGTAACATAGCTACCTTATTATATTGAAACTAGCCTTAGCCTCTTTGGCATACATGGTGTAGAGCAACACCCGGCAATAGGTGTTTCTTCTATTATAACAGAAAATGGTGGATCTAGAGCGGAATCTTAATAAAGCAACCCCCCTTGTAAGTATATATGACCCATAGAGTGGTCTCTTTTAAAGTCTAAACCCTCGAAAATCGTCGAAAGTTTTGAGTTTTGCGTAAAAGTGCACTAAACTTAAAAAAAAATAATTAAAAATATCGTTTAAATGCAAATGCAGTTTTCAAGTGCATTTTTCAAAACTTTTACTCCCTTGAATTATTTTTTATTTATCATATTCGAAAAGTTTACAATTCTTACTACAAAATAATGTCCTCCTAGTAATGGGCCCACCGTGAGTGCTATTTTAAATTTTTTTTTTTAAATTTCCTTAAAAAAATTTCAATATTTTAAATAAAACCAAAAAAATCTGAAATAACATGATTTTTTAAAAAATTCTAAAAAAAATAGCACACACAGTGGGTCCATTATTAGCTGGACATTATTTTGTAGTAAAAATTGTACACTTTTCGAATATGATAATTCAAAAAGAATTCAAAGTGGTAAAAGTTTTGAAAAATGAACTTTAAAACTGCATTTGCATTTAAAATGCATTTTTGAAACACCAACATACCTTTCTAATGTGCATAAAAACAATGAGATACGATTAGTACTTGTGAAAATATAACGGTTTAAAACATGTCTTTTTACATGATTTTGGTATAATTTAAAACATAAAAATTTTTATAAGGGGTATTTTTTTAAAAAACTCTATGGTACAAGGTCCCAGTTGGCAACGTCCTCGAGCCATCCTCAGTGACGGAGCGGTGACATGTCAGAGTCACTACTGACATCCACAAGACATCTCTATGTACTGGGTTGAGGACAGTTTCATACAAATTTTCAAAATGTCCTCACTCAAAGTCAGCAGTGGTCAGGGCTGACCTTCTGGGGACATGTCACTTAAGACTTCTTTGGGGAAATGTCTGACGTAGGTCATGCGAAAATACAAAAAAATTTCGTATTTCCTTTAGTTTTTACTTTAATCCATTTTCCTTTATAAATTATCTTTCTCATACTTAGAAAAAACTTTTCGCCCTTTTTAGTCCCAGCTGGATTTGAACCTGGAACCTCCAGTCTATTAGTCCCACACCTAACTACTTGTTCCAAACTTTATTTTGAAAATTGTTTGTCTATTTATTACTATTCTACTTGTTAGATTTTGATTTTATTTTAATTAAATCGATAATATTGCCATCTTTTTCTTGAAAATTGAAGAGTTGCCCAGATTTAAAATTTTAATTTAATATACTGCTATTCTGAAGACATTTCCTTTTAGACGTCTTAGAGGAATTGTCCACACTCTTAAAGCAAACATTCAGTGCTTACAATGTTAGGACATGTCATCAAGGATTTCCTATGATTTGTCAGAACCTTAAGACATATCCTCAAGGAATCACTGTGGAAATTTCCTCAGTGACACATTTTCCAACTGGGGTATAACGAGTTTGTGCTCATTTTTGTAACTACAAGAAATATTGGTCCTCGACCTACCTTTAAGCATTCCGATCGACTCAGAATCACTTTTTGAGGCGATTAAGCGATGTCCGACCATCCGTATTTCCGTCCATGTAAAAGTTGTGCGCACGATACAGGTCGCAGTTTTTAACCGATGTGTGTGAAATTTGAAACTTAAGCTTCTTTTGACCCAAGGATGGACGCGATTAAAATTGAAAAAAGTCAGTCTATATTTTGACATAGCCCCCATACAAACATCCCCTTTAAATATGGGTAAAATTACCCTACACTAAGAAAAAAAAATTTTCAAATTCAGCTGAAACAATCTCAAATTAAAAAGAAAACAGTGACAAAAGTCAACAAACTTTGTTTTTGCTTATTTTGAGAATGTTTCTTTTCATTTTTAAAATGGGAGAATAAAAAGTAACTTTTTAAAATCAAAGTTGCTTCATTTTTAATTTAAAAGTGAGAAATTGTTGATTTAAGGTTGATATAATTTTATTTTTATGTTGTTCTATACCATTTTATTTTATTAATTAAAACATTTTTTATTTAATTTAATTTTTTAATTTTAATATTTATTTAAAATAATAAAGAAATAATGTGCAGTTTTATATACAAATTTTGATTTGTTTTTTATGTGAAACCTAGTCTGTGTAGCCTGGTAATATGATAAACTCTGTTATCAGACTATATTGACTGTGGTAAAAATTTATTACTTAAAAATTGCACATTATACTTAACCTGATTAAACTTAATTATTTTCCTTTCCGGCAATTTAATTGTAAAGTCCATTTTATAATTCTCGTCAATTATTTTTTCTACTACAACGCCTTAAAACAAGAGAAGACCTTTAACCAAAGAAGAATAATATCAAGTTAGTCAACAAAAAAAAAACATATTGAAATTTATAACTTACTATAGATATTTTACACAAATCTAAATTTTTACAGATATAACTCATTATATCTTAGGGATTATTCATTTTTTAACAAAAATTTTCTTTTTTTTGTTGCAAAAATTAAGGTATGACGCATTTTTTTTTTTTTAATGAACATGTTTAAATTAAAAATGTTTTCATCTCAAAATTTGACATATGACTTCGAAATGTCAATTCACAACTAAAATTAAAATTGTTTGACATCAAATTAAAAACGAAACAATATAGTTTTTAAAATGAAAATTTGAATTGGCAAAAATTTAAATTTGTAACGAGCTTTTATGACAGCATAATAAATATGAAATTATTCATTTTTAAATTAAGACGTTAACAACTTTAAAACAAAAGTATTTATTTTTAAATCAACATATTTCAATATAAATAATAAAATTTTTGGAAAATAATGTAGCATTTTTAAATTAAAAATGAACATTTTTGATTTAAATATGCTTTTTTCCCTCAGTGTAACAACCGTATTTTATTAGGTAATTCGACTGGAAATTTGTGTACTCACAAATCATTATTCCAAATGTTAAATTAATCGGACCATTTCTTCTTCACATAAATCTCTAAAATTGAAATGAAAATAGAAAATATTTTATTATAACCTACACTACTCTGTGTACAGGATAGAGATGGGCGCTGGTCACGTGATTTGCGTGATTCACGTGAATCACGCGTGAGTGTGAGTTATTTTCATTTTAATCACGTGATTGTGAGTGAGTGTGAGTTGAAAAAAAATCTGAGAGAGTGATTAGTGAGTGAGTCATTTATTTTTTGCGTGAGTTTGCGTGATTAGATATTTTGATTTGCCCAATTTTTTTTTAATTTTTTGTAAAAAAAAAATTTCGGATTTTTTTTTTTCTTTTTGGTAAGAAAATTTTATTGCGTTAGTAGATTTTTGCGTGACTCACGCGTTAGCGTGTTTGAATATGTCGTTAGTCACGCGTGAGCGTGAGTAAGTTTTTTATTACTCACGTGAATGAGAGTGAACGCGAGTAAAAAAAAAAATTTGCGTGAGTGATTAGTGAGTGATTCGATTATTTTTTGCGTGAGCGTGAGTAAGTGTGAGTCAAAATCCACTCACGCGCCCATCTCTTGTACAGGGTATAATGAGTTTAAGCTGATGTTTGTAACTACTCAATATATTGGTCCCAGATCCATCTTTAAGTATACCGACTTTTTTAATCGATTTAGCGATGTCCGTCCATGTAATTTTTGTGCGCATGATACAGGTCGAAATTTTAAACCGATTCGTCTGAAATATGAAACTTTGAAACCAAGGACGAACGCTAGTGAAATTGAATATAAACGGTCCATGTTTTGACCTAGCTCCTATTAAAACGTCCCTTTTAAAGATGTGTCAAAAGCTCCTAACAACTGTATTTTAATAGGCATCCTTTCTCAATTTGTCAGGGAAAATTTGTTTTGTATTCACAAATAACTATTCCAAATTTTAAAGCAACGTGAATAGTTCTTCTTGTAGCCCCCATACAAACCATCCTCCCTCCCCCTCGATATTTACATTAATCTCTAAAATTTCATGAAAATAGAAAATATTTTATAAAATTTTATTTGTGTGTGTTTAATTTGTACTTTAACAACCCAATTAAATCTGGTAATAATCGCCCATATGAAAATTTCGCCCTAGAAACGCTGGTGTAGGGTATTATATGGTCGGTCTTTATCCTTCACCTTTTTATATTTTCCAATATAAACATTTATAAACAAAATCACAGGTATTATACAAAGTTTAAATTATCATATAAAATAATCCAAATCAGTATAAAATACTCCCAATCAGTTCAACTCCAACCTCAAAATTAATCTGTAATAAAGAAAAAATTTAGTAACACTTGAAAATTTTAAATATGTATGTATATTAATTTCGCATTAACAAACCTTGGTCAAAAAATTTCAATTCTTCAAAAACTTTAATAGAACGTTCAATAATTTCATCCTTCAAACGCCATAAACTTTTATCAATTACCGGATCATTTAGTGTTTCTTTAACGGGTGGTTCACGATAATGATTCATTTGAGCATCGGTGGCATTGAATGAATAATCACGACAACTACCCGATGCCCAATGAAAGGGAAAATGATTATGTGTTGCTATAACACGATCGGTATTATAAAAACATTTTGTAGCCCAATCGGGTCTTATATGATCTCTAACACGTTCCACATGCTGCAACATATAAAAATATTCGGGTATTTCGTTGGAGTATTTTGGTTTATCAGGATAACGTGGAAAATATATGCAACGAAAACAAAAGCTGGCAAATTTTTTACAATTTTTATCTTTTAGACTTTCACCATATTGTGCCAGATCATACCAAGTACTAAAGTTACCCAAAGGCATGAGTACTTCATCTATATCCACATTTGTCACATAATCATATTGATAGATATTACGATATAGACAATCATTATAGGGGACCACCTCATTTTTAACATGTGCCCAATTAGTGTGTTTCATTTCCAAATGACGATATTCTGGTAAATTTCCAACTTCCAAGGAAAAACTAAATGGCCGATATTCTAAGAAACCCAAACGTTCATAATAATTCAAAACTTTTGTCATATTTGCATGAACTTGTAATTTATACATAATGATTTTTCTAGCACCCAATAATTGTATTGTTTCAAAAAATTCCACTAAACGATGAGACAAATCCACATATGGAAAATCTAGACCTTTAACACAAACTGCAAATCCTTTTCTAGTTTCATTATTTTTTAAAGGCAAATATGTTACTTTAACATTATTAGTGGCTTTATCACAGGGTTTTGATACTAAAGATACGGTGCGGGGTATCCAATCTTTATGTTCCTTTGGCAAAGCACATGATATGAAATGACCATGATTATCACGTGAATCATGACCCCAGCCATAGTTCCATAGTCTACGCAATTCTTTGGCTAACATTATGATCGGTTGCGTTTGTTCCTGATACCAAAACTGACAGTATGTTTGAGCATAATCCGTATCATTGGGTGATATAAAATGCATCATTGTTAATATGCGTACCATGGGTTCATCTTTGACCACTGTTGGTCTATTATCTAAATATGCTCCAAATATATAATAAGTTATATTCTTATTCTGAAATTCTTGCCAATAATCATTGTGTACTTGTATATCGGGTAGAGAGGGATACCAGGCACATGTATGATTTAAATTTCTATTACGATATGGTATATTAGTTAAATCGTCCATAGGTAAGTAAGGAATGTCTTTGGAGATATGTTGAAGAATTTGTGATTCATTGGGTTCTGAAAGTAATATAAAAGATAAGCAATAATTTGAATCAATACTTTTTTAAAGAGGGGTAAATCGATTAAGTTATATTTTTTTGAGTGTATAATTAGAACAATGGTTCTCAAACGGTGGGTGGCGACCCCCTCGGAAGCATTTCTGGGGGATAAGCGAAAGTTTAGTAAAAATTGTGCTAAAAACTTTAAAATTTCTATAATATAAGTTTTTGTTGTTTTTTTTATTTTTAGTACCAAAAGGTACTACGAAATAAAAATTTAATTTTATAATTTCACTGTGCTACAGTGAAAAAATACTTCTGATGTGACATAGTATAGGTTGTTGGTCTTGTCGAGTAGATCACAAAAATGCCCATTAAACTTGCCAAATTTTACAGTTATTGTCAAAAAAATTTTTTTTGGGACTTTTCTTACTAAACCTTTTGTAATTCAGAAAATTTTCAACCGATTTTAAATTTTTTAACTGTTTTTGATAGAAAAAGGATGGGGCTTTCCATGTGTGTTACTTGGTCTATACATATAAGAAAGATATTTATTGATTTTTTCTATAAAATCTAATTTTTTGTTATTTTTTGAAAAATTTTCGAGTTTTTTAATTTTTTTCTGCTATAGTTCCTTTAACAACATAAACGAATTTTTAAAGAAAATTTGATTCTGAATACGATAAGTTTTATCCTGAAGAAATCGGATAACAATTGACAGAGTTGTGATAATTTTTCTAAAAAAGAAAATTTAGATTTTGCAGGAAATCGCCATTCAGATATCCCAGGCAAAAACAAGTAGAAAAGTTAAATTCGACTTGGCCGAATCTATGAATACCCTCCACAATGCCCTTTTTAAGTGATAGTAAATTTTCTAACGTGAAAAAATAACATTTTTGGTTAGAAATATTTTATTTTCTGTAAAAAAACTTTTTTTATTAGTTTTTGAAAAAAAAAAAAAAATTACTAATTTTTTTTTTTTGAGTGTAAAATTTTTTTTGAGTGTATTTTTTTTTTTTGTTTTAGTGTAAAAAAACTTTTTTTGTTAATTTAAAAAAAAAAAAAAAAAATAATTTACCAATTTTTTTTTTGAGTGTAAAATTTTTTTTTTAAGTGCTAACGTTTTTTCGGTCAGAAACACTGATGCCAACTATTTTTAAAAAAATGTAGCTAGATTGGACAAAAAAATAGCTAGAAATAGCTAAATTTAAAAACAGTTAAAAAATCTAGCTATTTTGTAGCTAGATTTGTATAAACAGTTGAAAAATCTAGCTATTTTATAGCTAGATTTTGGATTTGTGGTTTTTAAAAGGTTTTATTTGCTAAAGTTTTTAATTAAATAATAAAATAAGTTAGTTTTGGTATTAAAACGAATATTTTCAAATATTTTTATTAAATTTTGCAAACAAAAGTTTAAATACTCATATTTATATCGCAGATATAATTTATAACGCATGAAACTTTAGAAATTGCTTCCAACGCTTAAGTTATTAAATTAAGCTTTTAAATCAATTTCTTTAACAAAGAAACATTATTAATCTATATGTTATATGTATGTATTTCTGGATGTGCAGATCCTGTGAACTATTTCCTGTGAATTTCTATTTTCTGTGAATCGGCACCTCACTATTTTCTGTGAATCAGCACCTCATTTTGTATACGTAAAAAGTACTCATAATAGATATAATTCCTGTAATGGGAACTTATTTTATTTTTTTGGACTTATTTCGTTCGGACTTCTTTAATTTTTTTGGGAGTAAGTATTTTGATTTTAAATAACTCCCAAATATTGGGACTTGTTTAATTTTTTCTTTGGGACTTATTTCATTTCTTAAAGTTGGGAGTTAATTCATTCCTCTTAGGACTTATATCATTAGGAATTATTTCATTGGGATTTATCTCATTTGGGAGTTGTTTCGCAGTACCAAATTTTTTAATACACAATTATCTGAATGCGAATTAAAAGCTCGATTATAGCCACTCGTTTTTTTGGTTATGAATACTGGTGTAAAATTTTATCCGTTATTGGAGAGATGAAAACTATTATATTTTAAACCCATAGCTGTTTTTTCTTTATGTTGGTACTAAACTACATTCTCTATGAATTATGCCAATACGATACTTGCTTGATGTTGAAAATTTTAAGTAACTTTATCATGGAGAGATTTTTGATAAATTTAAAATTTTTGTTTGAAGTTAAAGGAAATATCATAGAAAACCCCTGATAAAACTTTTTGAAAAGTTGAAAAACTAGCAGATGTCATACACACTTAAATAGCACGTTAACGAAATGTCAACTTGAAAATATGGCTAATAAAACGGTTTAAAAAAAACACTTTTTTACAAATTTTGCGAACAAAAAAAGTAGCTAGATTTGTAGCTAAGAGCTAAATGACTTTTTTTTGTCGCTAGATGCAAAAAAAATAGCTAAATCTAGCTACAAAATAGCTAAATTGGCAACAATGGTTAGAAATATTTTATTTTCTGTAAAAAAACTTTTTTTTTATTAATTTTTGAAAAAAAAAAAATTACTAATTTTTTTTTGAGTGTAAAATTTTTTTGAGTGTATTTTTTTTTTTTTTTAGTGTAAAAAAATTTTTTTTGTTTATTTTTGAAAAAAAAAATAATTTACCAATTTTTTTTTTGAGTGTAAAATTTTTTTTGAGTGTAAACTTTTTTTTAAGTGTATTTTTTTTTTGGTTTAGTGTTAAAATATTTTTGTGTGACAAAAATACCTTTTAAAATATTATTCTGACTTACAAATGTTTTTAAAACATGTTTAACGGGTTTTCAACACGTGAATTTAAGGTGAACTAATCTGAAATTTACGGTTTTGCTAATAACTTTTGAACCGCCAGACCGATTTGGCTGAAATTTAAAACGAACCGGACCAGAGGAACGGTAAATATATATGCCACACTTCAGCACCCTCAGAATTGCCGTTCGAAAGTTACAGTGTGTTTTATCTCGTAAATTCCAGAAAACCCCTTGCCGAAATTCATTCATTTGCTTATAACTTTTGAACCACTGGACCGATTTCGCTGGATTGCAATACCAACCTGACCAGGTAAATGTCCAACATATATGCCGAACTTCAGGAGCCTCCGTAAAGTCTTTCAAAAGTTAGCGTGTTTTCAACAGACAGACAGACAGACGGACAGACGGACGGACGGACGGACATCGCTAGATCGTCTTAAAATCGATCGAGGATCATGAATATATATACTTTATGGGGTCCTAGACCAATATTTCGAGGTGTTACAAACGGAATGACAAACTTATATATACCCTCTATCACTAGAGTGGAGGGTATAAAAATAATTTCATCATAAGAGGTCATGTACAATATTTTTAAAGGTTTTTGGGGCTCTGAATCAGAATCTGGCCTTTAAATTGCTCTATCTCGTCAGGTTTTTGAAATATTTAACATAAACTGATATATCAAAAACTTTATAAGATAGCGCAATTTCAAGGTCAAATTCGAATTCAGGAGGCCAAAAACCTTAAAAATAATGATATGCGACCTCTTAGTATGATCGCTTATTTTTTTTTTATTTTTTTTGCCTGGGTTATCCGAACAGCAATTTCAAGCAAAATCTTAATTTTCTTTTTTAGAAAAATTATCACAACTCTGTCAATTGTTATCCGTTTTTTTCGACACAAAGCTCATCGTATTCACAATTAAATTTTCTTTAAGAATGCGTTTATAAATATAATTGTTGTTGAACGAACTATAACAGAAAAAAATCGATAAACTCAAAAAATGTTCAAAAAATAACAAAAAATTAGATATTGTTGAAAAAATCAATGCATATCATTTTTTTATGTATAGACTAATTCACACACATGAAATGCCCTAAACCTTCTTGTATCCAAAACAGTTGAAAAATTGAAAATCGACTGAAAAATGTGTCTGTCAGGTTTGATGGGCATTTTTGTGATCTTTTCGACGAGACCTACAACCTTAACTACCTCATTTTAAAAGTATATTTGATTTTGTGTTTTTTTTGTAGCACAGTGTTATTAATTCGGTCTTTATATATGAGACATTCCACACCAAATGTTCCTCTACAGAGAAACATGTGTCCCGTAAATTTTTGAATAGGTTGTTTGGAGAGCCCTATATGGAACACAGAAAATTGCGTTTTTGGTTTTTCTAATTTTCAAAAACTGGGCTTGGAAGGCGTGGTCAAAAATTGGAAAAATGGCCAAATTTGTGGTGAGTTGCCTTGATTAAATATTTATCACATTATATTAAATTTTATCACATTATATGGTTTTGTATGGGCTATCGATTAAATTTTTTTAACTTTTTTTTTGGAAAATTTTTAGAACCCGTTCTGAAATTTTCCATTTTTTAAAAAAGTATATTTTTCAAAAATTCGGCCACTTTTTTTTTTTTTAATTTTTTTTAAAAGTTTAGATGTTTGTCCATCCACACAAAAAAACTCAGAAACACGTTCTTCGTTTATTTCGAGAAAATCGCATTTGAATTTTAAATTTCATAACAATTTTGTAATTCTCTTGTATTTTCTTGTTTTAACGTTGCGAATGAGTAATATTAATTGCATAAATATTTCTCATTCGCCCTGTTGAACCAATAAAATACAAGCAAATTACAAAATTGTTATGGAATTTAAAGTTCAAATGCGATTTTCTCGAAAAAAAACGAAGAATGTGTTTCTGATTTTTTTGGTGTGGATAGACAAATATCTAAACTTTAAAAAAAAAAATTTAAAAAAGAAAAAAAAAGTGGCCGGATTTTTGATAAATTGACTTTTTGAAAAATGGAAAATTTCAGAACCGGTTCTGAAAATTTTTCAAAAAAAAAATGTTACTGGATACCCCATACAAAACTATATAAGAATGTAAATTTTTGAGATTGTGGTGCATTTCGTTTTAAGGTGATAAATATTTAATCAAGGCAACTCGCCACAAATTTGAAATTTTTCAATATTTGACCACGCCTCCTAAGCACAGTTTTTGAAAAAGTGAAAAACCTAAAACGCAATTTTCTTAGCTCTATATAGGGCTATTCATTAGCATGTCCCGAAATCAGGAAATATGGGAATTTCTCTAGGGCATACCCCTAGAACGATGCTTATTGAAGAGCTTATTACGGGAAAAATAATTAAAAAATTCGATTCGATATTTTCGATTTTTAATATTATCTGTAACGAAATTCCGGTCGGGAGTGCTAGTTTTATATAAATTAAAGAAAATCACAATTTTTTTTAAAATTTTCCCATTTTGTTATTTTTTAAATCAAACAGTCTCCATAAACACTGACCAAAAATATAAAATTTGTTTTCGTTACTGCGTTTTTCGATACAAAAATTTTCAAAAATTAGAAAATTTATAATTTTATCTTACCTAGGCTATTATCCAGTCGTATATTTCTGAAATCTTTAACAAGTTCACGGCGATTTAAATGAATATTAATGGTCATTAAAGCTAAAACAATAGCAATAAATATTAAAAATTTCAAATATTTTACAGCTATCTTCCGCATTTTAATACCAGTGATCACTCATAATAACAATTAATACTATATTTAAATTAGAAAATATAAAAAAAAATTGTATTCCAAATATATGTAACGTATTAATTACCCAGCTAACAATTTGTTTAATGTTAACAATTAACAATTTGTTTAATGCTGCTATGACTTCAAAATAATGTAACAAAAAAACTATTGCAACATAAATTCATAGTTATAACCTCCTACTACAGCACACAGAAAAAAATAAATAAAAACATTTGTAAATTTTGCACCAGTAAACGATTTAATAGTATTGAGTAAGCTTTTAATAAAAATTTATTAAATGTTAACAAAAAAATTTTGTAAATTTTTACTTGACACAATTAAAAATTTACTCAAAATTTATCTTTTTTTAATTAAGTTTATAATTGTGTCAAGTAAAAATTTACTCAAAATTTATTATTTTAAAAAGTTCAAAAAAATTTTACATTTAAAAAAAAACGTTTTGTTTCAAACTTTTACCAAATATATTTATGTCTTAAAGACATTGAAAAATTTGATAAAGATGATTTCAAATTTTTATATACATTAACAAAAAACTATAAACTAAACGGGAATTCTAAAAACTAAGAAAAAAAAAAAATTAAAAAAAAACTATTAAATTTTTATTAAATTATTTACTTAAATTTTTGTAAAAACTTTTAAGTAAATATTTAATTGCGTCAATTAAAAAAATACTCAATTTTTTTTTTTTTTTTTTAATTTCTCAAAAATCTTTCCCCCATATTTTTTTTCTGGGTATTTCTCCATACCATACTTCATACTTACATTTACAGTCCGTGTATAACATATCAAGTCGGTCTAGGCCCCCATTAAGTATATATTACTAATCTACAACGACGTCTTTCCGTCTGTAGAAATCTAGCAACAGTCAACTTTGTTTTATATTTTTCTTCTTCTGTCATTTTTCTCTCCCGTTGGAGCATAGGTCCTATGTTCATGGTCTGGTTAAGTTCGGAGATTTGCAAAATCGCATCAGGGGGGAAAATATGTCCCCCTTTTTTTACATGTTTTTTTTTTGTGTACTTGAAGTTCATCGAACTGCACATGGACCAAGGTGATTAGAAAATTAAATTTTTTTTCGGCACGGCTGCACTCAAAATAATCACTCTGTTAAATTACAGAGATACACTGCTGAGCCAGCAGAAAATACCATAGATTTCCAACCAGCAAGATTTTTTGTTATTTTACGAAGAAAACTCTGTAAAATGATTTCGATCAAAAAAAACTGTAAATTTACAGAATTATTTGTAAAATATTGATAAAACCGAAAATAATTTTACCAAAAAAACTCCGTAAATTAACAGAGTTTTAGTTTTAGTTAAATGCATTTAATGACTACAAAATTTTACAAAAAAAACTCTGTAAATTTACAAATTTTTAGTAAAATCCATTTTATGAGTAAAACTTTTCTGATTCAAAAACATTAATTAAAATTAAAATTTTGTTCAATTTCCAGCATTTTTTATTTTTGTGAAAATTACAAGTTTTTAATGAGTAACTCCAATTTTACAAAATTTTGTTTTTCGGTCACAAGAAAATACAAAGATTTTTCTTAAAATCTGTATTTCGATAGATAACTTTGTCAAATATCTGTCGAATTGAGATTACAGTCATTTTACAGAGTATTTAACAGAGTTATTATTTTGAGTGTGGTTTTGCGGTCGTGGTTACAGAAAGCTGTAAAAATAATTATAAAATTGCATTATTTAAATGTAAATATCATACTAAAAGAAATTGTAAACATTTATGGCTCGGGAGAAGGTGTCACCTGAAATTGTTAACTTTGTCAAAACAGCTGAATATATTTATCAGTTATGAAGTTAAACAATAGTGCAACGTTAAAAAAACACAATTCAAAGAGCATTCATTCATACACAGAAAAAAAAAATTCTAAAAAAATTCGTAGATTTAGGTAAAAAATTAATTAAATCCGGAGAAATTACTAAAATGTGCATATAAATCAAAAATATTTGTATATCGTTAATTAAAAATAAATGGATATTTAGTTAATTAAAAACTTAATACTACACTCAAAAAAATCTGTAATATTAGCAAAAAAAAGCTTGTAAACCTACAAGAAAATTTGCTGATTTTGAACCCACAATTTTTTTGGCAAAGTTAGAAAAAAGTTGTTGCTAAAAATTGGTTAACTGAAATTTGTTTTATTTCAACTTAGTTCATTTGAGGACCCCATTGGTTTCGGACCCGACAGATCCAGACCCCGATGGGTTCCTTAAAAATCGTCATAGTTTTTGATACAAAATTTGTGTCCGTTTTGCTCTACCTTGCTTAGATTTTGAGATACATGATTTTAGGGTACCACTGGGATTTTGAGAATTAAAAACCTCGATAACATCAAAAATATTATTTGGAGAGCTTTTGGTTCTTGTTTTACGTGTTGAAGGCTACAAAAATGCGTTCAGACTTTATGTTGTGTCGGCAATATTTACCGAGATATGAGCATTTTAAAATTTTCGGGAATGCCAACTTTTTTATATCCAAAGTTAGGACCCATTAGGTTCAACACATGTGTAGAGGACCGGAGAACCAAAAATTGCCTTCATTTTGCTCTATCTGGCTTAGTTTCCGAGGTAGCGCCATTTTAAGTTTTCTTAAAAAAAATACAATTTATTTTTGCTAATATTAGCAAAAAGCTTGTAAAAATTTGGTCAACTCAATTTTAAATTTAGCAAAAAAAAATAGTTCAAATTTTTTTTAAAATTGCTAATGTGCTAAATGAAGTTTACAAGATATTTTTGCTAACATGCTAATCTCAACTAAAAATTTGCTAAAAGTTAGCTTACTAGCATTAGCAAAAAAAATTTGTAAATATACTAATGTATTATTTTGAGTTAAACAATTAATTTAAAAACAAGTAAAAAAGTTAAATTCGGCCTTGCCAAATGTAGTGATACCCTCCACAATTTCAAAAATATTATTGCAAAAAACTTTATTTAAAAGGGAATTACTTTTCAAAAAATTTTTGAAAAAAAAAATTTCTGCGAAAAAAATTTTGTTAAAAAAAAATCCGCGATTTTTTTCTTTTTTTTGTCAAAAAATATGTTCGTATTTGTTTAAATGCCATTTGGAGTTCAATTATGTTCACATATGTCAACCAGAAGCTGAATTAAAGCATTTTGTATTTTTAGGTTATGTTGAATGTACTAAAATTTTTGAGGTGTGCTTAGATTTTCGTTCATAACTTTTGAACCGCTGAACCGATATCGCTCAAATGCAATACCAAACTTCTCGAGAAAACTTCCAATAAATATGTTCAGTTTCAGTCATCTCTGTGCAATATTTTGTCCATGACAGCATTTTCCACAGACAGACAGACGGACATCGCTAGAATGTCTTAAAATCGATCGGGCATCATGAATATATATCATTCAAAATACGAGAGATCGCCACAAAACTGGACTTAGGTACTCCGATTAACTTTATATTATGCACACGGATACTTTATGGAGCCATTTTGGCTTTTGCATTTAAAGTTAAAAAAAAAATTTAAAACTCGCGATTTTATTAGCGTTTTAAATTTTTTAAAAAATGAAAAAAATGCAAAATGTAGTCAAGTTTGAAAAGCTATATTTCCTAAAGTATATATCGGATTTCAGTTCTGTTCAACGCATTCGAAAGGTATACTCGTCTTCTTTATAACTAATATTTTTTAAAGAAAAAATTTTGTCTAGAAATGCAGTTTTAAGACAAATGCAATTTTAAAATGCATTTTTAAAACTTACTATTTTTAAAACCAACATTTTTGAAAAGATTGCAATTTTTACATCAAATATAGCTAACAAATACTTTGGGACACGCATTCGTGCTATTTTAAACGATTTTATGAAAAATATCTTACTAAATTTTTCATACAAAAAGTTCAAAAAAATTAATTTTATTTAGTATTTTAAAATTTTGTATTATTGTAGAAATTTTTTCAAAAATTATTCCACTTCAATACTCTTAATTAATAAAAGTAAGTATCGCATTTAACTGTCTTAAAAAGTTGTTTACAGATTTAACTGTGTTTTCTAAAATTATCAGTTTTCCTTTTGGAGTTAATAACACACAAAGTTGCAGGTTAAAATTTTGTAGAAAACTGCAAACATTTTTTTTGCAGCAAATCCGATCAAATTTAAAGAAAGTAAATAAATAAAGAAGTTTTAATCGCGGTATTAATATCTCGTTATTTTTTTACAGAAATCGCGAAGTTTTTAGCTCGGACTTTAAAAGTGCAATTCTTGGCAACAAAAACACTACAATTGCAAAGAGTGAATTTGCAATTTTATTGCATTTTTCCCGAGGAATAATTTTTGTCTTTATTCTTATATCATATTTCTGATTATTTCATTTTCTAATTTTTTCAAAAAAACGGCTCCGGGGAAGATTTTGATTTTCGTCGAAAAATATGTATAGTAGTGGGGCACCCCAGATTCAAAATCAAGAAAGTAATTTACGAAAACTTAAATGTGGTAGTGGGGCACCCCAGATTCAAAATCAAGAAAGAAATTTACGAAAACTTAAATGTGGTAGTGGGGCACCCCAGATTCAAAATTAAGAAAGAAATTTACGAAAACTTAAAAATTCTAATTGAAATGCATTGTATTATTTTAAAACTGATAATTTTGGAAAATCTGTAAACAACTTTTTAAAACAGTTAAATGCGATACTTACTTTTATTAATGAAGATTATTGAAGTGGAATACTTTTTGAAAAAATTTCTACAATAATACTAAATTTTAAAATACTAAAAAAAATAATTTTTTTTGAACTTTTTATATGAAAAATTTAATAAGATATTTTTCATAAAATCGTTTTAAATAGCACGAATGCGTGTCCCAAAATATTTCTTAGCTGTATTTAATGTAAAAATTTCAATCTTTTCAAAAATTTTGTTTTTTTAAAAATCGAAGATGTAATAAGTTCTGAAAAATGCATTTCTAAATTGCATTTGTCTTAAAACTGCATTTTTAGACACAATTTTTTCTTTAAAAAATATTAGTTATAAAGAAGACGAGTATACCTTTCGAATGCATTGAACAGAACTGAAATCCGATATATACTTTAGGAAATATAGTTCTTCAAAATTGACTACATTTTGCATTTTTTTCATTTTTTTAAAAATTTAAAACGCTAAAAAAATCGCGAGTTTTAAATTTTTTTTTCAAACTTTAAATGCAATTATCCAAATTGCTCCATAGAGTATCCGTATGCACAATATAAAGTTAATCGGGGAACCTAAGTCCAGATTTATTGCGTTTTCTATTGATTTCTCGTGTTTTCAATGATATACATTATGGGGTCCCAGATCGATATTTCGATGAGTTACAAACGGAATGACAAACTTATGTATACCCTCTATCACTAAAAATATAAAAATATGATATAAAAAAAAATTTATAGAAAAAAAATTTGATGAAAAAAAATTGATGAAAAAAAAAATTGATAAAAAAAAAAAAAAAATTGAAAAAAAAAAATTTGATAAAAAAAAGTTATGAAAAAAAATTCATAAAAAAAAATTTAGGAAAAAAAAATTTTGATAAAGAAAACAGTTTGATGAAAACAAAAAAAAATTTTTTGTTGAAAAATAATTAAGTTACTTTTTATTCACCATCTAGTGAAAAACGGTTTTATTCACCACGAGGTGAATTATTATCCAAGTTATTAAAATTTTTGGTTTTAAGAAAATGAAAATAGTACTACTAATTCTTGATTTCTTCTTCGTTATTTGTTAGCTTATATAGTCAAACTGAGGTGGCGCCCTGCAACTTTTTTTAAATTAGACACCAGCCTAAAAACATTATCATGTTAAAAACCAAAAGAGCTATACATTTCGTAAGTGAGTGCTAAAGTAAGTGCAAAAAAGAATATAACACTCTCACTTGTTTTATGTACATTTGATTAACAAATTGAAATTTTTTATGCGAAATGCTTAGACTTGGTAAAAAAGTAGTTTTGGTAAAAAAAATGATTTTTTTTTTTATTTTGATAAAAAAAAAAAATTTGATAAAAAAAATTATAAAAAAAGAAGTTTGATGAAAAAAAAAAATTGATGAAAATTTGTAGCTTTACTTATTTTCTTTTAACATGGTAATGTTTTTAGGTTGGTGTCTAATTTTTAAAAAGTTGCAGAACGCCACCTCAGTTTGACTATATCGTCGAACTATATACAATAAATGCCAACTCTGAAAAGCTTACTTTTTAGGGGAGCTAAAAAAGTAGTTATTTCGCATATTATTGCAAAAATAAACAATGTGCCTTCCACAAGATGGTTTAAATATTCTAAACAATTTTTACCTATGCAAAAAATTTCATATTTAGAACTTGTTTGCGTATTTTTCAGAGATGGCATTTATTGCTATATCAAAAAATAAGTTAGAAAATTATAGTCGGTCAAGACCGACCATATAATACCCTACACCAGAGTTTCCCGAAAAATGGGTCCCAAGTTCAAACATGGACTGATTAGATATATACATATTTGTCAAATCTTTAATAAGTGTAAAAACACTCACAAAATCAAATTTGAGTGAAATATGTATGCTTCATTTTGTTGAGAATAAACCGCTTTAACTGAATATCCGGTGAAATTTTCACAAGGGGGGGGGGGGTCTAGGTCCAAAAATGGTCCAATGATAATCAGATTTGATAAGGTTATTAAAGTACGCATTTAACATACACAAACAAAATTTTAATAAAATATTTTTTTTTTAATGTAATTTGAGAGATTTATGTGAAAATCGGGTAGGTGGTTTGTATGGGGGCTACAAGAAGAACTGATCCGATTCCTTCAAAATTTGTAATGGTGATTTGTGAGGACAAAACACGTTTATGTGCCAAATTTCGAAACGAAACCTATTATAGTACGGATATTAGAGTCATTTGATCCAAAACTAAAGAGGACCTTTGTATGGGGACTAGGTCTAAATATGAACCGATTTTTTCCAATTTCAATAGGCTTCGTCCTTGGTGCAAAAGAGGACTAAGTATCAAATTTCAAGTCAATTGGTTAAAAATTACGACCTGTATCGTGTTTACACCATTTACATGGACAGACAGACAGGCGGACGGACAGACGGACGGACATCGCTAAATCGACTCAAAAAGTGATTCTGAGTCGATCAGTATACTTGAATGTGGATGAACCTTTATTTCGGGTAGTTACAAACATCAGCACAAACTCATTATACCCTGTACCACAGTGTGGTGTAGGGTATAACAAATAATTTTTTAGAGTTGGCATATTTTGTTGGAAAATAAAAATAATTTTTTTTTTTTTAAAAATTTTACTATTTTTTTTTTGTGTTTGGTTTTTGTTATCCTTTGCAGTGCCATTGCAAAAACTGAAAAAAAATAAAAATCTTTGCATATTTTTAAAAGTTACTAGCTCCGAAAGCCTTTTAATCTCGGAGTGGTCAACTTTGGCACTCTATAACTCACGCTATATTTTAGTAGGCTCACTCCAAACTAGCTAGTTTTAAAGCTTATATCATTGACTGTATTTTCCCCACTCATAACGTTTAAATCTGATAAATAGTTTGAAAGTTACGTGTATATAAGCCATTTTTTTTTTGCAACCACTATTTTCCGAAATTTTCAATATCTCGAAAACTAGCCATTAGATATCAAAATATTTACCGGATTCGTGTTCAGCATGGCAAATGCAATGGAATATGTGGTATAGTTTTTTTTAAAAAAATTTTGGAAAAAATTTTGGAAATTTACAATTGGTTGGCATTTATTTTCACCAAAAAAATATCTACTTTGAGATAGCATAATAACAAAAATGGATGTAAAACGACAACAAATTATTTTTTTGCTCTGAAATTTTTATCACAGATGGGTATTGCATAGGGGAGCTATTTGCCATAGGAAACTCATTTCGGTCAAATTTGAGTTGGCATATTTTGAATATAGGTTCACGAATATAAGATAATTTAAATCAATTTTTTTTTTTCTATCAAATATTTTTTTCATAAATTTTTTTTTTTCATAAATTTTTTTTTTTTTAATTTTTTTTTTTAATCAAACTTTTTTTTAAATGTTGTTTTTTATTTTTAGTACCAAAAGGTACATGAAAATAAAATGTATTTATTCGGCCTTTATATATGTATATATATTCGATTAGAGTTTTATTCTAGTTCGAGGCCCAAAAAATATTTCTATTTATGATATTGTCATAATAGAGTATTTTTAATTTATTGCTTTAAAAAAAGTTACTATCTCATAGTATGTCTGTACTGATCAGTTTCATCCCCACTAAAGGAATCTTCAGCAGACTTTAGAGAATCATCGTTGGTCAATCAAACATCAAACCAGACATAATATTTGATATATTTCCCAAGTTATATGAGAAGTACTATTATGAAGGTCCGAAATCTGTTTTCCAACAAAAATAACTCTTTTAAAGCAAAAATTGTATATATTAAGTCACCGTCGGTAACTATTAATATATGTGTTGCTGTTATTTTACAATAACAACAGTGCCTAACCAAACAATAGTGTTGGTAGCATAAGTCGTACTAAACTTTGTGTTAAATGTTGTTTTTTATTTTTAGTACCAAAAGGTACATGAAAATAAAATGTATTTATTCGGCCTTTATATATGTATATATATTCGATTAGAGTTTTATTCTAGTTCGAGGCCCAAAAAATATTTCTATTTATGATATTGTCATAATAGAGTATTTTTAATTTATTGCTTTAAATTTTTATTTTTGTTGGAAAACAGATTTCGGACCTTCATAATAGTACTTCTCATATAACTTGGGAAATATATCAAATATTATGTCTGGTTTGATGTTTGATTGACCAACGATGATTCTCTAAAGTCTGCTGAAGATTCCTTTAGTGGGGATGAAACTGATCAGTACAGACTAGAGTTGTCAGTCGATTAAGAATAATTCGATTAATCGATCAAACAAAACCCAACTCTTGTTCGAATAATTAAAAAATGATGATTTTCGAATAACGAATAAATCGATTAATTAATGTCGATTAATCGAACAATTCTTTTTTAATTAAAAAAATAAAAATTGCTTCGAATTTGATTTATTCTCATAAATTTTGAAAGATTTTATACAAAATGTAGGAAAGTTAAAATATATTGTAGCCATAGCCCTGGATAGCACATCCATTATAGAATTAGAGTTATAAAGTTTTTAATAAATAATTTAGAAAAAATTAATAATTCTTTTGCATCAGACTTACTAAAACGTTTTAAAATAAGAATTAATGAGAGACGTATAAAAGTGTTAAATACGTTAATTTTTCTAAATTCTGGAAATTTTCCGAGCAATAAAAGTTTCTTAAAATATTCTCCAAAAAGCGAAAAAAAAAGAATATGCAAATGAATAATACTCCAGATTATTTTATGTTGAAAGTAATCACAATAATTCAGATAAAAGTATTGAAATAGAGGAAGTTATTAGAAATGAAAATAATAATCTTTTATGCGAGTTAAATAATTCAATTCAAAGTATTAAAAATTCAGAAAATAAAAAGGACTTCAGCGATATATCAGACGATATGGTATATTTGGAAAAAATCTGAAAAAAGAACAGAAAAAAATAGATAAACTTTTTTATGCTCTTCTTACTATATCACCTACTTCAACAATTAGCGAAAGAGTGTTTTCAAAATATAATTTAATAAAAACAAAAACCAAAAATCGTTTGAAAGCAAAAAAATTGAGTCAACTTTTATTTTTAAAAGATTATTTCTTAAGAACAACTTAAATTGTCTTATTAGACAAAAATTAAAATCCTTTATGATATATTTTGTCTGAATACTTCAAATAATAATCTGTATTTGAATTATTTCCCAACAAGTATTAAAATCGACATCCATTAATTAAAAGTGATCTCAGTTATTCAATTTTTAAGTTTTTTTAACTTTTAACTCTTTTATTTTTAAGTTTTGTATGCATTTTTTCGTTAATAAAAATTTTAACTTTCTTATTTTAAGATTTTTTATATGAATTGTTTATTTTTTTTGTTAATAAAAATATTTTTTAAAATTATTTTTTTATTCGTTATTCTCTTCGATTAATCGAATAAATTTTGATCTTTAATCGTTTGATCGAACGAGGAAAAACAATTATTTGAATTATTCGAACAAAGTTGAAAGTCGAATAATTGACAACTCTAGTACAGACATACTATGAGATAGTAACTTTTTTTTAAAGCAATAAATTAAAAATACTCTATTATGACAATATCATAAATAGAAATATTTTTTGGGCCTCGAACTAGAATAAAACTCTAATCGAATATATATACATATATAAAGGCCGAATAAATACATTTTGTTTTCATGTACCTTTTGGTACTAAAAATAAAAAACAACATTTAACACAAAGTTTAGTACGACTTATCCTACCAACACTATTGTTTGGTTAGGCACTGTTGTTATTGTAAAATAACAGCAACACATATATTAATAGTTACCGACGGTGATTTAATATATACAATTTTTGCTTTAAAAGAGTTATTTTTGTTGGAAAACAGATTTCGGACCTTCATAATAGTACTTCTCATATAACTTGGGAAATATATCAAATATTATGTCTGGTTTGATGTTTGATTGACCAACGATGATTCTCTAAAGTCTGCTGAAGATTCCTTTAGTGGGGATGAAACTGATCAGTACAGACATACTATGAGATAGTAACTTTTTTTAAAGCAATAAATTAAAAATACTCTATTATGACAATATCATAAATAGAAATATTTTTTGTGCCTCGAACTAGAATAAAACTCTAATCGAATATATAAACTTTTTTTTTTCATCATGTTTTTTTTATCAAATTTTTTTCATCAATATTTTTTATCATTTTTTTTATCATATTTTTTTCACACAAAAAAAAATTTTTTTTTCATCAATTTTTTTTTTTTTTCATCAATTTTTTTTTTTTCATCAATTTTTTTTTTTCATCAATTTTTTTTTTTTTCATCAAAAAAATTTTTTTTTTCATCAATTTTTTTTTCATCAAATTTTTTTTTTTTCAAATTTTTTTTCATCAAAAATTTTTTTGTTTTCATTAATTATTTTTCATAAAATTTTTTTTTTCATCAAAATTTTTTTTTTTCATAATTTTTTTTTTTTATGGATTTTTTTGTTTTTTCATTAATTTTTTTTTTATCAAATTTTTTTTTCATTAATTTTTTTTTCATCAAAATTTTTTTTCATTAATTTTTTTTTTATCATATATTTTTTATCATTTTTTTATCAAATTTTTTTATCATATTTTTATACCCTCCAACTACAGTATGGGGGTATACTCACTTTGTCATTCCGTGTGTAACGCATCGAAATATCGGTCGGGGACCCCATAAAGTATATATATTATTGATCAGTGATCGATTCTAAGACATTCTAGCGATGTCCGTCCGTCCGTCCGTCCGTCCGTCCGTCTGTAGTTAACACGATGCAGTCCAAAATAAAAGAGATGGACCCCTCAAGTTTGGCATAAATATGTCTTATGGAGGTTAAGTTCGGAAATGGGCCAAATCGGACTAGGGGGAAAAAAGTTCCCCCTTGAAGAACTAAACCAACCTCTTAAAAATGCTAATATTTTTGACGTTTTTTTTGTATTTTTGTGAAACAAATGAGACATTTTTATGTTCGTAGAAGTTTAAAGTCCAGCCCTTGGACCCAGGGGACTAAACATTTTTCTTTTTTTTGCCCCGCCCCTCTTTTAAGGGCGTGGATAAAAAAATAATTTAAATAATTATAAAACTATAGTACTTAATTGCACAAAGCAAACAAAAACAAGTAAAAAAGTTAAATTCGGCCTTGCCGAATGTAGTGATACCCTCCACAATTTCAAAAAGATTATTGCAAAAAACTTTATTTAAAAGGAAATTACTTTTGAAAAAAAAATTTTTTTTTTTTTTAAATTTCCGCGAAAAAAAATTTTGGTAAAAAAAATCCGCGATTTTTTTCTTTTTTTGTCAAAAAATATGTTCGTACTAGTTTAAATACCATTTGGTGTTTAATTATGTTCACATATGCCAACCAGAAGCCGAATTAAAGCATTTTGTATTTTTAGGTTATGTTGAATGTACTGAAATTTTTGAGGTGTGCTTACATTTTCGTTCATAACTTTTGAACCGCTGAACCGATATCGCTCAAATGCAATACCAAACTTCTCGGGAGAACTTCCAATAAATGTGTTAAGTTTCAGTCATCTCTGTGCAATATTTTGTCCGCGACAGCATTTTCCACAGACAGACGGACAGACGGACAGACGGACAGACGGACAGACGGACAGACGGACAGACGGACAGACGGACAGACGGACAGACGGACAGACGGACAGACGGACAGACGGACATCGCTAGAATGTCTTAAAATCGATCGGGCATCATGAATATATATACTTTATGGGGTCCCAGATCGATATTTCGATGAGTTACAAACAGAATGACAAACTTATATATACCCTCTATCACTAAGTGGAGGGTATAATGAACTTGTAAACATATACCGTGAGGGACAAGGAGTCACCCAGCTCACCGACCCTACCACTACCTTGGCCCCCCTTAAAACAACGCCCCTGTCAAAATTTTTTTTTTTTTAATTTTTTTACATGTTGGAGGGTATAATAGATTCGGCACAGCCGAATTTAACACTCTCACTTGTTTATTATCAATTTTTTCCCCCCCAAAAAATTTTTTTTTTCATATTTTTTTTCATCAATATTTTTTACATTAAAAAATTTTACTTTTCATCAAAAAAATTCTTTAAAAACTTTTTTTCATCAAAATTTTTTTTTAACATAATTTTGTTTTTCGTAAAAAAAAAAATGTTTTTTACCAAAACTACTTTTTCACCAAGTCTAAGCTTTTCGCATAAAAATGTTCCATTTGTTTATCAAATGTACATAAAACCAGTGAGAGTGTTATATTCTTTGGTGCCGAATCTTTTATACTCTCCAAAATGTAAAAACAATTTTTGCACTTATTTTTGCACTCACTTACAGCTCTTTTGGTTTTTTAATGGGACCCTCGACTGATATTTCAATTCGTTTTGCATGGAATATCATTATTATTTTTTTATTATTTTGCCTAAAAAAAAACTTTGCTTTGGCAAGTACACTCAAATCTTCAGCAAAACATTATCATGATTTATTGTTTTGGGCAAGAGTACAAAATTCGCAGGCATTTTTTTGGGGGAGCTGGGAGTCGGAGGGGTCATTGGGGGACACTTTTTCCCCCAACGGAAAATGTTTACAAGTTTATTTATTGTGCTTTTTGACTTAAGTAATACAGTTTTATTATTTTTTAAAACAATTTTTAATATCCACGCCCCCAAAAGGGGTGGGCCAAAAAAACAACATTTTCTAATCCCCTGACTTTAAGTGCAGGATGTCGAACTTCTTTTGACATAAAATTGTTTTATTTGCTTACAAGGGAAGTCTCCCTAGTGTCACCCGCGGATCTTTATGGAATTGGTTTTATTTTGTAGAGCACAAAAAATAAAGGGACACGTATTTTTTTTTAGCGGCCCAAATTCATATTTAGGGGGTAAAAAGGAGGGGGGAAGACAAGGCCATTTTTCAGTTTTTTTCGTTTATCTCCTAAATTATGCAAAGAAACCTAGTCATGTTACATACCAAATGAAAGGTCTTTTGAAAACCTATCTGCGTGTGCTAAGAACGTGTCCAAACATGCACAACTTTTTGTCATATTGAGTAAAATACCAAAATTTAAGGACATTTTTGTTAATAAGTCGAAAAATATTAACTTCTTCGGCCCGTTGTTAGCACCACGAGATAGGTATTTTTAATACCTTTAATCTGATACCACTATGCCTATAATAATTTTGTTTAAATATGCGTAAATTTTAAAAAACTGAAAAAGGTCAATTTCCCCCCATACAAATCGACCCCCCCTAAAAATGAGTTTGGGCCGCTAAAAAAAAATACGTGTCGAATTAATTTTCGTTCTTAACAACATATCCAAATTTCATGAAGATCGGAGGGTGACACCAGGGAGACTTCCCTTGTTAGTAAAAGTATAAAAATTTTGTAAGGCGTAACGCCTAACACATTTTTCGTTTGTACAATTTTGAATGTGTTTGTTTTTGCTTTTATTTACGTCTTACGCGAAGCAGTTTAATTCAGGTTCAGGAAAAGTGTATAGGGTATTTTTGATTTGACAGAGCAGAATAACATATTACTGGCTTATAAATTAGATATAGTCCGTTTATTCAGATCTCTCTCTATGTTTTTAGACTATTTAATGACAAAAAATCACAGATATTATACAAAGTTTAAATTTATATAAAATAATCCAAAGCAGTTCTTCCCATCCTCTGAATTAATCTAAAAAAAAATAATTTTTTTTTAGTTACGCTGGGAAATTTAAAGTATATTAATTTCGCAAATTAAACAAACCTTGGTCAAAAAATTTCAATTCTTCAAAAACTTTTATAGAACGTTCAATAATTTCATCTTTCAAACGCCATAAACTTTTATCAATTACCGGATCATCCAAAGTTTCCTTAATATCTGGTTCACGGTAATGACTTAACTGAGCATCGGTAGCATTAAATGAAATAGCATGACAACTATCCGCAGTCCAATGCATGGGAAAATGATTATGTGTAGCTATAACATGATCGGTATTATGAAAACATTTTGCAGCCCAATCGGGTCTTATGTGATCTCTAACACGTTCCACATGCTGCAGCATATAAAAATATTCGGGTATTTCTTTAGAGTATTTGGGTTTTTCGGGATAACGTGGAAAATAAACACAACGGAAACAAAAGCTGGCAAAATTTTTACAATTTTTATCTTTCAGACTTTCACCAAACTGTACTAGATCATACCAATCACTGAAGTTACCCAGAGGCATAAGAACTTCATCTATGTCGACATTTGTCACATATTCATATTGATACATATTACGATAAAGACAATCATTATAGGGTATCACCTCATTCTTAACATGTGCCCAGTTAGTGTGCTTCATTTCCAAATGACGATATTCTGGTAAATTTCCAACTTCCAAGGAAAAACTAAATGGCAGATATTCTAAGAAACCCGAACGTTCATAATAATTCAAAACTTTTGTCATATTTGCATGAACTTGTAATTTATACATAATTATCTTTTCAGCTCCCAATAATTGTATTGTTTCTAAAAATTCCACTAAACGATGAGACAAATCCACATATGGAAAATCTAGACCTTTAACACAAACTGCAAATCCTTTTTTAGGTTCATCTTTGTTTAAAGGCAAATATGTTACTCTTACATTATTGGTAGCTTTATCACAGGGTGCTGAGACCAAAGACACTGTCTGTGGTATCCAATCTTTATGTTCCTTTGGTAAAGCACATGATATGAAATGACCATGAGTATCACGTGAATCATGACCCCATTCATAATACCATATTCTACGCAATTCTTTGGCTAACATTATAATCGGTTGCGTTTGTTCCTGATACCAAAACTGACAGTATGTTTGAGCATAATCCGTATCATTGGGTGATATAAAATTTATCATTGTTAAGATGCGTACCATGGGTTCATCCCTGACCACAGTCGGTCTATTATCCAAATATGCTCCATATATATAATAGGTTCTATTGGCATTATGAAATTCTTGCCAATAATCATTGTGTATTTGTACATCGGGCAGTGAGGGATACCAGGCACATGTATAATTTAAATTTCTATAACGATATTGCATATTAGTTAAATCTTCCATTGGTAAATAGGGAATATCTTTTGAGATATGTTGAAGAATTTGAGATTCATTGGGTTCTGAAAATATGTAAGAAAAGTAATATCATAAGTGTAGGGTATTTATTTCATAATAGAGATCATTACTATTAAATCTCTCTTAATATGAGTAAAGCTTTATAAAAAGCTTTAATCAATATATTAATACTAACATCACAATGGCAAAGGGATTATTAAAAACCTTTTGCTGTCTCCATTCTTATAGTACTACATTTTTAAGATCATTCCCGTTTTGTACACAAAAAAAGGTGACATGACATAATCCCCACGGACATAACCCCCGTTATGGGGATTATGACCTAATTCATTTCGGTCATAATCCCCTTAATAGTAGTGGGGGCTATGAACGAAATTTATTTGGACATAATCCCAATAAAAAACGGACATAATTCCCATATTTATGGGGATAATGACCACGTAACAAATGGCCATAATCCCCATAATGTCTTCTATACTAGTTGGTCATAATCCCCAAAATTAAAAGATTTTTGTTTTTACTGAAAAGTTTTTCTGCGTAGCCGGCCTTTGGCCGGGCTTAGGGATTACAAACTCCATGCATTAAACCCACCCTCTCTGCAGAAAACGGGGATTATGATCAAAATTGCTTTGGACTTACTCCGCATAGTGTGAAAGGGGGTTATGACCAAAAAAAGTTCGGTCGTAATCCCAACAAGGAACGGGCATAATCCCCATTGGGATTGTGACCGTTTTGGAAACGGTCATAGTCCCCACAACTATTGTGGGGATTATGACCGTAATGAATTCGGTGATAATCCCCATTTTCGTTATGGGGATAATGTCCTTGGGGATTACGCCCTGTCACCACAAAAAAATACCTGCGAATTTTGCACTCTTACCCAAAACATTAAATCATAATAATGTTTTGCGGAAGATTTTGGGTGTACTTGCCAAAGCAAAGTTTTTTTTAGAAAAAATAATGTTATATTACTTTGCTATTCCATGCAAAACGAATTGAAATATCAGTCGAGGACCCCATTAAAAAACCAAAAGAGCTGTACATTTCGTAAGTGAGTGCAAAAATAAGTGCAAAAAAGTGTTTTTACATTTTGGAGAGTATAAAAGATTCGGCACCAAAGAATATAACACTCTCACTTGTTTTATGTACATTTGATAAGCAAATGGAAAATTTTTATACGAAAAGCTTAAACTTGGTGAAAAAGTAGTTTTGGTAAAAAAAATTATTTTTTTTCACGAAAAACAAAATTATATTAAAAAAAACTTAATGAACCCAAAATTTTTGGTGAAAAAAAAAAATTTTTTGATGAATTTTTTTGATGAAAAGAAAAATTTTTGGATGTAAAAACAATTAAAAAAAATATGAAAAAAAAAAAAAATTGGTGAGAAAAAAATTGATAATAAAAAAATTTGATAAAAAAATTTGATAAAAAAATTTGATAAAAAAATTTGATGAAAAAAAAATTGATGAAAAACATATGATAAAAAACAAGTAAAAAAGTTAAATTCGGCCTTGCCGAATGTAGTGATACCCTCCACAATTTCAAAAAGATTATTGCAAACAACGCTATTTAAAAGGAAATTACTTTTGAAAAAAAAAAAATTTAAAAAAAATTTTCGCGAACAAAAATTTTGGTAAAAAAAAAAATCCGCAATTTTTTTCTTTTTTTGTCAAAAAATATGTTCGTACTTGTTTAAATACCATTTGGTGTTCAATTATGTTCACATATGTCAACCAGAAGCCGAATTAAAGCATTTTGTATTTTTAGGTTATGTTGAATGTACTGAAATTTTTGAGGTGTGCTTACATTTTCGTTCATAACTTTTGAACCGCTGAACCGATATCGCTCAAATGCAATACCAAACTTCTCGGGAGAACTTCCAATATATATGTTAAGTTTCAGTCATCTCTGTGCAATATTTTGTCCGTGAGAGCATTTTCCACAGACAGACAGACGGACAGACGGACAGACGGACAGACGGACAGACGGACAGACGGACATCGCTAGAATGTCTTAAAATCGATCGGGCATCATGAATATATATACTTTATGGGGTCCCAGACCGATATTTCGATGAGTTACAAACGGAATGACAAACTTATATATACTCTCTATCACTGATTGTGAGTGGAGGGTATAAAAATTAATGCAAAAAAAAATTTTGATGAAAAAAAAATTGATGAAAAAAAAAATTGATAAAAAAAAAAAATTATTAAAAAACCAAAAAAATTAATGAAAATAAAATTTTGATGAAAAAAAAAAATTTATGAAAAATTTGATGAAAAAAAAGTCAATGAAAAAAAAAATTGATGAAAAAAAAAATTTGATGAAAAAAAAATTATGAAAAAAATTGATGAACAAAGAAATTTGATAAAAAAAATAAATGATGAAAAAAAAGTTTGATGAAAAAAAAATTTATGAAAAAAAAAATGTTATGAAAAAAAAAAGTTTGATGAAAAAAAACAAAATGATGAAAAAAAAAAAAAAAATGATGGAAAAAAAATTTAATGGAAAAAAATTTATGAAAAAAAATTTATGAAAAAAAAATTTGATAAAAAAAAATTGATGAAAAAAGAAATTTGATCAAAAAAAAAAATGATGAAAAAAAAAGTTTGATAAAAAAAAAAAAAATTTAGAAAAAAGAAAATTTTATGAAAAAAAGTTTGATGAAAAAAAAAATTGATGAAAAAAAAAATTTGATGGAAAAAAAAATTTGATGGAAAAAAATTGATGAAAAAAAAAAATCATGAAAAAAATTTTTTTGTTGTAAAATAATTATGTTACTTTTTATTCACCAGCTGGTGAAAAAAAATTCACCACGAGGTGAATTATTATACAAGTTACAAACCAAAGCTATTAAAATTTTTGGTTTTAAGAAAATGAAGATAGTAATTCTTGTTTTCTTTTTCGTTAATTGTTAGTCAAACTGAGGTGGCGTCCTGCAACTTTTTTAAAATTAGACACCAGCCTAAAAACATTATGATGTTAAAAATTTAATATGAATTTTGTTCGAAATACGTAATTTTTTCCAACTTTGACCGCTGGTTTCCGACTGAAGATGGCCTTTCAAAATTGTTTCACAAATTTTTCCATAATCAGCTCTAACGTGGCCATCGTTTGACAGGTTTTACGACACGAACTTCGAAAGTCCCTATTGTCCACATAATTTTTTTGGAAATCTGATAACAAACCAAAAATGGCACGCGTTTAAAATACTTTAGGAGTTCTGATGCCCCCCGGTCAACGTTTCACATTGAAAACTACATAAAAACAACTTCCATAAAAGTTTCGTCTACTTGCGTTCGCATTTCGTCTAAGCTTCGTTACGTTTTACGAATTGTTTATTTTTTTTTTTTTTTTTTTCATATAAAAATTTATTTTTTTTTTTTCACTTTATTTCAATCAGCCGACAATGTCAGTTGCTTTTTAGTAAAAATTTTGTTTTTCCACCAAATTATTTGTTTTTCTTTATTTTTACCTAAACTTTTATCCAATCTTATATAGTTAATATCTTTAATTTTAATTAATTTCTCGCCATTTATATAGAAAGAAATGATAACTAGAGTTAATATAATTGAAAACAATATTGCTATTTTAAAATTTTTAAAAATATTCTTCCACATTTTGCTGTGTATATACAGTCGCGATGGTACACTAAACTAAATATGATTTCTTTTAGTTTGAATTATTTTTGATTGGAAACAAATCAGTTTAATTAGCAGTTATACCTATCCCTCGAATGGGTGATTTTTGTAAAGTTTAGTTGGAGTAATTAATATGAAAGATAATATAAAAATAAAATTTTTGAGCTCGAGGTATAAGTAAAGCTAAAAATTTAATTAAACAATTAATTATTTTAATTAAATATTTAATTGATATAAAATTTAAAAACAATTAAAATGTTAATTAAAATAAAGTTAAAAATGTAATTATACAATTAATTATATTAATTAAAAATGTAATTGATATTAAATTAAAAAACAATTAAAATTTTAATTAAAATAAAATTTATGATAATATTTTCTGTGCATTAACGCAATAATAACAGTGGATCCCAAAAACGCTAATTAACAGCATTTTTTTTTTAAGTTTAAGCACAAGTATCTCGAAAGCGAATTCCTCTAGAACAATTTGGAAGGCGTATTTATAGTTACGAGGTCCATTTTTATTTAAAATCATGTTTAAGATAACGTTTCAGTGCCGCTTTAATTGCCACTAAATAAGAGTTGTTTTTTTGTCAAAGGCGAATATTTCGAAAGTGGAACGAGCTAGAAGGACTGAATCGGATTTACAAGTTATATTTATTATGAAATTTATGCATTTTGCATTAAAGAAATACAAGTTTATCATTATTTAAAATAATTTTTTTAATCCACGCCCACAAAGGAAAGGCGGACCGAAAAAGCGCGGCATTTTCTAATTCCCTGCACTCAAAAAAAAAAAAAAACTGTAAAGTTAGCAAAAAATTTAGTTAAATTTAACTAAAAAAGCACCTGATTTTGGGCCTATTAAATTTCTAGTTAATTTAACTAAAAATATTTAGCTAACTTTTCTTAGAATGAATGTAGCAAAAAAACCGTAACCGTAAAATTTTGCTGAAAATTTGTTACATTTTTTATGTATATATTTACAAAAATTTTTTTTTTTTTACATTTTTAAGTTGAAACTTTTTTTTTTATTTCATCGAACACTTGAAACACTAACACTTCACTTATTTTTTTTTCTCTTTTTTCACAGCATTAAGTTCAGCTTAAGTAGAACTTATGAGACTTGCATAGGAGGCTACACAAGAAATTTCTTAAATAGTAATCACTCTTTTCACTTAACAAATATGTTGCGAAAAATCAGTAAATTAATTAGTAAAAATTCGTTAACTCAGTTTTAAAGTCAACAAAAAAAACTAATTCAAAATTTGTTCAAAACAAGTATTTTCGTAAATTGATCGTAACTAAAAACAAGTAAAAAAGTTAAATTCGACCGTGCAGAATGTATTGATACCATCCACAATATCAAAAAGATTATTGCAAAAAACTTAAAAAAAAAAATTTGAAAAAAAATTTCCGCGAAAAAAAATTTTGGAAAAAAAATCCGAGATTTTTTTTCTTTTTTTGTCAAAAAATGTGTTCGTACTTGTTTAAGTACATTTCGGTGTTCAATTATGTTCACATATGTCAACCAGCAGCCGAATTAAAGCATTTTGTATTTTTAGGTTATGTTGAATGTACCAACATTTTTGAGGTGTCCTTACATTTTCGATCATAACTTATGAGCCGCTGAACCGATATCGCTCAAATGCAAAACCAAACTGCTCAGGAGAACTTCCAATAAATATGTTATGTTTCAGTCGTCTCCGTGTAATATTTTGGTCGTGATCACCATTTCCACAGACAGACGGATGGACGGACATCGCTAGAATATCTCAGAATCGATCACTGATCAATAATATATATACTTTATGGGGTCCCCGACCGATATTTCGATGCGTTACACACGGAATGACAAAGTGAGTATACCCCCATACTGTAGTTGGAGGGTAAAAACGTAGTTAAAACCCTGATTTTAACTAAAAATTTGCTAAAAAGCCAGTTAAATCAACTTAAATAAAAAAAATTGTTAACTTTACAGTTTTATTTTTTCGAGTGTGGGTCCAAATGCAGGACTTTGAACTTCTTCTACCATAAAAAAGTTGCATTTGTTTAACAAAAACACAAAAAATCTTGTAAAAATAAGGTGTTTTTTAGAGGTTGGTTAAGTTCTTCAAGGGGGAACTTTTTTCTCCCTGATCCGATTTTGCTCAATTACCAACTTAACCTGCCTAGAAACATAAGACATATTCGTGTCAAATTTCGGGAGTATAGCTATTTTATTTTGGACTTCATCGTGTTAACTACAGACGGACGGACAGACATCGCTAGAATGTCCACTGATCATAAATATATGGGGCATTCCATGTCAAATCGGACACTTTGAAATTTTTTTTTTTAGTTTTTTTCAATTTGTTGACAAACAAACTAATACCCTATCTCTAATTTCTAAGGGGGCTCCCACACAAAATGATTTTTTTTTTAAATTTGCTCTAACCGCTCTAACTGCCCTAATAGTGCCCTTAGAGCAATAAAATTTATGACCGACCCACAATATTTTTTTAGTCCAAACATTTTCCCTGAACACACCTACCCTCTATCTTTAACTTTTAAGGCGGTCCCCATACAATTTTTTTTATTTTTTGTAAATTTGTTTTATTTAATCAACTTCTACCGGTCCAATGGTGCGTCCGAGAGGGGTCATTGGTGAGACCGCCCCCATTTATTTTTACCCTCCAACATTTTTGTAAAAAATACCTACGCCCTATCTCCACTACCTAAGTGGGCTTCCATTCAAAATTACATTTTTATAAAATTTGCTCCAACTGTAATTTGTATGGGAGCCTGCTTGGGGAGTGGAGATAGGGCGTAGGTATGTTTAAGAAAAATGTTGGAGGGTAAAAATAAATGGGAGTCGGTCTCACTAATGACCCCTCTCGGACGCACCATTGGGCCGGTAAAAGCTGATTAAAAAAAAATTACAAAAAATAAAAAAAATCGTATGGGGACCGCCTTAATAGTTAAAGATAGAGGGTAGGTGTGTTTAGAGCAAATGTTTGGATTAAAAAAAATATTGTGGGTCGGTCATACATTTTATTGTTCTAAGAGCATTCGTAGGGCAGTTAGAGCGGTTGGAGCAAATTTAAAAAAATGATATTTTGTGTGGGAGCCCCCTTAGAAATTAGAGATATGGTATTAGTTTGTTTCAGAAAATTGTTGAAAAGTAAAAATTAATGGGGGTCGGTCTTGGAAATGACCCCTCTACGACACACCATTGGAGCAGTAGAAATGATTTTAAGATTGGAAAATTACAAAAAAAAAATTTAAAAATAGTTATAATCGTTATCCACGATCCTACTGCGAAAAAAAGTTTTTGAACCGATAGAAGTTTTCCAAAAAAAAAAATTACCAAAAAAATCAAAGAGTACACACATTTTCAAAAATGAGATTTAAATTTTAAAACTTAAAAATCGCATACGAGAGCAGTTTTAAGATTTTTTTTTGATAATTTTTTTAAAGTTCGAAGAAAACAGTAATTTAAAAAAAAAAAAATTGCAATTTGGACCATTATTGAAGAAGTTATGAGTAAAAGAAGTTTGAGTAAAGGAACAAACTACCAATTTTTAAAAATTTGATATCTTTTGAACGGGTGATCAAAAAAATCTGAAAATTTACCACGAAGGAGGTTCCGAAGGGTACTACAAACTGTCAACAAATTGGGAAAATCTAAAAAAAAATATTTAAATTGTCCGATTTGACATGGAATGCCCCATATATACTTAATGGGGTCCTTGGCCGATATTTTGTACGTTACACACGGAATGACAAAGTGAGTAAATTTTACTGTAGTTGGAGTATAAAAAAATTACCCAAATTCCATAAAATATATATATCAACCCAGCAAATGTTTATAGCAATAATAATATATTTGTTGCAATCATATTATGGTCCTAAATTTTAATGTTTTGAATATAAAGAATCATAACATGATTGGTGCATAAATGTTATGGTGGCTACAAACAAGTATGATACAATTTTTAATCATAATAAGACGCTCTTGAATTATGGTTGCCACAACCATATCTCTTCTCTGCATGATTAAGTCAATAGAATTGAATTTTTAAAAGTGATTTTTGCAAAAAGAAAAAGTGCTCGATCAAAAATTTTGAATTTTCTTGCAAAATTTTTCGTCGGCATCTAAAATACATATTAAAAAAAAAAATTATGGTAGTCGCAATTTTAGGTTACAGCTTGTTTAGACTAGTTGTGATTCGTTTGCTAAAACTTTTCCAGTGTTCAAATCTGAAAAAAAACTAGTAAAAAAAGTTGAATTCGGCCTTGCCGAATGTTGTGATACCCTCCACAATTTCAAAAAGATAATTGCCAAAAACACTATTTAAAAGGAAATAACTTTTGAAAAAAAAAAAAAATTTGAAAAAAAAATTTCCGCAAAAAAAAATTTTGGTAAAAAAAAAAATTCGCGATTTTTTTTTTGTCAAAAAATATGTTTGTACTTGTTTAAATACCCTTTGGTGTTCAATTATGTTCACATATGTCAACCAGAAGCCGAATTAAAGCATTTTGTATTTTTAGGTTATGTTGAATGTACTGAAATTTTTGAGGTGTGCTTACATTTTCGTTCATAACTTTTGAACCGCTGCACCGATATCGCTTAAATGCAATACCAAACTTCTCGGGAGAACTTCCAATAAATATGTTAAGTTTCAGTCATCTCTGTGCAATATTTTTTCCGTGATAGCATTTTCCACAGACAGACAGACAGACGGACAGACGGACATCGCTAGAATGTCTTAACCTTTATGTGCTCGGGATTGTAAACTTACGTTGGCGGTCGGAAGTCTACATTTGTAGCAAATATGTTTTTATGGAAAACATATGAAAAAAACACTAGCACGCAGAGTGTTCTACTGAAATACATAATTATTAAGAAATATATGATTTTTAGATACAAAGTTAAGGTGAAAATGTTTAAATTTAAACTTCACAATATAGACAACGATCAGGGTGCATGGGCTGTATGTTGTTAGAAATATCAGGCGGGTGGTTCATATTAGTGCCAGAAACAGGAAACTATCAAGCGCCACTTCAATGGCCAGGTGTGTTAGAGCATATCCTAATACCCTAGCATTTTTAGAGCGCTGTACAGTTGCTGGCATGAAGGGCTACTTTGCAAGGCTTCGCAGGAACTTTCGTCGTTTGACTGTTTGGTAGATATGGTCCTTATTTTTCGAAAATATAATGAATGCGGCTAGATAGAGCGCATATATCTAGCATGTTCAAAAATATTGCCAAAGACCAGAGCGAAGTTTTGAGTTTTGACTTTTTGAAAGTTAGATTTTTTGACATCAAATGCCTAACCAGATTCAATGATGTGAAAAAATTGTCACACACGACACTCTCTCCAACATTTGTTGCACGGCTTGCATTTGCGCTCTTCTTTACTCTCAACAGCGAGATTTATACAAGAATATTGCTGTTGAGAGGAAAAAATTACTTTACATCGCATGTGAACCAGACTTATATGCCATACTTTGCAGGCTTGGGTGGGATGCGTAAATCCGTGATATGCAAATAGTTGTTCGTCAACTGTAATTTCTCCCGATGGTTGATAGTACCGGCAAAGACTGTTGCTCATTATAGCCCATAACGCAGAAATTAGATCAACCTTATCGTTAACCTGTCCAGCAACTCTATCAAACCAAATAAACCGAAAAATGTCCTTGAACCGAGATTTCGGCATTATTGCACGGTAATAACAAATTGCTTCTGTACTCCACAATGCATGTGTATCTCCATTGTTTAATTTATTAACGCCAGCGAAAAATAAAAGCTCAAAGTGATGTGAATTTCCATACATTTTATATGATGTCTACATTTGTAGACTACCCGCCAGGAGATGGTCATTTTGAAAAGTAGGGCCTGGGAGGTGCTGTAAATTATTTTTTTAAAGTGTTAGTGGCTAAAACTGCTTAGAATTGATTTTTAGGAAGCTACTGAAAATATCGGACCCTGTTGTTGTGGACAGTTTTTTTTTATTCAACTTTTTCTGCAAAAATGCTACAAATGTAGACTACCGAGCACATAAAGGTTAAAATCGATCGGGCATCATGAATATATATGGGGCATTCCAAGCCAAATCACTCACTTTTAGACCCGACCCCATTCGATTTATTTTATTTTTGGATATGTTTTAGTCCTTATGAAATGCACCTTGGTAATGGCTTAAAAGTTGCGTAATTTGAGTAGAATTTTTGTAGTTTTTTACAAAAAAATCGAAGGTTTCGGATTTTTTCAAAAAGTCGATTTTAATTTTTAAACGTTAAAAAATAAGTGATAATTACTTCAATTAATTTTTTTAATATTTTTTTCTAAAACTACATTTAAATACCAACAAAACGTTGTCCAACTTTTTTAAGATATCTATATTTTTAACTGCCCGGCTAAAAATGTTGAATATTATCATATATGATATCATATATGAGACCATATACAGTATCATATATAGTATCAAATATGGTCTCATATATGAACATATTCCAAAATTGGCGCTTATAAAAGACACGATCATATATGACCCAATATATGTGATCATATATTGTATCATATATTGGGTCATATATTGTGTCATATATTGGATCATATATTGGATCATATATGATCTTGTTTTCAATTTGTTTTACATTCTTTTTCTTATTTTTTAATTATTTTTTCATCTTAACATATAGTTATAGATTATTATGTATATGAGCAATTGTCATTAACTTTGAATATTTAAGAAAAAAAAAATTGCGATTTTTTTTTCGTGGCACATTGATAAGACTTTGTAGGTAAATAACATTATAAATAAGTAATTCAAATCGCACCCAAAACTATGGCGGTTTAAAGTTAAAATTTTTAAAAAAATTGTCAAAATTACATTTTTTATCCGAAGTTAACCAAACGTACCATTTTATATTATGCTTACCCAGAGCTAAAATACATATTCAAACATGCATAAAATCTTTGCTAAATATCGAGATATTTGCATTTAACCAATTTTTTTCGGCACATTTTCCAATATTTTGGAAATAAAAATGTTTCCAGCGGTTTTATTTTTTTTTAGAAAAATATTACCAAATGCATTAACAAAATCTCAACAAATTCATAGTTAACACCATTATTCTATCTCTAATAGGTAAGAAACCGCAGTGGTTTAAAGGGAACATTTTTGAAAAAAGAAATTTAATAATTTTGAATTTATTTTTTTTTTTAATGTTAAATGTCTGATTTTACAGTGTTGTCCTTCACTGAATATTGAAACTATTCAAATTATGATTAATAATGACAATATTAAGGTTATTACGAAATATTTAAACGTTATTACTAATTTTATTAAGGTTATAAAAAATTTTAGCGATTTTTCGCGATTTTCGCGACTGCAAAAATCAATGGACTAATTTTAAAATATTATTCGAATAAGACATGTCAAAATCTATCAAAATACATTTCTGTTCTACTTTATTTTAAGTAATGTAAGATTTAATATAACCATTAAATTTAAAAGTATCAAAAATTTAAAACCACCAAAAACCACTAAAACATCAATTGTTTTTGGGTGCGAATGGATTGAAGATAAAGCATTAAAAATACTACCAAACGCGCTTTTCACTGACCAATTTCGATAAGCGGCCTGGATGTGCCTTACAAAAAACGAAAAACAGAAAAACGCCGCGGAATTCGCCAATATTAACTTTTGATCAATGTTGCTTTCCATGATTTATTATATTTGCACATACTAAGTATTGTTTCTACATGTTCAACTTTCAGTCATGCACATTTGGCTGTCAAATAATGCAAAACTAAAATATCGAAATTTTGCAAAAAATTTAAAAAGTTCATAAAATTTTTGCAATTGAATATTTTTTGGGTAAGTTTGTAAATCAAGTGGGAAATGGTAAATTATAAAGTTCACAAAGCATTCGGAACCATTCGGAATAAAACTGGGAGTGTGCCTCGCAAAAAACAGACTTTTTAAAAAATTCACGTTTTTTCTTCCTATCTTTGGAGAGCTGCAGCTTCGTAACCATTGCGAGCACATCACTCGAATCAGTCTCAGATTGTGCATATTTACAAGGGATTTTACCATGTGTATTTGAATTTTAAAATTACAGTTTGCACCAAAAGCTACAATCAAAAAACCTCGAAAAATTGAAAATTAAAAAAAATTGGTACCAAAGATTTAGGTCCATGTAACTTTTTTCTTATTGATGGCACATCCACTGAACCTACACCAAATAATTGCCCAAGTCTACTGATTAAACGGTATTAAATTTGGAGCAATAGCTTTAACGCACCCAATAATATGGAACTTTGAACGAAAAATTTCATGAGAGTATCAAGCGATTTTTTTACATTTTTCAACTTTGCACGTTCCTTACCATGAGATAATGAGACTATTTGAGCTGTGCCTTTGCAGAATTACTCATTATGGTTCCCTTAACATATCTACATTCACAGGTACCACCTAGTTTACAAATAAAAATGTTATTGCGAAATTAGTAAAATATCACAAGCGTTAAAAGTTAATGACAAAAGTCCATAATATGGATAATATGGAATATATTATATTCACCAGAATTGCAAACGGTGTACATAAGTATAATTAAAAATAAAAAATATTTTTTTTTATTCATTATGGTGTTTTTCATATATTTCAATGAAAACCTTTAGTTTGATAATTTTGATTTTTTACTTACTCCGTTTGCATTTTTGGTGACCATATAAAAATATATAATTTAACTTATATTTAAACACATTTTGATAGAAAAAAAAATTTAACATAAAGATTTAAAGGATTTCTCAAGAAGAGAGCAAAGGGCTTATTAAAGGAAGGATGATTTCCTTGTTGTTTTCTTGTTTTATTGTTAATTCAGATTTTCTTCAGACTTAGCGTTTTTTGTTATACTATAAACCTCATTTGAGCATATTTACAGTCAAAATCTATAAAAAAACAAGTAAAAAAGTTAAATTCGGCCTTGCCGAATGTAGTGATACCCTCCACAATTTCAAAAAGATTATTGCAAAAAACTTTATTTAAAAGGAAATTACTTATGAAAAAAAAAAAATTTTGAAAAAAAATTTCCGCGAAAAAAAATTTTGGTAAAAAAAATCCGCGATTTTTTTCTTTTTTGTCAAAAAATATGTTCGTACTTGTTTAAATACCACTTGGTGTTCATTTATGTTTATATATGCCAACCAGAAGCCGAATTAAAGCATTTTGTATTTTTAGGTTATGTTGAATGTACTGAAATTTTTGAGGTGTGCTTACATTTTTGTTCATAACTTTTGAACCGCTGAACCGATATTGCTCAAATGCAATACCAAACTTCTCGGGAGAACTTCCAATAAATATGTTAAGTTTCAGTCATCTCTGTGCAATATTTTGTCCGCGACAGCATTTTCCACAGACAGACAGACAGACAGACAGACGGACAGACGGACAGACGGACAGACGGACATCGCTAGAATGTCTTAAAATCGATCGGGCATCATGAATATATATACTTTATGGGGTCCCAGATCGATATTTCGATGAGTTACAAACAGAATGACAAACTTATATATACCCTCTATCACTAAGTGGAGGGTATAAAAGATATAAAATATTAATATATAAGGTATTTCTAGACGTTTTATTTTATGAAATGACATGTCACAGGCTTAATTCCGTTTGGAATTGTAATAAGTGGTTTACTCGTAAAACGCAAAACGATTATTTTTTTTCGGAATAAAATCACTTTCAAAAATCAAAGTGGGATTGAATTGCATAGGAGTGGAATTTATTCCGAAAAAATATTTTGTTTTACGTTTTAAGAGGAAAACTTTCAAACCACTTCGGAACGGAATTGACTCTGTGACAGGCCCTTAAGTATTACCAACAATAGCATTTGGTGCTGATGGGTTTTAATGATAACACTGATAAAGAAACAACCATGTGCCTTTAAATATTGACTTCTTAGATACATATATGTTAATAGAGTTTATTTAGTTAAGACCATGGGATGCTTAAGACCATCGAATACTTTTTACGGAATTTCAACTGAAAAAATATTAAAAATAATTCCACATTTCTTTTATATTCCAGCAAAAAATAACTTGCTACTACTAAAAACATTTTTTACTCATAATAAGCAAATGAGTACTTAAAACTTTTATTAAAAGCAAGATATTTAGTAGTATGTATATTAACTTACTGGGTTATGTTTGTTAGGATATTTGAAGGAGAGGGATAAATAAACTATTAATACTTACATCATGCCGACAATATTTTCCATGTAGGTAAGGTGACAGTCTTCTTGTGATTGTTAGTAAAAACGTTGTCCTTCCCAAATCGTAACTTAATATCAAAACTGCACGCAGAAAAAAAACATGGTTGCGGTGATCATGATTTAAGAGCGTCATATTATGATTGGAAATATGATTGTAGCAATAATGTTAATATGATTGAAGGCAACAAGGAATGTTAATCATTATATGATTACGGCAATAATGGCTTAAATGTTATATAATTATCATAATATATAATTCCAGTTTATTATACATATTTTTTTTTTTTTAATTGAGAAAATATATTATGCTTAAATACCACACGTTTTTAGAAATTCTTCATTACTTTTTTTTTTTGATAAAGTTCACACCAATAATTTATTTTTTGTTTTTAAATGTTGTTTTTATAAATATGAAACCATTTTTATTAATTTTGGTTCAATTTAGTGGCAACCTGCGTTTTACATCAATGATGCGCAATAAACTTATGGCATTTTTCTAAAAAATTTCATCAACTATAACATTTTTGTCAGCTAACATTGAATGATTGTATAAATCATTAAGTTATTGACAAAATCATAACATATTTGCTGCAATCATAACGTATTTGTTACAAAATTAAAATTATTTTCAGCAATTATAACACATTCAGTAAACAAAAAATGCACAAAAAACACTTTAATATTTTCGATTTGAAGTTTTTATTTAAAATGGAAAGTTATTTTTAAACCGCACAAAAAATAAATTATATAAAGTAGCTTTTTGTATTTCATTTCCTTCTGCGTTGATCCAATTTTTTAACTCAAATTGCCTTAAATTTTTTAAAGTACTAATTGGCGTCTTTGCGACTAACTGCTTGCTGGCAAAACACTAAACTGATGAATAAACCTGACAATGTTTGCAAAAATCAATTTTCATTAAGTTGTGATTATCTAATGATTGTTATAATCATGTTATGTTCAAATTTTAGGTGTGTCGAGAATATAATTAACTATAACATTGTTACAACAACCATATTGTACTTTTGAATATTGCAATTATTTTATCATGATTGAAGCGACCATTAAATGTCTAAAACAAGCATATAAATGATTAAATACAATTTTAAAAACAATAACTTGATTGCTGCAATCATAACTGGGTTTAGAGATCATAGTATAGTTGCTGCGATCATGTCGCAACCATATTTTTTCTCTGCGTGTGAATATACGTTCTTTTCATTTCCGACAGTAAGGGATGTCAAAAGTTTGTAGTGTTGAAATCGTAGTGATAACGTTATGGTGGTGCATATGATTTTTCTCCCAAGTTGAGTGAGCTGAACGTTGCTGTAACTCGTAACTCGACCTTCAAACTGCATATATATTCTTTCCATTTCCAATTTGCTATTGCGACAGTAAGGGATTTCAAAATAGTTTGTAGTGTTGAAATCGTAGTGATAACGTTATGGTGGCGCATATGTTCTCTCTTTCAAGTAGAAGAGCTTTCTTCAACTCGTAACTCGGTATAAAAACTGCTTATACGATCCTTTTATATACAATTTGATATAGCGACCATTAAGGGATTTGTAAAAAGTTTGTAATATTGAAATCGTAGTGGTAACATTATGGTGGTGCATATGCCCTCTCCTCCAAGTTGCGAAAGCTTAACGTACCTGCGTAGTTTAATTTTCTTCAACATCAAAGAACTCAATAATATTGTTTTTTCGACATTTTGAATACGAAAATTTCCAGTTCATCTTGTTTTGGAATAAAATGTCCACGCTTATACTTGTTATGACGATGAACTGGAAAAAAATGAAAACATGATTTTAGAATTCTTTATATATATTAATGAAAACTTACCTTTTCCAACATTTTTTTATGTAAAAGTAATTTTTTAAGCAGAATATTTTGCAAGTAGGTCAATAGTTGTTAAATTGTTTATATGCACCGGTATTGCAGTTATGTTTATGTATATATAAGTTAATCGATGGTAATAAAATATAATTTTATTCGTAAATTTTTTTTTGTAATTCTGATTCAAATTTGCATACATATATGGTATCATATATGATGTTATATATAGTACATGGTTTATATACGACCTCATATATGGGATTGATTTATGCATATATGGTCACATATATGTTTCCTTATAAGTCATATATGATCATATAAAGATCAATACATAGCCATATATGAACATACACATTTATTTTTTGCCGGGTGGTCAAAATTAATTGAAAATTTTAATTTTTCCATTTTTTTGAAAAAATCGCCATTTTGAAAAATTGATTACTCAACACCATCTTGGAATAAAAGGCTGAAATTTGGTGTCCAAGTTGCATTTAATAAGTACTAAAACATACCCAAAAATAATATAAATCGAAAGGGGTCAAGTCTAAAAGTGAGTGATTTGGCCTAAAATGCCCCATATACTTTATAGGGTCCCCGACCGATATTTCGATGAGTTACAAACGGAATGACAAACTTATATATACCCTCTATCACTAAGTGGAGGGTATAAAAATAACTCAAATTCCATAAAACATATTTGCCACCTAGTAAATCGAGGAACTGATATATATTTTTTTTTATGTTATCATTTCTTTGCTGCTATTATTTTTTTGCTACCAAAAATGTTATCTTATTGCTAGTACTAACAAACATAATATTTTATCAAAACTATGACATTTATTATCAATATTGCCTGTCAAGCGTAATCAATATGGGTACTTTTTGAGAAATTCGCCTAGGCCAGCCGATCTTAAACAGTGGGTGTGTGTGCACTAAATTGGGGTACTCAGCAATATGTCAGGGGTTCACAAATTAGTTAAAACAATTAGAAAAGTTAAATTCGACTTGGCCGAATCTATGAATACCCTTCACAATGCCCTTTTTAAATGATAGTTAATTTTCTAACGTGAAAAAAGAACAATTTTGAAAAGAAATATTTTATTTTGTGTAAAAAAATTTTTTTTTGTAATTTTTGAAAAAAAAAAAACTTTTTTTTTAGTGTAAAAATTTTTTTTGAGTGTAAAATTTTTTTTTGAGTGTAAATTTTTTTCGAGTAATTTTTTTTTAGTGTAAAAATATTTTTGAGTGACAAAAATACGTTGTAAAATATTTTTGTGACTTCCCGAGTAAAAAAGTTTTGATATACTCATATATAGTTTTATAAACATCATATATTATTATATAGAATTTGATGCGAAAAATGAGTCGATAAAACCATATAAAATTCTATCAATGTTGATTAAATTTTAATAAAATTCGATATAATTTTATGCGAAAATTGGCCCACTATTTTTTATATAAATTTAGAAAAATTAGCGAATAGATATTATTATATATAATTATATAAAATAACATAAAAATATATCAAATTATATAAAAATATATAAAATTACATAAAATTATATCAAGTTATATATAATTATATCAAAATATATATAAATATATAAAATTTTATGTAATTCTATATAATTATACTAGCTAACTCGCCCGGTACTTCGTTACCGGTTAGCTGTAAAAAAACAACTTTATTACTTAATATTCTTATTAATTTTTAATTTATTTTGGCGAAACGATCCCATAGTTCAAACTTTTAGTTTCAAGGAACATTTGTGCATAAGGGACAATATGTACCAAATTGAAGCGAAAATTCAAAAATTTATTTTCCCAGAATGTAATTTCCGTGAGTGGATCGTAAGTACCAATTTTAAGTATCTCTACATTCCCCATTTTTCCCCATTAGAAGCAGAATTTTCATAAAAGTACTTATTTTGGAATGTTATTTCCGCGAAAGGATCGTACAGTCCAAATTTCAAGTATTTAGGACCATTAATTCAGCAGTTACAAAATTGCCCTACTTTCCCCATTTTCCTCCTTAGAAGCAGAATTTACTAATAAAGTGCTTCTTCCAGAATGTTATTTCCGCTAGAGGATCGTACAGTCCAAACTTCAAGTATCTAGAACCATTAGTTCAGCAGATACAAAACAGTTCAAAATTCAAGTATCTAGGACCATTAGTTCAGCAGATACAAAATTGCCCTACTTTTCCCCCTTTTCCACCTATAAAACAAAATTTTCAAAAAAGTACTTCTTTCAGAATGTTTTTTCCGCGAGAGGATCGTACACTCCAAATTTCAAGTATCTAGGACCTTTAGTTCAGCAGATACAAAATTGCCCTAATTTCCTCCTTTTTCCCCGTAGAAGCGAAATTTTCAAAAAAGTACTTCCATTAGAATGTTGTTTCCGCAAGAGGATTCAAATTTCAAATTTGCCCTACTTTCCCTCTTTTTCCCCCTATAGAAGCAGATTATTCCAAAAAAGTACTTCTTCCAGAATGTTATTTCCGCGAGAGGATCGTACAGTCCAAACTTCAATATCTAGGACCATTAGTTCAGCAGATACAAAATTGCCCTACTTTCCCCCTTTTTCCCCGTAGAAGCGTAATTTTTAAAAAAGTTTTTCTTTAACAATGTTATTTCCGCGAGAGGATCGTACGGTTTAAATTTCAAGTATCTAGGACCATGAGTTCAGCAGATTCAAAATTACCCCACTCACCCCCTTTTGCCCCGGAATTTTCAAAAAGTACTTCCTTTAGAATATTATTTCCGCGAGAGGATTGTACAGTTCAAATTTCAAGTATCTAGGACCATTAGTTCAGCAGATACAAAATTGCCCTACTTTCCCCCTTTTTCCCCGTAGAGGATTGTACAGTTCAAATTTCAAGTATCTAGGACCATTAGTTCAGCAGATACAAAATTGCCCTACTTTCCCCCTTTTTCCCCGTAGAAGCGGATTTTTTGAAAAGTTCTACTTTAAGAATGTTATTTTCGTGAAAGGATCGTACAGTTTAAATTTCAAGTATTAAGAACCATTAGTTCAGCAGATTCAAAATTGCCCTACTTTACCGATTTCCCCCCAGAATTTTGAAAAATTACTTCCTTTAGAATGTTATTTCCGCGAGAGGTTCGTTCACTCCAAATTTCAAGTATCTAGGACCAGATTTTCAGCAGATACAAAATTGCCCTACCTTCCTCTTTTTCCCCCTTTAAAGCGGAATTTTCAAAAAAGTAATTTTTTCAGAATGTTATTTCCGCGAGAGGATCGTGCAGTCCACGCGAGAGGATCGTGTAGTCCTATTTGTTTAGCAGATACAAACCGGAATTTTCAAAAAGTACTTCTTTCAGAAAGTTATTTCCGCGAGAGGATCGTACAGCCCAAATTTCAAGGATCTACGACCATTAGTTCAGCAGACACAAAATTACCCTACTTTCCCCTTTTTCCCCCTTAGAAGCGAAATTTTCAAAATAGAACTTTCTTCACAATGTTATTTCCGCGAAGGATCCCATAGTCAAAATTTTTAAGTTTCTGGGAAAATTAGTTCAGAACATACAAAGTGTACCAAATTGTCCTATTATCCCCCTTTTTATCACCCTAGAAGCGGTATTGAAAAAAGACTTTGTTTCGGAATGTTTTTTCAGCGAGAGGATCTTATAGTACAAACTTTAAGTTTCTAGGACCATTAGGTCAGAGAAAAGAAAATGTACCAAATTTCCCTCTTTTCCCCTTCTTAGAAGTGCCTTTTTAAAAAAGTACTTTCTTCAGAATATTATTTCCGCGAGAGGATCCTATAGTCCAAATTTCAGGTTTCTGGAACAATTAGTTCACAATATAGAAAATGAAAATAGAAAATTTCCCCCCAAAAAAAAAAATTTTTGAGTGAAAAAAAATTTTGAGTGAAAAAAATTTGAGTGAAAAAAAATTTGTAAAAAAAAAAATTTTGAGTGAAAAAAAAATTTTGAGTAAAAAAAAAATTTTGATTGAAAAAAAATTTTGAGTAAAAAAAAAATTTGAGTAAAAAAAAATATGTAAAAAAAAAAAAATTTGTAAAAAAAAAAAATTTGTAAAAAAAAAAATTTTGAGTCAAAAAAAAGTTTTGAGTGAAAAAAAATTTTGAGCGAAAAAATTTTAGTAAAAAAATGTTTTTTCCCCGAGAGGATACTATAGTTCAAATATCTAGTTTCTAGGACCATTAGTTCAAAATTCACCAAATTGCCATATTTTCCCCCTTTTTGTCCCCCTTAAAACCGGAATTTTCAAAAAAGTACTTTTTTCAAAATGTTATTTCCGCGAGAGTATCCTATATTCAAAATTTCAAGATTGTAGGACCATTAGTTCAGAAGATACAAAATGTAAAAAAAATTTGTAAAAAAAAAAATTTTTGAGTGAAAAAAAATTTTGAGTGAAAAAAAAATTTGAGTGAAAAAAAATTTTTGAGTGAAAAAAAATTTTGAGTAAAAAAAATTTTTGAGTGAAAAAAAATTTTGAGTAAAAAAAATTTTGAGTGAAAAAAAAATTTGAGTAAAAAAAAAATTTGAGTGAAAAAAAATTTGGAAAAAAAAAAAATTTGTAAAAAAAAAAAATTGTAAAAAAAAAATTTGTAAAAAAAAAAATTTTGGGTCAAAAAAAAATTTTGAGGTAAAAAATTTTAGTAAAAAAATGTTTTTTCCCCGAGAGGATACTATAGTTCAAATATCTAGTTTCTGGGACCATTTGTTCAAAATTCACCAAATTGCCCTATTTTCCCCCTTTTTGTCCCCCTTAAAACCGGAATTTTCAAAAAAGTACTTTTTTCAAAATGTTATTTCCGCGAGAGTATCCTATATTCAAAATTTCAAGATTGTAGGACCATTAGTTCAGAAGATACAAAATGTACCAACTTGCCCTATTTTCTCCCTCCCCCCCCCCACCTTAGAAACGGAATTTTCAAAATATTACTTTTTCCAAAATGTTATTTCCGCGAGAGGGTCCTAGACTTAAAATTTCAAGTTTCTGGGACCATTTGTTTAGAATATAAAAAATGTACCAATTTGCCCTATTTTCCCCCCCCCTTGGAGGCGGAATTTTCCAAAAATATTTTTTTCGAAATTTTATTTCTGCGAGAGGATCCTAGAGTTCAAATTTGAAGTTTCTAGGACTATTAGTTCAAAAGATACAAAATCCCCCAAAGGGCCCTATTTTCCCCCTTTTGCCCCCCTTAAAATCGGAATGTCCAAAAATCCCTTCTTAGTGGGTGGTTTTGTCGGGAGCCGAACCTACATTCCAAATTTCAAGTCTCTAGCTTCAGCGGTTTGGGCTGGGCGATGATTATTGCCAATCAGTCAGTCAGTCAGTCACCACACTCTTTTATATGGGTGAAATCAAAAAATGTCAATGTTTTTGAGCCAAAATTGTACAAGCAAAAAATTTTAATTTTTGGTAAATTTTTTTATTAAAATTGATATGTTACATCACTACTAATATAACTATAAAAGATCTCTTCTACAAATTGTTTCAAACAAATTTTATCGACAATTTTATGATTTTTTTGGTGACGGAGTTTACATTCACCATAGAAAAATACGTTAAATTTTTTGAACTTTCTGTGAAAACATTTTATTGTAATTTTAAACACTTATTTATGTAATTGCTAACAATTTTTGTAATTAGGATTTTTTTCTGGTTTTTGTTATTAAGGATTTTACAATTATTTTTTATTTTAATAGGATTTTTCTAAGGAAATGTAAAATAAATTTATTATTATTTCTGTTAAAATTAGTTTTTTTACTTTTTTGAATGACTAGTGTTAATATTTGCGTCGGTTTTAACAACTACATAAGGTTTTTTTAATGCAATCGCAAAAAAAAAAAAAAAGTTGACGGAGTTTACAGAGACGGAGTTTACATTTCGTCACTTTTTGCCCTTTTTTTCGAAAACTATTTGTCAGAAATTGGTTTCCGAAAAAAAATCATTAGATGTCAACTAGATACGTCAAAATATGACAATATTTCAGATACACGCTAAGTAGTTTTGTTGTAAACGTGGAGACGGAGTTTACAGCATTTTTCGATTTTTCATTTATGAATTATCTTTTCATACCGGGAAATTAATATGCAATGAGCAAACTTGAAACTAATGATGCAAAATGATGCTTTATAGCCTCGCGTTTAATAAATGGGGCAATAACCTATTATTTTTCTATACATAATACGTCAAAAACAACAAAATTGTCAGGTTCCATAATGTCTAAAAAAGTGTCGAAAAATCGTTACACAATTGAAGCCGTGTTTGCATGGGTAAAAGAGATAGTTATGACTATATAAAAATATTTTTTAAGAACGTCAACATTCCCTCTTTAAAAATGCAGTCAATTATTAAGCTCTTGGGTTATTGGTTTTTAAGATATAACCGGTTAAAGTTTAAAAATTGAACTTGTTACTGGCGACGGAGTTTACATTTGGCCTACAAAAATGAAAATAACTTGCTTAAAATAGCTAACTAATATCCGGATTGTTGTTAGTTATGTAGAACGCCAATCTATACGACGTTGTACATTAAAAAATATGCGAATACTTTAACCCATGAATGAGATATTACACGATTACATGGTTTGGTTGACATTTTTTGATTTCACCCATATATATAGATAAATTTTTATATAATTTGATATAATTTTATATAATTATATATGATTAAACAATTTTGTTGTTTTTATATCAAATATAGGGGGCCAATTTTCGCATAAAATTATATCAAATTTTATTAAAATTTAATCAACATTGATAGAATTTTATATGGTTTTATCGACTCATTTTTCGCATCAAATTCCATATAATTATATATGGTGTTTATAAAATTATATATGACTTTATCAAAACTTTTTTACTTGGGTTACTAATGTTTTTAAAACAGGTTTAACGAGTTTTCAACACGTGAATTTAAGGTGTAACTAATCTAAAATTCACAGCTTTGCTAATAATTTTTGCATCACTGGACCCATCTGGCTGAAATTCAATACGAGCTAAGCCAGGGAAACGACAAATATATATTCCGAGCTTCAGCATCCTCAGAATTGCCTTTTGAAAGTTAGCGTGATTTTTATCTCGTAAATTCACGAAAAACCCTTGCCGAAATTCAGTCTTTGCTCATAACTTTTGAACCACTAAACCGATTTTGCTGGATTGCAATACCAACATGACCAGGTAAATGACCAACATATATGCCAAACTTTAGGTGCCACTGTAAAGTCTTTCAAAAGTTAGCGTGTTTTCAACAGACAGACAGACGGACGGACAAAAATCGATAGGCATTCCATGTCAAATCGGACACTCTTTTTTTTAGATTTTCCCAATTTGTTTACAGTTTTTAGTACCCTTCGAAAACTCCTTCGTGGAAAATTTTCAGATTTTTTTGATGACCCGTTCAAAAGATATCGAATTTTTTAAAATTGGTAGATTGTTCCTTTACTCAAACTTCTTTTACTCATAACTTCTTCAATAATAGTCCAAATTCAATTTTTTTTTCTTCAAAATTTTTGTTTTTTAAGTACTTTAAAAAAAAAAAATCCCATAAATTCTTAAAAGCGCTCTAGTATGCGATTTTTAAGTTTTAAAATTTAAATCTCATTTTTAAAAATGTTTGTACTCTTCGATTTTTTTGAAATTTTTTGTGTAAAACTTCTATCGATTCTACAAATTTTTTGCCCAGGAGGATCATGGGATAACGGTTATTACTATTTTTTAAAATTTTTTTAAAAATTTTATTGTAATTTTCCAATCTTAAAATCATTTCTACTGCTTCAATGGTGCGTCATAGAGGGGTCATTTATAAGACCGACCCCCATTAATTTTTACGTCTTAACATTTCTTTGGAACAAACAAATACTAAATCTCCAATTTCTATGGGGGCTCCCACACAAGACGACATATTTTAAAATTTGCTCCAACCGCTCTAACTGCCCTAATAGTGCCCCTAGAGTAACAAATTGTATGGCTGACCCACAATATTTTTTTAGTCCAAACATTTTCTCTGAACACACCTACCCCCTATCTCTAATTGTTAAGGCGGTCCCCATACACTTTTTTTATTTTTTGTAAATTTGTTTTATTTAATCTGCTTTTACACTCAAAATAATACATTAGTAGATTTACTAATTTTTTTTTTGCTAATACTGGTTAGCTAACTTTTAGCAAATTTTTAGTTGAGATTAGCATGTTAGCAAAAATATCTTGTAAACTTCATTTAGCGCATTAGCAATTTTAAGCAAAATTTGAACTAATTTTTTTTTTCTAAATTTAAAATTGAGTTGACCATATTTTTACAAGCTTTTTTGCTAATATTAGCAAAAATAAATGGTAATTTTTTTTTTTATTTTCAGAAAACTTAAAATGGCGCTATCTCGGAAACTAAGCCAGATAGAGCAAAATGGAGGCCATTTTTGGTTCTCGAGCTCTCCATAGTATCGCCGGTCCTCTTCACATGTGTGGACCATGGGTCCTAACTTTGGAACCAAAAAAGTTAGCATTCCCGAAAATTTCAAAATGCTCATATCTCGGTAAAGATTGCCGACACAAGGTCCAAAAGCATTTTTGTAGCTCTCAACACATAAAACAATACCGCAAAATAATCAAAAGCTCTCCGAGTAATATTTTTAAAGTTACCGAGTTATGTAATTCTCAAAACCCCGGTGGTCCCCTAAAATCACGTATCTCAAAAACTAAGCAAGGTAGAGCGAAACGGACACAAATTTTGTATCAAAAACTATGACGATTTTTAAGAAACCCAACTAGGGCTAGGCCCATTGGGGTCTGGACCTATCGGGTCCGAACCGAATGGGGTCTTCAAATGTGTATGAACTAACAAGGGAAGTATCTCAACCCTTATGAACCGATTTGCCTGGAACTTAAAATATATATAAAAGAGACGATTTTAAGGTTGGGGTGTCTCGGCTTATCGGCCATATCAGAGTTTTAAAATTTCCTTGTCCCCTTATGAAACAAAGTGGACCTTCGGGAAAATTTCGGTAACTCCCGAACTAATAGGAATATCCTATAGGGCAAAAATACGTGTCGACTTAAATTTAATAAAGATTATTTCACATTTATAATAACATCGTAGGTCTATGCCTTCATACAAATACCCCACAAAATTTACATATTTTCGTGAAAAAAGTATTTAATAAAGCCGAACTTTTACAAGGTTATGCCACCGTTGGATAGGCAATAAAAAACCTTTCTTCTCATATGTAAACATCATATAGTTTCTTAAAAAAAAAAATGGCTGAAAAATCCAAAAAAAACGTTTTTTTCGTAATTTTTTGACCCATGTTTTGAACCCTTAAATCCCCGATATGGCCGATAAGCCGAGACACCCCAACCTTAGAATTGTCCCTTTTATATATATTTTACGTTTCATGCAAATCGGTTCATATGGGTTGAGATACTTCCCTTGTAAGTTGAAATAAAAAAAATAGTTTATTAATTTTTAGCAAAACGTTTTTGCTAACTTTACCAAAAATATTGTGGGTTCAAAATCAGCAAATTTTCTTGTAGGTTTACAAGCTTTTTTTGCTAGCTTTACAGTTTTTTTTTTTTTTAGTGTACCGATCCAATGGTGCGTCCGAGAGGGATCATTAGTGAGATTGAACCCCATTTATTTTTACACTACAGCATTTTTTTAAAACATACCTACGCCCTATCTCCACTCCCTAAGTAGGCTCCCATACAAATAACAGTTGGAGCAAATTTAAAAAAAAAATAATTTTGAATGGAACCTACTTAGGGAGAGTAGGGCGTAGGTATGTTTTAAAAAAATTTTGTTGTGTAAAAATAAATAGAGGTCGGTCTCACTAATGACCCCTCTCGGACGCACCATTGGACCGGTAAAAATATTGGGGGTCGGTCATACAATTCGTTGCTCTAGGGGCACTATTAGGGCAGTTAGAGCGGTTGGAGCAAATTTTAAAAAATATCGTTTTGTGTGGGTGCCCCTCAGAAATTGGAGATAGGGTATTAGTTTTGTTCCAAAGAATGTTAGGACGTAAAAATTAATGTGGGTCGGTCTTATAAATGACCCCTCTATGACGCACCATTGGAGCAGTAGAAATGATTTTAAGATTGTAAAAATACAACAATTTTTTTTCAACAAATTTTAAAAAATAGTAATAATCGTTATCCCACGATCCTCCTGGGAAAAAATTTGTACAAATTTGTAGAGTACAAACATTTTCAAAAATGAGACTTAAATTTAAAAACTTAAAAATCGCATACTAGAGCGCTTTTAAGAATTTTTTTGGATTTTTTTTTTTTAAGTACACAAAAAAAACAAAAATTTTGCAAAAAAAAAAAAATTTGAAATTTGGACCATTATTGAAGAAGTTATGAGTAAAAGAAGTTTGAGTAAAGGAACAAACTACCAATTTTTGAAAATTCGATATCTTTTGAACGTGTAATCCAAAAAATCTGTAAATTTACCACGAAGGAGTTTTCGAAGGGTACTGAAAACTGTAAACAAATTTGGGAAAATCTAAAAAAAAAAAAAAATTTCAAAGTGTCCGATTTGATATGGAATGTCCCATATATACTTTATAGGGTCCTAGACTAATATTTAGAGGTGTTACAACCGGAATGACAAACTTATGTATACTCTCTATCACTAGAATGGAGGCTATAAAAAAATAACGGTTTTACAAATATAAAATTCAGAGGCAATATGAATTAAAACAAGTGACGCCTTTTTGTGGGAATAGTTATAAAATAATTTAAAAGTAGGGTAATTTCGTAAATAGGCAAAATCGGACTAGGGGGGAAAAGTTCCCATTTGAAGAAAGAATCCAACCTCCGAAAAACGCCATTGTTTTATTAGTTTTTTTTTGTATTTTTATTAAACAAATAAAACATTTTATTGCAAGAAAAATTTAAAGAGCTGCATTTGGACCCATGATTAAAATTTTGCATTTTTTCCCCGCCCCCTTTTGTGGGCGTGGATTTAGAAAATAACAAATAATTAAAAATTGTCTAAGTTAAGGCAAAATGTATGTCATAATAAATGACTTTGGTAACTTTTATCGCGATGGGGAAGGTGCATCCAACGTCCCTCACCAACCCCCCACGGCATTTTTATACCCTACACCACTATGTGGTACAGGGTATATTGAGTTTGTGCTGATGTTTGTAACGACCCGAAATATTGGTCCTAGACATACCTTCAAGTATACCGATCGACTCAGAATTACTTTTTGAGTCGATTTAGCAATGTCCGTCCGTCTGTCCGTCCGTCTGTCCATCTATCGTTTTAAGCACAATACAGGTCGCAATGTTCAATCAATTGACTTGAAATTTGAAACTTAAGCATCTTTTGGCCCAAGGACGAAGCCAATTGAAATTGGGGAAAATCGGATAATGTTAAGACCTAGCCCCCATACAAACGCCACCTTTGGATTCGGCTTAATGACTCTAATAACCGTACTATAATAGAAATCGCTTTGAATTTTAGCAGGTAATAAAATTTTGTATGCACGAATCATCATTCAAAATTTCAAAGGAATCGGACCAGTCCTTCTGGTAGTTCCCATACAAACCACCGTCCCGATATTCACATAATTCCCTCAAAATTCATAAAAATGGAAATATTTGATAAAAATTTATATTTTTAGGTGTTAAACGTGAACTTTAGTAACCTAATTAAATCGGAATATAATTGGACCATTTTTGGACTAAGTGCCCCTTATAAAAATTTCGACCGATATCTAGGTAAATCGGTCTATTGACAAAAAAATAAGCCAATTCCACTAAAATTTTATCTGTGTATGTTTTCTACACTAAAAAAAGATCTAACAAAAGACAGATCCAATCGGTCTATGTTTGAACTTTTGACTCATTTTCCGGAAAACACTGGTGTAGGGTATCATATGGTCGGTCTTGACCGACTATAACTTTCTTACTTGTTTTTTATATTTTTTTTTTACTTTTTGGAGGGTATAAAAAAATTCGGCACAGCCGAATTTAACACTCGTGTTTTTTTTTTTTTTTAACAAAACCGAACCCAACATTTTATCAACACCCTGAATCATAGAAAATTTGTGTCAGTCACAATATAAAACAATAAATGACATTTTTTCGTATTGACAAAAATATCGTTTTGCAATTTTTATTTGTTTTTTTATGTCTCTCCTCAAATTTCTATTAATCAGGGGGTAAAACTAATAGTAGTAATACCCGTATCTATTGAAAAATAATATATTTTATTTGAACATTTTATGATCATAATAGCACGACCGCTCGGTACTTCATTACCGGTTATATAAAATATCGAAAATTTAAAGTATAAGGATTTTAGTCCACATTTTCGAATTTCTTTTCCTGTGGAAGAATCTTTGGTTTATAAAATTGTGATCGCTTAAGTTCTTCACAAAAACTGTTTAGAATAATTTGAACAATTAAATTTAGTTTAGAATAATTTGAACAATTTAAATAAAATAAAAGGCAGAAAATTGATATCATTTAATTGCATTTAATACGTACTACAACATATCCAAAAATAAAATAAATCGAAGGGTGTCGGGTACGAAAGTGTGCGATTTGGCATGGAATGTCCGATATATTACACTGTGCAACAAATTTGGAGTCTTCCAGTGTATCTTGAACGGGACCAAACAATATTAAAGTATTCCAATAGAAGACCAAAACCCAAAAAGGGGTTTGAAAACTTAGCTCGAGTTCTTTTTTTTTTTTTTTTTGGCACACTGAAATTTTTAAATTTTTTCAAAGGCGTTTTGATTAAGTCAAAAAAAGTATTAAATTTAATTCTGAGGTAAATAACGTTAAGACATCTCTTCAGTTAAATTTGATGGTGGTTCTTTGAATATATTAACCCTCTTTCTCCCAGTTTAAAGAGCCATTTTGGTCCTTTTTTTCAAATATTAATCCTATAAATGCACGTTTTAGTGGTGTTTTGCGAGGTTATTTGGAAAAAGGACACAAATGACCCATAAAAATGGGCGATAGAGGGTTAATAAATTCTAAAACAAGTAAGAAAATTGTAGTTTGGAAAAAGGACACAAATGACCCCTAAAAATGGGCGATAGAGGGTTAATATATTCTAAAACAAGTAAAAAAAATTGTAGTCGGTCAAGACCGACCATATAATACCCTACACCACAGTTTCCCGGAAAATGGGTCCCAAGTTCAAACGTTCACCGATTATATCTATATTTTGTCAACTCTTTAATAAGTGTAAAAAACACTAACACATCAAATTTGAGTGAAATAGGCTAATTTTTTCTGACAATAAACCGCTTTAACTGAATATCGGGCGAAACTTTCACATGGGGCCTGAGTCCAAAAATGATCCGATGATAGTTAGATTTGATAATGTTATTAAAGTACGCGTTTGACATACACAAACAGAATTTTATATAAATATTTTCTATTTTCATGAAATTTGAGAGATTTATGTGAAAATCGGGAAGGGGGTTTGTATAGGGGCTACAAGAAGAACTGGTCCGATTTATTTAAAATTTGGAATGGTGATTTGTGTAGACGAAACATGATTACCTGACAAATTTCGAAACTATACCAATTATAATGCGGTTATAAGAGTCATTTGAATCAAAACTAAAGAGGACCTTTGTATGGGGGCTAGGTCTAAATATGGACCTATTTTTTTCCAATTTCCATAGGCTTCGTCCTTGGGCCAAAAGAGGCTTAACTTTTAAATTTTAGGTCAATTGATTAAAAATTGCGACCTGTATCGTGTTCACACCGTTTACATGGACAGATAGACAGAAGGACGGACGGACGGATTCTAAGTCGATCGGTATACTTAAAAGTCAGCACAAACTCATTATACCCTGTACCACAGTGTGGTGTAGGGTATAAAAAGAACCGCCATCAAACTTCACTGCAGACATCCATTATCGTAATTTATCTCAGAAGCAAATTTATAAAATTTTTTCGACTTATTTCCCGCGACTTTGATGGAAAACAATTTAATAGCATGTGATAATTTACAATTTTACTTTTTTAAGGATTTTTCACTTTTTACACGAACTTTTGATCTGCGACAACCCCTAGTGAAGTTTGATGCACAAAATTTTGAGAGAGGAAAAAAAGAGAGTTGAATCAATTGAAAAAGAGTTGAAAAATTACATATTTTAAATTTTTTTTTAATAAAATTTTCTTATTTTAAAAAAAGGTGTTTTTTGAGAACGCCCCCAAAATCATGCCATTTTTTGGTATCAATTTTGATATCGTAAAATCTTTAGATTTCATATTTAGGTACTTACGATCGAATATTATACAAAAAAAATTTTTTAATTATTTTAATAATAAATTTATTTTTATTTTGTTTTTTAAAAGTCCTTTTTTGCAAAACCCCAATTTTGAGGCTCAAATTGAAACAGAAGAAAAACTCCGATCAGAGTGATATTTTGCATGTGAGTTACCTTAGGAGACCGACAGTATTTGACGGGTATTAGAATTTGATCAGATAGAAAAAGCTCAAAAACGAGCCCCCCTATTGTATTCTAAAGCAACATTATTTAACATGTAGGAGTAGACTGGCATTTTTTTCTCAACTTTCGATTTTCACAAATGTCCGCGCAAATTTTTATTGTCCAAGGTCTAAAACTTATGTGGTACAAATTTGAGGTCAATGGGATTAAATTAACCCGTGGCGCCCGGCGGTCAAAGTTTTGGATTTTTGAAAAATTAAAAAAAAAAATAAAAAATTTAAAGAGCCAATTCCGATCATTTTATCCCTTGGCGCCCTTCGATCAAAGTTTTGGATTTTTGAAAAATTTCCACCAAAAAAAAATTAGATTTTTTAAAAATTTAAAAAAAATATATATATTTTTGATACATTATTTTAATTAATTTTGGCATGCTGAAAACGAATGTCATAAAATTTCTTGAATCGGTCTAACGGTTTTCGAGATATCCCCATTTAAAATTTTCCAAAAAATGCCTAAAATGGTGGTTTTTTCCTACGTTCAAAAATTTTTTTAAAAAACATCACAATTTTTTTTTCCTCGGCCATTTCATAGAGCTTAAGACAATCTTTCATTTAAATCTGATTTGAGCTAAATCCGATCAGTTTATCCCGTGGCGCCCTTCGGTCAAAGTTTTGGATTTTTGGTGGAAATTTTTCAAAAAGTTAAAACTTTGACCGAAGGCCGCCACGGGATAAAATGATCGGATTTGGCTCAAATTAGATATAAATGAAAGATTGTTTTAAGCTCTATGAAATGGCCGAGGAAAAAAAATTGTGATGTTTTTTAAAAAATTTCTTGAACGTAGGAAAAAACCGCCATTTTTTGCAAATTTCAAATGGCGATATCTCGAAAACCGTTCGATTGATTTTAATTTTTTTTGATATTCGTGCTCACCGCATCACAATTAACAAATATCATGTGTCGAAAAAAAATTTAAATTTTTTATTTTTTTTTTAATTTTTCAAAAATCCAAAACTTTGACCGCCGCACAGTGGCGCCTTTTGACTTTTTTCGTTGCAAAAATCATAACTTTTGAACTAATGAAGATATTTTAAAAATTTAAAGAGCATTCGAAAGAAGACTCCCCTAGCTTCAAAATATATGAGCCGCAAGGTAATAGGCCAGCCGCGGCACTGTGCACAGTGTCGTATTTTGACTTTTTTCGTTGTAAGCATTATAAATTTTAAAGTAATAAAGATATTATCAAGATTAATAAAGCATTTGAAAGAAACCCCTTCAGCTTAAAATAAGTAGCCCGCATGGCCATTGGCCCACTGCAGCACAGTGCCTAGTTTTGACTTTTTTTCATTGTAAAAATCATAAGTTTTTAAGTTATCAAGGCATTTTTAATGTTTAAAACGCACTTGAATTTTATCTCCTTTAGCTTCAAGAAAAGCGCATCCGCATTGTAATAGGCCCGCTTCGGCACTGTGCACAGTGACACCTTTTGACCTCTTTTGTTGTAAATTGTAAATCTAAAAATCATTAAAAATGTAACTTCTTGTGCGTGAAATTAAGTCAATCTGCACGCTGATATTCTCGTTAAGCGTTTTTAACTTTCCGATTAGACTAAGGGCAACAATAATCACAATACATATCTCGAAAAAATACCACTCTAATATAACAGAGAAAAAATAAGAAAAAAAAAAAATTAGGAAATTTTTAACGCTACTGAGTAAAATATTACTAAATTTTTCACCAGAAAACCATTTGATATTTAAAATTTAATAAATGTTTACCAACAAATTTGAGTAAATTTTCAATTTATAAAACTAAAATTTTACTTGAATTTTTTTTTTTTGTTTTTTTTTTAAGGAAATTTTTTAATTGTGTCAAGTAAAAGTTTACTTAAAACTTATATATTTAAAAAAAGTTTCAACTGTTAAACTAACCAATTATATTTATGTCTTAACATAGGCAAATTTTAAAAAGCTGATTAGAAACTTTCAAATACATAAAAAAAGAACTATAAATGAGAATTCAACACTAATTTTATTTTTTTGTAATTAGCTGTAGGTTCAATTTTAACAGATCATTCACTAGGGTTAAAAAAATTTAAGACTTTTTTAATTAAAAACTTATTAAAAATTTTGTTAGATAACGTTTGTTTCTTCCATTGTACACAAACCTTTGTCTATTAAAAAAATTCTTAAAAATTCCGAGATGAAACATAAGTTTTTCGCAATTTTTATGTTTAACTTTGTTTTATTAAAAATACAAAATTTTAACTTTTAAAATATCTTAATTCGTTCAGGAGTTACAGCTCGTCAAAGTGGTTACATATAGAAAAAAAAATTCCGCTAGGGGGCGTTATAAGCAAATAAAAAAAGCCAAAAAGCAAAATAATAAATTAAAAAACAATATATCTACTAAGCTTGGTAAAAAATTCCAGTGGATCTCAAAACTGCCCAAAATCTATTAGGATATTTTAAAAATATCTCCTTTTCGTAGTAAAAGTTGTTACAGTTTCTTTGTTTTTTCATGTGCACGGGCAAGTACGGGCACCCAATTTTTATTGAATAAGTTAGAGTATTAAATACTTAACATCCTCTGTTTAATAGATCCCGTCACAAACCGTCACTTTTTTAGTTCTATTCTATCAAATATAAAAAAAGATCGAAATATTGTGTGTTTGCAAAACTGCTCCTAAAAACAAAGTATTCGACCAAATAACCCGTTTTTTATATCGTTTCATTTGAATTAATATACCTTTCAAACGACACCAAAAAAATAATGATCGGTTGCATAGTTTGCCTGAAATTCAATTTAAAAGATGATATATTTTTTTTAAATTTTAACTTTTTTCAGCAGACTGAAAAATTGCCAACTTTGGGTGGCTCTATAATTCATAATTTTTATCCGATTTCAAAAATGTTGTTGGATTCATAATCAGTGAGGAGTTTTCAATCAGATGTAATCATTCATTTTATCAAATTCTGCTGTCAATTTTTGGTTTTTTGCAACGCTTTTAGGGAAAAGGCGCCACAGTGCGCCGGGCGCCACGTGTTAATTTAATCCGATTGACCTCAAATTTGTGCAACATCCGTTTTAGTCCCAGTAGAATAAAAAAATGCCCGGACTTTGGAAATTGGAGAAAAATTTTTTTGGCCATACAGAAAAATGCCAGTCTAATGTAGGAGGTTATCAAAGATTCGGCACAGCCGAATTTAACACTCTTACTTGTTTTACATGTTTTGTTAAACAAATGAAAAATTTTTATATGAGAAAAAGTTCCAAGTAGTGCGCTTGGACCCAGGGAACCACATATTTTCGTCCCGCCCCATTTTGTAGGCGCCCCTGCAAAGTTTTTTTTTTCACTTTTTTTTTTTTAATAATAAAAAATGCGGTTTGATGCTCTCACTACTTTTAGAGTGTAATTAACTTAAAAAATAAAAAAAGAAAAAAAACTGTAAACTTTATTCAAAAAATTTTAATTCTTTCAAAACTTTCATAGAACGTTCAATAATTTCATCCTTGTACCGCCATAAACTTGTATCAAGTACCGGGTCATCCAAAGTTTCCCTAATATCTGGTTCACGATAATGATTTAACTGAGCATCATTGGCATTAAATGAAATATTACGACAGCTATCCAAAGTAACATCAAAAGGAAAATGATGATGAGTAGTTATTACTCGATCCGTATTATGTAAACATTTTGCAGCCCAATCGTGTCTAAGATGATCTCGAACACGTTGAACATGTTGCAGCATATAAAAATATTCGGGAATTTTTGTAGAATATCTGGGTTTCTCAGGATAGCGGGGAAAGTAAATACAACGAAAGCACAAACTAGCATACTGCGAACAATTTGTATCCTTAAAAGTTTCACCATATTGCACTAGATCATGCCAAGTGCTAAAGTTACCCAAAGGCAATAGTATCTCATCCACATCTATATTTGTTACATAATCATATTGATACATATTACGATATAGACAATCATTATAGGTAATCACCTCATTTTTGACGTGGGGATAACGATTTAATAACATTTCCAAATGACGATATTCTGGTAGATTTGCTTTTTTCAAAGAAAAACTAAAAGGACGATATTCTAAGAAACCTGAACGTTCATAATATTCTAAAACTTTGGTGGTATTTGGATGAACCTGTAATTGATACATAATAATTTTTCCAGCTCCTAAGGAACGCAAAGTTTCCACATATTCCACCAAACGATTAGACATATCAATATAAGGAAAATCTAAACCTTTAACACAAACAGCAAATCCTTGTTTAACTTCATCTTTTTTCAGAGGACGATATATTACTCTAACATTATTGGTAGCATTGTTACAGGGCTGGGATACCAAAGATACCGAACGTGGTATCCAATCTCTATGGTATTTTGGTAAAGCACATGACACAAAATGAGCATGATTATCATTGGGATCATGACCCCAATGATAATACCATACCAAACGTAAATCTTTTGCTAACATTATAATCGGTTCCGATTGTTCTTCATACCAAAATTGACAATAGGTTCGAGGATAATCTGCTGTATTGGTTGATATAAAATGTATCATTGTTAAAATGCGTACCATAGGTTTATCATGGACTACCGATGGTCGTTTATCTAAATAGGCTCCAAATATATAATAAGTTATATTCGTATTACGAAATTCTTGCCAATAATCATTATGTATTTGTATATCATGTAGGGAGGGATACCAAGCACATGATGCATTAAAATTTCGTTTTTGGTTTTGAGTATTTATTAAATCTTCTATCGGTAAATAGGGAATTTCTTTAGCGATATGTTGATAAATTGTAGAATTATTAGGTGCTGAAAGTATAAAAGAAAAAAAAAAGATAAACATAGTTAAAACAAGTAAGAAAGTTATAGTCGGTTACGACCGACCATATGATATCCTACACCAGTGTTTTCCGGAAAATGGGACCCATGTCCAAACATGGATCGATTGGAACTATCTTTTGTTAGATCTTTATTTAGTGTAGAAAACACACATAGACTAAATTTTAGTGGAATTGGTTAATTTTTTTGCCAATAGACCGATTTAACTGAATATTGGTCAAAATTTTTATATGGGGGACTAAGTCCAAAAATGGTCCAAATGTATTCCGATTTGATTTGGTTACCAAAGTACACGTTTAACACCTACGAATAAAATTTTAATCAAATATTTTCAATTTTATGAATTTTGAGGAAATTATGTGAATATCGGAAGGGTGGTTTGTATGGGGACTACCAGAAGGACTGAACCGATTCCTTTGAAATTTGGTATTATGGTTTGTGCATATAAAATTTTAGTACCTGTTAAATTTCAAAATGATATCTACTTTAATACGGTTATTAGAGGCAATTAACCGAAATTCAAAGGGGGCGTTTGTATGGGGGCTAGGTCTTAACATGGACCGATTTTTTCCAATTTCAATAGGCTTCGTCCTTGGGCTTAAGTTGCAAATTTCATGTCAATTGATTGAAAATTGCGACCTGTATCGTGCTTAAACCGATAGATGGACAGACGGACGGACGGACGGACATCGCTAAATCGACTCAAAAAGTAATTCTGAGTCGATCGGTATGCTTGAAGGTGGGTCTAGGACCAATATTTCGGGTAGTTACAAACATCAGCACAAACTCAATATACCCTGTACCACAGAGTGGTGTATGTTAGGGTATAATTATGCCAGTTAAAAAGTTTAAACGTTTTATCAGTTTTGTTATCCGAGCAAAAACTTTACATATATATATTTAATCCTTTAATTCCCAGTGGAACATAGGGCCGCAACAAATGTTCTCCATTGTATTCTATCAGTAGACATTGTTTTCATTTCACTCCAAGACACACCATGCTCGTTCAACTCGTTCTCAATTTGGCGTCTCCAAGTATTCGCAGGTCTGCCAGGTCTTCTGGATCCTTGGGGTTATATTCAACGGACTGTCGAGTTAAATCATTCGCTGGCTTTCTCATTGTGTGTCCCAGCCAACTGAATTTACGCAATCGGATATTCATGTTTAAAGGGACTTGATTGGATAAGTTCCACAAGTCCTGATTTGATATTGTGACAGGCCAGAATATCCTATGTATACGCCTGAGGCAGCGGTTTACAAAAGCTTGCATACAACTCATTTCCCGACTCGAAATATTCCATGTTTCACAGCCATACAGAAGCACAGATTTCACGTTGCTATTAAAAACTTTAATTTTGGTGTGATTTGAAATATTCTGCGATCTCCAGAATTTATTAAGCGTGCCATATGCTTGTTTCGCCTTACACAGTCTATTTTGTATATCTTCTTTGCTGCCCCCGCTTTTTGAAATAATACTCCCCAGATAGCAAAAGTTTTCAACATCGTCAATGGGTTGGCCCGAAAGCTGAAAGTTCGTATTGCATGAGGAATTTATGCGCATTGATTTACACTCAAAAAAATACGTTAGTAGATTTACTAATTTTTTTTTGCTAATGCTAGTTAGCTAACTTTTAGCAAATTTTTAGTTGAGATTAGCATGTTAGCAAAAAATTCTTGTAAACTTCATTTAGCACATTAGCAATTTTAAACAAACGTTGAACTAATTTCTTTTGCTGAGATTTGAAATTGAGTTGACAACTTTTTTACAAGATTTTTTGCTAACATTAGCAAAAATAAATGGTAAATTTTTTTTTATTTTCAGAAAACTTAAAATGGCTCTATCTCGGAAACTAAGCCAGATAGAGCAAAATGGAGGGCATTTTTGGTTCTTAGAATCTCCATACTTTCGCGGGTCCTCTTCACATGTGTGGACCCTAATGGGTCCTAACTTTGGATCCAAAAAAGTTAGCATTCCCGAAAATTTTAAAATGCCCATATCTCGGTAAATATTGCCGACACAACAAAAAGTCCAAAAGCATTTTTGTAGCTCTCAATACGTAGAACAAGACCGCAAAATAGTCAAAAGCTCTCCGAGTAATATTTTTGAAGTTATCGAGTTGTTTAATTCTCAAGACCCCAGTGGTCCCCTATAATCACGTATCTCAAAAACTAAGTAGTGTTTATAAACCGGTTAACCGGTTAACCGAAAAACCGGTTTTTTCACAAAATTTCGGTTTTTTTGCAAACCGGTTAACCGAAATTGAAAAATTCCGGTGCACCGAAAACCGGTTTTTTTCTGTCGGTTAACCGGTTTTTTTTCTAAATACATTCAAACGGAATATTTTGGAAATATTAAGGGTTTGCACTTTTTTTATGATATTTTCAAAATTTCATTAAAAAGACCTTGAAAATCCGTGAGAAAGGAAGTATAAAATACTTTTTGTCTTCAAGAAACAATTTTCCAAATAGGAATATTAATCTGGTAAATATTTGTGTTATAAGTGACTGTTAATTAGGTACTAAAATTCTTATTAATGGAGAAAATGTCAATAAAAGAACATTAGTATAAAATACGGACTACAATTTAAAACGAATTGATGTATTTGTTTTTTAAATAAAACCAATAAAAATTAAAGTAATGCTCCGGTGAATATAAGAAAATAAAGCACCGTATTTAAATACCGCTATTTTCAAAGGATAACAGTTGCTAACTTTGCTGAAAGAAACAAATAAGTTAACTTTAGTTACATTCGATTTTTTATTTAATAAAAATTAGCAATTTTAAAGTATTTTTTGGGTTTGTCAGTTAAAGAAAAAAAACCGGTTAACCGGTTTTTTTATTCCGGTTTAACCGAGAAAACCGGTTAACCGAAAAAGCTGAATTTCGGTTAACCGAGAAACCGGTTTTCCAAAATGTCGGTTTTTTATAAACACTAAAACTAAGCAAGGTAGAGCGAAACGGACACAAATTTTAGATCAAAAACTATGACGATTTTTAAGGAACCCAACTAGGTCTAGGCCCATCGGGGTCTGGACATATCGGGTCCGAACCAAATGGGGTCCTCAAATGTGTAAAAAAAAAATTTATGTTAACTAATTATTGGCAAAACATTTTTGCTAACTTTAGCAAAAAAATTGTGGGTTTAAAATCAGCAAATTTTCTTGTAGGTTTACAAGCTTTTTTTGCTAACATTACAGTTTTTTTTTTTGAGTGTAGTTTTTTTTGATATTAATTTGTAAGCCCGCTTTAGCAGCACGTGTAGCAAAGGCTTGAATCTTGGATTGCATGCTAGAGAAGCGGTGGGATAGAAGACAGACGTCATCTGCATAATCAATATCATCTAACCTATCATGAAGGCCCCAGGAAATACCATGATGCATATCCATACAGTGGTTCATAACTACGTCAAGTACTATGTTAAACAGTAGTGGAGACAAAACACAGCCTTGAGGAACTCCTACGTTTACTTTAATGGGTTTGCTTGCTGAACCCTCATGAAGTATGGAACACACTGCGTTGTTGTATAGCTCCTTAATGAGATTGATTAACTTTTCGGGAACTCCTTTGCATCTTAGAGCTTCCCATATCGCATAGTGTTGTAATGTGTCGAACGCACGTTTGAAGTCAACAAACACTAAGTACAGAGGTGAGCGCCATTCAACCGACTGTTCCACAATTACCCTCAAGCTGTTGATATGATCGATACATGACTTGTTTGGCCTAAAGCCCGCTTGTTCTCGTCTTAGCTGTGGTTCAATAATGGATGAAATGCGGTTATGCAGGATGTGGGCTATGATTTTGTTTACGATATTCAAAAGAGTAATACCCCTCCAATTGGAGCAATCTTGCAAGTTTCCTTTTTTTGGAAGTTTAATTATAAGGCCTTCTCTAAGATCATCAGGAATTTTCTCGTTTAACCAAAAATATGAAATAAGGGGTTCTAGTAATGTGGCTGTTAGGGTGATGTCTATTTTCAAAATCTCTGGAGGTATTCCATCAGGGCCTGCAGATTTACCGGACTTCAGACTTCTAATTGCAGCTATTATTTCTTCAGATGAGGGTCTTGCTATGTTTATATCGTTTCGTACGTTATTCATATGATGCATTGGCTCGCAATCACATATTGTTGTAGATTCTGTCGGATTAACCGACAACAGTTTAGTGTAATAATCCTCCCACAGCTCCAACTGTTGATCTTTGGCATAGATCAATTCGCCCTGATCATTCCTCAGGGGCTTAATAGTGTGGTGGCTATGGCCGGAAATCTCCTTCGTAATACGATACAGGTCTTTGGATCGACCCGTTTGACTGGCAATTTGTGCGCCTTTGGCTAAATTATCAGCCCACTTTCGCTTATCTTCCCTTGCACTACGTTTAACTTTTCGGTTCTCCTCTTGGTATTTACGTTGTTCATCTTGTTTAGATTGTGGAGTTTTAGCATTATTAACTTTAGTTTTTGCTTGCTTTCTAGATTCTATTTTTTGCCATGTATTATCGGATATCCAGGGCTTGTTGGTTTTTCTAGCGTAACCTATTTCACTTTCTGCCGTCTCAATAAATGTTGACTTTACACCTTTCCAATATACATCTATATTTTGTTGGGGAGAAATTGAAAGATTAGCTGCCCTGTTCCTCAAAGCATTAGAAAACTGAAGAGAGACCTCAGGGTTTTCAAATTTTTGTAGGTCAAATCTTCTTCTGCTGAGGGCTGGTTTACGTTTTACAGCTTTTAACTTAAATCGGACTTCAGCTACCATTAGGTGAGGGTCACTACCAACATCTGCACCTCTCTTGTTTCTTACGTCCTGAAGTGACCCTCTCCACATCCTGCTTATCGCAAAGTGATCGATCTGATTTTCGGTTATATGATCTGGGGACACCCAAGTAACTTTGTGGATATTCTTGTGGGGGAATAACGTACCACCCAAAACCAAGTTAAAATTATCGCATAGTTCAACAAGCCTTTCTCCGTTGTCTGTCATGCGGCCAATACCATGCTTGCCCATTACGCTTTCTCTGCTTGTGTTGTCACAACCAACCTGTGCGTTGAAATCACCCATTAGAATTTTAATATCACCGTGATTGATACCGTTAATTACATTTGTCAACATACTGTAAAAGCTATCTTTTTCTTCATTTTCTGCGCCTTCTGTTGGAGCATAGCATTGAATGCAGCTTAGGTTTCTTGCACGTGTTCTAAACCTTGCAACAAAAACTTTACATAGCACTTCACATAACATAACTTCAAACACAACTGTTTCCAACTGAAATTTATGTCAACAACTTTCGGAATTTTTCTGATTTGTTTTTTAATATTTTCCGACTTTCTGAGTTTTCCAGAACTGTTTTTAACTGTTTTTCTGCATTCTCGTGTATATTCCTTAGTTAACTAAATTATTTAAATTTATCAGAATTTTTCTGTTTTTTTTTTTAATTTTTAAAGAATTTTCCAATATTTTTTAAAATTTATTTTAATTAAATAATTTTCTGGAAAATTATTCTATGAGAATGTCATGATTTTATTTAATAAAGAAAATGACCTCGAGCAAGAATAACTCAACTGAAAATATAATATTTTAAAGGTATTTTATTATTAATAAATTTTCTTCAAAAATATTCAAAGAGAATATCATGGTTTTAATTAGTAAAGAAAAATGTCCACGAGCTAGAACAACCCTACTTAAAATATAATATTTTAATGGTCGAATAAACAATTTCGGTTGTTAACAAAAGTTAATAAGAATTTGAACAAAAAGGTTAGCACGCCTAAAGTGGAATACTTATGTATGGATATTACACTCACAATGACTCATATACAATGTATATGGGGCAAAACGCGTCAACGGTCCACACCCAAAAACAAATGTTGTCCGATTCAAGTATAATTTTGGCAAAATATTAGGTAATGATAGGTAGTATAAATTACAAATATAAAATTTTTTAATGAAATATTGGCAGAGTTACAGGGTTGGGAAGTTTTGATGTTTTTGAAAAGAATATATTTTGGTGAATTTTAATTAACACTTTGATGAAACAAAAATTTTAATTCAAAAAACTAATTTTAAAGTATTTTTGATGGCCATTAAAATGGCATTTGTGGTTTTTTTAAAAAAAATAAATTTGACCTTAAAATTCAAGGTCAAAATATTAAGTTGTAATTATCTTATAAGGGTCGCACTTTTAAATTTTTTTCACTAAGCCCATTAGAAAGCTTGATATTTTTTTAAATTTCGGTTTTTTTAAAAAAAATGGTATGTATGAAACTTTATGAGAAATAAATTTTTTAGGAGTATATGACACTCAAATTGTACTGAAATCGCTTTAATCTGCATATAATAACAACAACAAAAATCAATGCTTAGATAAAGTGTGCGTTGTAAACACACACAACAAACGTTGCACGCATAAAAAATAAAGAAATCAGTACAGTTTGGGTGTTATGTACTCGTAAAAAAATTGATTTCTCATAAAGTATCATACATACCATTTTTTTTAAAAAACCGAAATTAAAAAAAATTTCAACCTTTCTAGCGGGCTTAGTGAAAAAAATCTAAAAGTGCGACCCTTATAAGATAATTACAATTTAATATTTTGACCTTGAATTTTAAGGTCAAATTTATTTTTTTTTTACAAAAAACACAAATGCCATTTTAAAGGCCGTCAAAAATACTTTAAAAGTCGATTTTAAAATTATAATTTTTGTTTCATCAAAATGTTAATTAAAATTCACCAAAATATGTTCTTTTCAAAAACATCAAAATTTTCCAACGCTGTAACTCTGCCAATATTTCATCAAAAAAGTTTATATTTGTAATTTAGAATACCTATCATTAACCTACTATTTTACCAAAATTATACTTAAATTGGACAAAATTTGTTTTTTGGTGTGGACCTTTGACGCGGTTTGCCCCATATATGGGCATTCCATTTCAAATCGGACACTTTTAAATTTTTTTTTAGATTTTCCCAATTTGTTTACAGTTTGTAGTACCCTTCGAAAACTACTTCGTGGTAAATTTTCAGATTTTTTTGATGACCCGTTCAAAAGATATCGAATTTTTAAAAATTGGTAGTTTGTTCCTTTACTCAAACTTCTTTTACTCATAACTTCTTCAATAATGGTCCATATTTAAATTTTTTTCAAAAGGTTTTGTTACGTACTTTAAAAAAAAAATCCAAAAAATTCTTAAAAGCACTATAGTATGCGATTTTTAAGTTTTAAAATTTAAATCTCATTATTGAAAATGTTTCTATTCTTAGATTTTTTTGATATTTTTTTGTGTAAAACTTCCAACTTCTACAATTGTTTTGCCCAGGAGGATCGTGGGATAACAATTATTACTATTTTTTAAAATTTTTTTGAAAAAATTTTATTGTAATTTTTCAATCCTAAAATCATTTCTACTGCCCCAATGGTGCGTCATAGAGGGGTCATTTCCAAGACCGACCCCCATTAATTTTTACATCTTAACATTTCTTTGGGACAAACTAATACCCTGTCTCTAATTTCTAAGGGGGCTCCCACACAAAACGAAATTTTTTTTAATTTGCTGCAACCGCTCTAACTGCCCTAATAGTGCCCTTAGAGCAACAAAATATATGACCGACCCACAATATTTTTTTAGCCCAAACATTTTCTCTGAACATACCTACCCTCTATCTTTAACTGTTAAGGCGGTTCCCATACAATATTTTTTATTTTTTGTAAATTTGTTTTATTTAATCAGCTTCTACCGGTCCAATGGTGCGTCGGAGAGGGGTCATTAGTGAGACCGACCCCCATTTATTTTAACCCTACAATATTTTTTAAAACATACCTACGCCCTATCTCCACTCCCTAAGTAGGCTCCCATACAAATAAAAGTTGGAGCAAATTTTATAAAAATTTAATTTTGAATGGAAGCCCAAAAAAAAATATATTGTAGGGTAAAAATAAATAGGGGTCGGTCTCACCAATGACCCCTCTCTGACGCACCATTGGACCGATAGAAGCTGATTAAATAAAACAAATTCACAAAAAATAAAAAAAATTGTATGGGGACCGCCTTAACAGTTAAAGATAGAGGGTAGGTGTGTTCAGAGAAAATGTTTGGACTAAAAAAATATTGTGGGTCGGTCATACATTTTGTTGCTCTAAGGGCACTATTAGGGCAGTTAGAGCGGTTTTAGCAAATTTAAAAAATGTCGTTTTGTGTGGGAGCCCCCTTAGAAATTAGAGATATGGTATTAGTTTGTTCCAAAGAAATGTTGAGACATAAAAATTAATGGGGGTCGGTCCTGGAAATGACCCCTCTATGACGCACCATTGGAACTGTAGAAATGATTTTAAGATTAGAAAATTACAATAAAATTTTTCAAAAATTTTAAAAAATAGTAATAATTGTTATCCCATGATCTTACAGGGCAAAAAATTTGTAGAATCGATAGAAGTTTTACAAAAAAAAAAATTTAAAAAAAATCGAAGAGTACAAACATTTTCAAAAATGAGATTTTAATTTTAAAACATAAAAATTGCATACTAGAGCGCTTTTAAGAATTTTTTGGGATTTTTTTAAAAAGGACGTAAAAAAAAAATTAATTTGGTAATAATGGACCAAGTTAAGAAGTTATGAGTGAAGGAAGAAGTTATGAGTGAAATAAGTTTAAGTAAAGGAACAAACTACCAATTTTTAAAAATTCGATATCTTTTGAACGTGTCATCAAAAAAATCTGAAAATTTACCACGAAGGAGTTTTCGAAGGGTACTAAAAACTGTAAAGAAATTGGGAAAATCTAAAAAAAAAAATTTTCAAAGTGTCCTATGTGACATGGAATGCCCCATATATTCTTTATGGGGTCCTAGACCAATATTTCGAGCTGTTACAAACGGATTGACAGACTTATATATACCCTCTATCACTAGAGTGGAGGGTATAAAAATAACGGTTTTACAAATATAAAATTCAGAGACAATATGAATTAAAACAAGTGGGGGGCTATGCCGTTTTGTGGGAATAGTTATAAAATAATTTTAAATAAGGTGCATCCAACGTCCCTGACCAATCACCCCCCCCCCCCACCTCCATCCCAAAAAACGCCTCTGTCAATTTTTAGTTTTTTATTTTTTTTTACTTTTTGGAGGGTATAAAAAAATTCGGCACTATTGTTTTTTTTTTTTAACAAAGCCAAACCCAACACTTTATCAACACCCTGAATCTGTCAATTTTTAGTTTTTTATTTTTTTTTACTTTTTGGAGGGTATAAAAAAATTCGGCACTATTGTTTTTTTTTTTAACAAAACCGAACCCAACACTTTATCAACACCCTGAATCGTAGAAAATTTGAGTCAGTCGCAATATAAAACAATAAATGACATTTTTTTGTATTTACAAAAATATCGTTTTGCAGTTTTTATTACTTTTTTATGTCTCTCTTAAAATTTCTATGAATCAAGGGGTAAAACTAATGGTAGTAACACTCGTATCTATTGAAAAAACAATATTTTTATTTGAACATTTTATGATCATAATAGCACGACCGCTCGGTACTTCATTACAGGTTATATAAAATATGGAAAATTAAAAGAATAAGTATTTGAGTACACATTTTCGAACTTCTTTGCCTGTGGAAGAATCTTTGGTTTATTAAAATGTGGTCGCTTAAGTTCTTCACAAAAACTGTTTAGAATAATTTGAACAATTAATTTAAGAAAACTTATTTAGACGATCAGAAAACATATCAATCTGAATGTTTTTTCCTTTTAAAAAGGTCCTTCTATCTGAGCGCTCATATATGACTCATTAAAGACTCTGAAAAACTATATGCACAGAAAAGAATATCGTGTATTTTATTTTAATTAAAATTTTAATTGTTTTTTAATTTAATATCAATTAAATTTTTAATTAATATAATTAATTGTTTAATCAAATTTTTAACTTTTTTTTTAATTATTTAATTAATATAATTAATTGTTTAACTAAATTTTATTATTTTTTTACATTTTATACCCTCCAACTACAGTATGGGGGTATACTCACTTTGTCATTCCGTGAGTAACGCATCGAAATATCGTTCTAGGACCTCATAAAGTATATATATTTATAATCAGTGATCGATTCTAAGGCATTCTAGCTATGTCCGTCCGTCTGTCCGTCTGTCCGTCTGTTCATCTGTCCGTCTGTCCGTCTGTAGTTAACACGATGCAGTCCAAAATAAAAGAGCTAGACTCCCGACATTTGGCAAGAATATGTTTTATGTTCTTAGGCAAGTTAAGTTCGTAAATAGCAAAATCGGACAAGGGGGAAAAAAGTTCCCCCATGAAGAACTAAACCAACCCATGAAAAATACCACTTTTTTACATGATTTTTTGTGTTTTTGTTTAACAAATTACATACACTTGACCTCAAGCTCAAACAATTTTATTTCTTAAAAATTTTAACTAAAACGTCGAATAAAAAACAACACTAATTCAAATGCAACATTTTTATGCTATAAGAAGTTGAAAGTCCTGCATTTGGACCCTGAGAATTAGATAATGTCGTTTTTTCGGTCCGCCCCCTTTTTATGGGCGTGGAATACAATTTTTTTTTTAAATAATGATAAACTTGTATTTCTTTATTGCAAAAAGCATAAGAATAAATTTTTAAACACATATTCGAGAGGAAATTTGCCCCCCCCCCAATTACCACTTCCGACCACTATTTTGCATGTTGGAGGGCCGAATTTAACACTCTTACTTGTTTTCACTTACTATCACTTCAAAAGTGGATTATGGAGAGTATTCATAGATTCGCCATGAATTTGACTTTTCTATTGTTTTACGTGTTTTTTCGCATTTTCGTTGAACAATTTAAAAATTTTTATATCAGACGAAGTTCATTGTACGGCCTTTGGACCCAGGCCATTGTATTCTGTCATTTTTCTCGGCCCGCCCCATTTTGTGGGCGTTTAAATAAAGAATTAATTTAAATTATTATAAAATTGGTGTTCAACGTTGGTGAAAAAGCATAAAGAATTAATTTGTAAACAATTATCACTAGCGGGTAACCTCCCTTCTACCCCCACCAACCACCCTTAAAATTAATTTAAATTATTATAAAATTGGTGTTCAACGTTGGTGAAAAAGCATGAAAAATGGGGCCCGCCCCATTTTGTGGGCGTTTTAATTAAGAATTAATTTAAATTATTATAAATAATGATAAACTTGTATTTCTTTATTGCAAAAAGCATAAGAATAAATTTTTAAACACATATTCGAGAGGAAATTTGCCCCCCCCCCCCAATTACCACTTCTGACCACTTTTTTGCATGTTGGAGGGCCGTATTTAACACTCTTACTTGTTTTCACTTACTATCACTTCAAAAGTGGATTATGGAGAGTATTCCTAGATTCTGGCATGTCGAATTTAACTTTTCTGTTGTTTTACATATTTTTTTTCCAATTTTTGTTGAACAATTTAAACATTTTTATATCAGACGAAGTTCAATGTACTGCGTTTGGATCCAGGCAATTGTATTCTGCCATTTTTCTCGGCCCGCCCCATTTTGTGGGCGTTTAAATAAAGAATTAATTTAAATTATTATAAAATTGGTGTTCAACGTTGGTGAAAAAGCATAAAGAATTAATTTGTAAACAATTATCACGAGCGGGTAAACCCCCTTCTACCCCCACCAACCACCCTTAAAATTAATTTAAATTATTATAAAATTGGTGTTCAACGTTGGTGAAAAAGCATGAAAAATTAATTTGTTAACAATCATCACGAGCGGGTAAACCCCCTTCTACCCCCACCAACCACCCCTCCTCCAATAACGCCCAAAAATTTTAATTTATTTTTTTAGCATGTTGGAGGGTAGAAAAGATTTGGCACATCCGCATTTTGCATTCTTGATTGTTTTACATATTTTTGTTAAACAAATGAAACATTTTTATATCAAAAGAAGTTCCAAGTATTGCGTTTGGATCCAGGGAACAACAAAGAAAGTGACCTATTTTTCGTCCCGCCCCCTTTTGTAGACGTGGATATAAAAATTAGGGAAAACAATTTTAAAAGTGTATTTCTTCAATGCAAAAATATAATAAATAAATTTGTTATGGGTCGGTGTTGCCGACCTGTCCCCTAACAAAAAAAGTCTCAGCAAAGTTTTTTTTTTATTTTTTTTTTTAACATTTTAGAGCATCTGCTTAGCCGAGTTTAATGCTCTCACTTCTTTTAGAATGGATTTAAATTAAAAAACATTAAAAAACCGCACACTTTATTCAAAAAATTTTAATTCTTTTAAAACTTTCATAGAACGTTTAATAATTTCATCCTTGTACCGCCATAAACTTTTATCAATTACCGGATCATCCAAAGTTTCCTTAATATCTGGTTCACGGTAATGATTTAACTGAGCATCATTGGCATTAAATGAAATATTGCGGCAGCTATCCGAAGTAACATCAAAAGGAAAATGATGATGAGTGGTTATTACTCGATCCGTATTGTGGAAACATTTTGCAGCCCAATCGTGTCTAAGATGATCTCGAACACGTTGAACATGTTGCAGCATATAAAAATATTCGGGAATTTTTGTAGAATATCTGGGTTTTTCAGGATAGCGGGGAAAGTAAATACAACGAAAGCACAAACTAGCATACTGCGAACAATTTGCATCCTTAAAAGTTTCACCATATTGCACTAGATCATGCCAAGTGCTAAAGTTACCCAAAGGCAATAGTATCTCATCCACATCTATATTTGTTACATAATCATATTGATACATATTACGATATAGACAATCATTATAGGTAATCACCTCATTTTTGACGTGGGGATAACGATTTAATAACATTTCCAAATGACGATATTCTGGTAGATTTGCTTTTTTCAAAGAAAAACTAAAAGGACGATATTCTAAGAAACCTGAACGTTCATAATATTCTAAAACTTTGGTGGTATTTGGATGAACCTGTAATTGATACATAATAATTTTTCCAGCTCCTAAGGAACGCAAAGTTTCCACATATTCCACCAAACGATTAGACATATCAATATAAGGAAAATCTAAACCTTTAACACAAACAGCAAATCCTTGTTTAACTTCATCTTTTTTCAGAGGACGATATATTACTCTAACATTATTGGTAGCATTGTTACAGGGCTGGGATACCAAAGATACCGAACGTGGTATCCAATCTCTATGGTATTTTGGTAAAGCACATGACACAAAATGAGCATGATTATCATTGGGATCATGACCCCAATGATAATACCATACCAAACGTAAATCTTTTGCTAACATTATAATCGGTTCCGATTGTTCTTCATACCAAAATTGACAATAGGTTCGAGGATAATCTGCTGTATTGGTTGATATAAAATGTATCATTGTTAAAATGCGTACCATAGGTTTATCATGGACTACCGATGGTCGTTTATCTAAATAGGCTCCAAATATATAATAAGTTATATTCGTATTACGAAATTCTTGCCAATAATCATTATGTATTTGTATATCATGTAGGGAGGGATACCAAGCACATGATGCATTAAAATTTCGTTTTTGGTTTTGAGTATTTATTAAATCTTCTATCGGTAAATAGGGAATTTCTTTAGCGATATGTTGATAAATTGTAGAATTATTAGGTGCTGAAAGTATAAAAGAAAAAAAAAAGATAAACATAGTTAAAACAAGTAAGAAAGTTATAGTCGGTTACGACCGACCATATGATATCCTACACCAGTGTTTTCCGGAAAATGGGACCCATGTCCAAACATGGATCGATTGGAACTATCTTTTGTTAGATCTTTATTTAGTGTAGAAAACACACATAGACTAAATTTTAGTGGAATTGGTTAATTTTTTTGCCAATAGACCGATTTAACTGAATATTGGTCAAAATTTTTATATGGGGGACTAAGTCCAAAAATGGTCCAAATGTATTCCGATTTGATTTGGTTACCAAAGTACACGTTTAACACCTACGAATAAAATTTTAATCAAATATTTTCAATTTTATGAATTTTGAGGAAATTATGTGAATATCGGAAGGGTGGTTTGTATGGGGACTACCAGAAGGACTGAACCGATTCCTTTGAAATTTGGTATTATGGTTTGTGCATATAAAATTTTAGTACCTGTTAAATTTCAAAATGATATCTACTTTAATACGGTTATTAGAGGCAATTAACCGAAATTCAAAGGGGGCGTTTGTATGGGGGCTAGGTCTTAACATGGACCGATTTTTTCCAATTTCAATAGGCTTCGTCCTTGGGCTTAAGTTGCAAATTTCATGTCAATTGATTGAAAATTGCGACCTGTATCGTGCTTAAACCGATAGATGGACAGACGGACGGACGGACGGACATCGCTAAATCGACTCAAAAAGTAATTCTGAGTCGATCGGTATGCTTGAAGGTGGGTCTAGGACCAATATTTCGGGTAGTTACAAACATCAGCACAAACTCAATATACCCTGTACCACAGAGTGGTGTATGTTAGGGTATAATTATGCCAGTTAAAAAGTTTAAACGTTTTATCAGTTTTGTTATCCGAGCAAAAACTTTACATATATATATTTAATCCTTTAATTCCCAGTGGAACATAGGGCCGCAACAAATGTTCTCCATTGTATTCTATCAGTAGACATTGTTTTCATTTCACTCCAAGACACACCATGCTCGTTCAACTCGTTCTCAATTTGGCGTCTCCAAGTATTCGCAGGTCTGCCAGGTCTTCTGGATCCTTGGGGTTATATTCAACGGACTGTCGAGTTAAATCATTCGCTGGCTTTCTCATTGTGTGTCCCAGCCAACTGAATTTACGCAATCGGATATTCATGTTTAAAGGGACTTGATTGGATAAGTTCCACAAGTCCTGATTTGATATTGTGACAGGCCAGAATATCCTATGTATACGCCTGAGGCAGCGGTTTACAAAAGCTTGCATACAACTCATTTCCCGACTCGAAATATTCCATGTTTCACAGCCATACAGAAGCACAGATTTCACGTTGCTATTAAAAACTTTAATTTTGGTGTGATTTGAAATATTCTGCGATCTCCAGAATTTATTAAGCGTGCCATATGCTTGTTTCGCCTTACACAGTCTATTTTGTATATCTTCTTTGCTGCCCCCGCTTTTTGAAATAATACTCCCCAGATAGCAAAAGTTTTCAACATCGTCAATGGGTTGGCCCGAAAGCTGAAAGTTCGTATTGCATGAGGAATTTATGCGCATTGATTTACACTCAAAAAAATACGTTAGTAGATTTACTAATTTTTTTTTGCTAATGCTAGTTAGCTAACTTTTAGCAAATTTTTAGTTGAGATTAGCATGTTAGCAAAAAATTCTTGTAAACTTCATTTAGCACATTAGCAATTTTAAACAAACGTTGAACTAATTTCTTTTGCTGAGATTTGAAATTGAGTTGACAACTTTTTTACAAGATTTTTTGCTAACATTAGCAAAAATAAATGGTAAATTTTTTTTTATTTTCAGAAAACTTAAAATGGCTCTATCTCGGAAACTAAGCCAGATAGAGCAAAATGGAGGGCATTTTTGGTTCTTAGAATCTCCATACTTTCGCGGGTCCTCTTCACATGTGTGGACCCTAATGGGTCCTAACTTTGGATCCAAAAAAGTTAGCATTCCCGAAAATTTTAAAATGCCCATATCTCGGTAAATATTGCCGACACAACAAAAAGTCCAAAAGCATTTTTGTAGCTCTCAATACGTAGAACAAGACCGCAAAATAGTCAAAAGCTCTCCGAGTAATATTTTTGAAGTTATCGAGTTGTTTAATTCTCAAGACCCCAGTGGTCCCCTATAATCACGTATCTCAAAAACTAAGTAAGGTAGAGCGAAACGGACACAAATTTTAGATCAAAAACTATGACGATTTTTAAGGAACCCAACTAGGTCTAGGCCCATCGGGGTCTGGACCTATCGGGTCCGAACCAAATGGGGTCCTCAAATGTGTAAAAAAAAAATTTATGTTAACTAATTATTGGCAAAACATTTTTGCTAACTTTAGCAAAAAAATTGTGGGTTTAAAATCAGCAAATTTTCTTGTAGGTTTACAAGCTTTTTTTGCTAACATTACAGTTTTTTTTTTTGAGTGTAGTTTTTTTTGATATTAATTTGTAAGCCCGCTTTAGCAGCACGTGTAGCAAAGGCTTGAATCTTGGATTGCATGCTAGAGAAGCGGTGGGATAGAAGACAGACGTCATCTGCATAATCAATATCATCTAACCTATCATGAAGGCCCCAGGAAATACCATGATGCATATCCATACAGTGGTTCATAACTACGTCAAGTCAGGCACGTACGCAGGGGGGGTGCCCTGGGGGCCCGGGCCCCCCCCCAAAATGATTTGACAATATACAAATTTTAAGACTTTGCACTACAAAATATACGTTTGTTAACAAAAAAGGCTCAGTATTATTTTTTTTATCTCTATTCTAACGAAGGTTTTTTTCTAAAAATTTCAAAATATTGAAAAAATTTTCATTAAAAAAAAATTTTGTGTGGGTTTAAATTCGTAAACTTTTACGGTAGTGAATAAGACACCTTTAAACGGTTATTTCGACAGGCCAAGTAAGGTATGCATCGTGAATACTATTCCATTGCTTTTCTCTCGACTCTAGTTAAAGCCTCTGCCACATTTGACTATATTTGTGATCACCGAAAAAAATTTTGATATTTTAAAATATTTTTTTTTATTTCTTCAGAAATACAAATGGTGAAAACGAAGATTTTTTTATGAAATTTGTCAAAGGGTTTGAAATTTTTGTAATGTTTCAGAACACATGCATTGAAAATTGTGTCGTATACACAAATTTGAAGCTTTTGTAATTCCAAGTTTAATCAAATTTGACAATTTTTAAATCCAAAAAATATACTCTGAATCTGGAACAATATATCAAGAGTACTTCTCTTTTGCCACCAATATCAGGGCTGGCAAGTAAGACTCTGAATACCACTAAAGTTTTTTTTTAAATATCTAAATAAAACTGAAAAAATTTTATTGACAAAAAATATTGTGAATTTAAGAACTTTTCTTTACAAAAATATCTCAGAATCTATTTATTTTCTCATTCAATAAATGGATAAGAGATTTTTAAAGATCATAATAATTGTTTTCGTTCTATTTCTGTACGATAAATATTTTAGAATCAAAGAATTTCTCTATACAAAAAACGTCTTATAATCAGTGTATTTTCTTTACGAAAAATCATTCAGAATCGGAAAAATCTATACGAAAAATGTATCAGAATCTTGAAATTTTTCTATACCAATTTGAAATATTTTTCTTAAAATAAATTTTTCTGTACGAAAAATGTGAGAATTCATCTATGCAAAAATATCTCAGGATCTCAGAAATTTTCTATACAAATCTGAGATTTTTCGTATAGACAAATTCACTATACGAAAAATATCTCAGAATCTAAGAATTTTTCAATGCGAAAAATTTTTCAGAATCTGAGAATTTTTCAATACAAAAAATGTCTCAGATAATCTCAAAATTTTCCATACGAAAAGTGTCTCAGAGTCTAAAATTTTTTTTTTACGAAAAGTGTCTCAAAAGCTGAGAGCTTTTTCTATACCATAAATGTCTTAGAATCTGAAAGTTTTTCTGTACTAAAAATAACTCAGAATCTAAGAATTTTTCTTCACGAAAAATGTTTCAGAAATGGAGAACTTTTCTATAAGTAAAATGTCTCAAAATGAAAACACCTTTTTCTTAAAACCTCAGAGTTTTTCTATACAAAAAATGTCTCAGAATCTAAGAATTTTTCTATACGAAAAATGTTTATGATCGGAGAATTTTTCTACACGAAAAATTGCTCAGAGTTTTAGAGTTTTCTTGTACAAAAAATGTCTCAAAATTTGAAAATTTTCTATGCGAAAAATGTTTTAAATCGTAAGTAAAGTAAAAAATTTTCTATGGTTAAAATGTCTTGGAGTTATAATGTTTTTTGTTCAAAAACTGTAGAACTAAAAATATTTCCTAAAATTTAAGGAGTCTTTCGTTCCAAAAATGTTTCAGTATCTTTGATTTTATTACGATGATATGTATCTTAGAATTGGAGAATTTTGTATACCAAAAATGCTCTTAGAAGTTTTCTGCATAAATATGGTTTATAATCAAAAAACTATGAAAAAATTTATGAACAATTCAAAAAGGTGTCCCATATTTTTCAGTTTTTACTCGTAAGGTATTTTTGAGATTTTTTAAAGAAAAGTTGCCTAAATTTTCAAATTCTTTAAAAAAAAAAAAATTACTCCTTCCCAATAAGCACATTTAAAATTCAAGTGCAAATCAAGTATAAATCAAGTGTAAATCAAGCCCTTATTTCCAGTCTATGCTTGATTTATACTTGAATTACACTTGAATTCAATAGCATTCTCCAGCAAAACGGATACTTGAATTCAAGCGCTGTTTTTACGCTTGAAAACCAGGGAAAAGGCTGTAAAAACAGGGCTTGAATTCCAGTGTCCGTTTTGCTGGAGTATGCTATTGAATTCAAGTGTAATTCAAGTATAAATCAAGCAGGGGCTGGAATTTAGGGCTTGATTTACACTTGTTTTATACTTGATTTGCACTTGAATTTTAAAATTGCTTATTGGGTTTTTTATCTTAAATTTAAAATAAATGTTTTGTTTTCTAAAAATGTAAGTGAAAAAATGTTCAAGCGAAAAAACAAAATTTTGAAAAAAAAAAAATGTTGGGCCCCCCCCAAAATAAATTCCTGCGTACGTGCCTGCGTCAAGTACTATGTTAAACAGTAGTGGAGACAAAACACAGCCTTGACGAACTCCTACGTTTACTTTAATGGGTTTGCTTGCTGAACCCTCATGAAGTATGGAACACACTGCGTTGTTGTATAGCTCCTTAATGAGATTGATTAACTTTTCGGGAACTCCTTTGCATCTTAGAGCTTCCCATATCGCATAGTGTTGTAATGTGTCGAACGCACGTTTGAAGTCAACAAACACTAAGTACAGAGGTGAGCGCCATTCAACCGACTGTTCCACAATTACCCTCAAGCTGTTGATATGATCGATACATGACTTGTTTGGCCTAAAGCCCGCTTGTTCTCGTCTTAGCTGTGGTTCAATAATGGATGAAATGCGGTTATGCAGGATGTGGGCTATGATTTTGTTTACGATATTCAAAAGAGTAATACCCCTCCAATTGGAGCAATCTTGCAAGTTTCCTTTTTTTGGAAGTTTAATTATAAGGCCTTCTCTAAGATCATCAGGAATTTTCTCGTTTAACCAAAAATATGAAATAAGGGGTTCTAGTAATGTGGCTGTTAGGGTGATGTCTATTTTCAAAATCTCTGGAGGTATTCCATCAGGGCCTGCAGATTTACCGGACTTAAGACTTCTAATTGCAGCTATTATTTCTTCAGATGAGGGTCTTGCTATGTTTATATCGTTTCGTACGTTATTCATATGATGCATTGGCTCGCAATCACATATTGTTGTAGATTCTGTCGGATTAACCGACAACAGTTTAGTGTAATAATCCTCCCACAGCTCCAACTGTTGATCTTTGGCATAGATCAATTCGCCCTGATCATTCCTCAGGGGCTTAATAGTGTGGTGGCTATGGCCGGAAATCTCCTTCGTAATACGATACAGGTCTTTGGATCGACCCGTTTGACTGGCAATTTGTGCGCCTTTGGCTAAATTATCAGCCCACTTTCGCTTATCTTCCCTTGCACTACGTTTAACTTTTCGGTTCTCCTCTTGGTATTTACGTTGTTCATCTTGTTTAGATTGTGGAGTTTTAGCATTATTAACTTTAGTTTTTGCTTGCTTTCTAGATTCTATTTTTTGCCATGTATTATCGGATATCCAGGGCTTGTTGGTTTTTCTAGCGTAACCTATTTCACTTTCTGCCGTCTCAATAAATGTTGACTTTACACCTTTCCAATATACATCTATATTTTGTTGGGGAGAAATTGAAAGATTAGCTGCCCTGTTCCTCAAAGCATTAGAAAACTGAAGAGAGACCTCAGGGTTTTCAAATTTTTGTAGGTCAAATCTTCTTCTGCTGAGGGCTGGTTTACGTTTTACAGCTTTTAACTTAAATCGGACTTCAGCTACCATTAGGTGAGGGTCACTACCAACATCTGCACCTCTCTTGTTTCTTACGTCCTGAAGTGACCCTCTCCACATCCTGCTTATCGCAAAGTGATCGATCTGATTTTCGGTTATATGATCTGGGGACACCCAAGTAACTTTGTGGATATTCTTGTGGGGGAATAACGTACCACCCAAAACCAAGTTAAAATTATCGCATAGTTCAACAAGCCTTTCTCCGTTGTCTGTCATGCGGCCAATACCATGCTTGCCCATTACGCTTTCTCTGCTTGTGTTGTCACAACCAACCTGTGCGTTGAAATCACCCATTAGAATTTTAATATCACCGTGATTGATACCGTTAATTACATTTGTCAACTTACTGTAAAAGCTATCTTTTTCTTCATTTTCTGCGCCTTCTGTTGGAGCATAGCATTGAATGCAGCTTAGGTTTCTTGCACGTGTTCTAAACCTTGCAACAAAAACTTTACATAGCACTTCACATAACATAACTTCAAACACAACTGTTTCCAACTGAAATTTATGTCAACAATTTTCGGAATTTTTCTGATTTGTTTTTTAATATTTTCCGACTTTCTGAGTTTTCCAGAACTGTTTTTAACTGTTTTTCTGCATTCTCGTGTATATTCCTTAGTTAACTAAATTATTTAAATTTATCAGAATTTTTCTGTTTTTTTTTTAATTTTTAAAGAATTTTCCAATATTTTTTAAAATTTATTTTAATTAAATAATTTTCTGGAAAATTATTCTATGAGAATGTCATGATTTTATTTAATAAAGAAAATGACCTCGAGCAAGAATAACTCTACTGAAAATATAATATTTTAAAGGTATTTTATTATTAATAAATTTTCTTCAAAAATATTCAAAGAGAATATCATGGTTTTAATTAGTAAAGAAAAATGTCCTCGAGCTAGAACAACCCTACTTAAAATATAATATTTTAATGGTCGAATAAACAATTTCGGTTCTTAACAAAAGTTAATAAGAATTTGAACAAAAAGGTTAGCACGCCTAAAGTGGAATACTTATGTATGGATATTACACTCACAATGACTCATATTCAATATATATGGGGCATTCCATGTCAAATCGGACACTTTGAATTTTTTTTTTTTAGATTTTCCCAATTTGTTTACAGTTTGTAGTACCCTTCGAAAACTACTTCGTGGTAAATTTTGTAGATTTTTTTGATGACCCGTTCAAAAGATATCGAATTTTTAAAAATTGGTAGTTTGTTCCTTTACTCAAATTTCTTTTACTCATAACTTCTTCAATAATGGTCCAAATTTAAAAAAAATATTTTCAAAATTTTAGTTTTTTACGTACTCTAAAAAAAAAAAATCCCAAAAAATTCTTAAAAGCGCTCTAGTATGCGATTTTTAAGTTTTTAAATTTAAATCTAATTTTTGGGAATGTTTCTACTTTTCGATTTCTTTGAAATTTTTCTGTGTAAAACTTCTATCGATTCTACAAAGTTTTTGCCTGGGAGGATCGTGGAATAACGACTATTACTATTTTTTAAAACTTTTTGAAAAAAATTTATTGTAATTTTCCAATCTTAAAATTATTTCTACTGCCCCAATGGTGCGTCATAGAGGGGTCATTTCCAAAACCGACCCCCATTAATTTTTACATCTTAACATTTCTTTGGAACAAACTAATACCCTATCTCTAATTTCTAAGGGGGCTCCCAAACAAAACGAAATTTTTTTAAAATTTGCTCCAACCGCTCTAACTGCCCTAATAGTGCCCTTAGAGCAACAAAATATATGACCGACCCACAATATTTTTTTAGTTCAAACATTTTCTCTGAACATACCTACCCTCTATCTTTAACTGTTAAGGCGGTCCCCAAACAATTTTTTTTATTTTTTGTAAATTTGTTTTATTTAATCAGCCAATGGTCCAATGGTGCGTCGGAGAGGGGTCATTAGTGAGACCGACCCCCATTTATTTTTACCCTACAATATTTTTTTAAAACATACCTACGCCCTATCTTCACTCCCTAAGTAGGCTCCCATACAAATAACAGTTGGGGCAAATTTTATAAAAATGTAATTTTGAATGGAAGCCTACTTAGGGAGTGGAGACGGGCGTAGGCATGTTTTAAAAAAATGTTGTAGGGTAAAAATAAATGGGACTCGGTCTCACTAGCCCTCCCGAACCGGTAGAAGTTGATTAAATAAAACAAATTTACAAAAAATAAAAAAAATTTATGGGGACCGCCTTAACAGTTTAAGATAGAGGGTAGGTGTGTTCAGAAAAAATGTTTGAACTAAAAAAATATTGTGGGTCGGTCATACATTTTGTTGCTCTAAGGGTACTATTAGGGCAGTTAGAGCGGTTGGAGCAAATTTTAAAAAATGTCGTTTTGTGTGGGAGCCCCCTTAGAAATTGGAGATAGTGTATCAGTTTGTTCCAAAGAAATGTTAAAACGTAAAAATTAATGGGGGTCGGTCTTATAAATGACCCCTCTATGATGCACCATTGGAGCAGTAGAAATGATTTTAAGATTGGAAAATTATAATAAAATTTTTTCAACAAATTTTATAAAATAGTAATAATTGCTATGCCATGATCCTACTGGGCAAAAAATTTGTAGAATCGATAGAAGTTTTACACAAAAAAATTTCAAAAAAATCGAAGAGTACAAACATTTTCAAAAATGAGATTTAAATTTTAAAACTTAAAAATCGCATACTAGAGCGCTTTTATGAATTTTTTGGGATTTTTTTTTTTTAAACTACGTAAAAAAGGCAGCATGAAATAACCCCCCAGGAAATAAATCCCCAAAATGAAAATGAAACAAGCCCCCAAAAATGGGGACTTATTTCATAATGAAATAAACCCCCAATTTTAAAAATGAAATAAATCCCCATCGGAATGCAAAAACACCCCAAAATAAAATGAAATAACACCCCAATTTTGGGGTTTTGTTTCATATGAAATTAATCCCCATTTTGAAAAATAAAATAAGGCCCCAATTTTAAATTCATTAAACGCTCCCAAAAAAAAAAACAAATAAAAGAATTTCAAAACATTTTTTTAAATTTTGGTGTTGAAATCATATCTTGTCTGATGGTTTATTCATGCAAACTACGCATTTGTGCCCTTTGTAAAAATTTGAACAAAATTTATTTGGAAGATTAAATTTTTTTCAATTTTTTTTAGTTCCATTACATATCTTAAGATGTTTTCATGGTAGAAGAAAATTATTGAGAATTTTTCATGTTTCCGTTGTTGAAATTAATTATTTCTTGATAAGAGTTTTGGCTTTTTTCATTTTCAACCGATTTAAAAAAGATTAAAATTTTTTCGGATTCATTATTTATTTTGAGGCGTTTAGATGGTACAAGAAAATTTTTTGGAATTTATCATGTTTCCGTTGTTGCAATTAATTGTTTATGTGAACATAATCTCTTGGTAACAGTTTTGGAAACGAACTATTAGTTTTGTTGTAGAAAAATATTGTTTGATTGTAAATCGGTTGGAAATGAAAAATTCGCGCGAATTTTTCATTTCCAACCGATTTACAATCAAACAATATCTTTCTACAACAAAACTAATATTTCGTTGACTACAAACTATAGTTTCTACTTTACCAATTTATTCGCGCGAATTTTTCATTTCCAACCGACTTACACTTAAATCAAATTTTTGCTCTACCAAAACTAGTACTCAGTTAGATCGTGGTATCACAACTACGTGTGTTGACGTAAAACGTCAGCAGCCACTTACAACCTAACCTAGATCGTTATAAATCGGTGAAATCGAAAAACAAAATTTCATACATAGAGTTCAATCGAGGAAATTTGTACTAAAATTAATTATAATTGCAACACATTAAACTACAACTACTACGGGTATTATATAACAAGTTTCCCAAGCTATATCAGACCAGAACCCAAAACCTTGAAGGGAGCCTAAAGATACTCTCCTTAAAACTGATCAGTATAGTCATAATTTGTTTGTCTCATTGCTTGGGTCATAGATGGGAATTTTTCATTACCATTGAAATTTAATTACCATTGGTTGATATCAATGGTAATGAAAAAATTTTCATTACCATTTAATGGTAATTAAATTTGTTTAATTGAAAAAATAATTACTAATTGTACACTCAAAAAAATACGTTAGTAGATTTACTAATTTTTTTTTGCTAATGCTAGTTAGCTAACTTTTAGCAAATTTTTAGTTGAGATTAGCATGTCAGCAAAAAATTCTTGTAAACTTCATTTAGCACATTAGCAATTTTAAACAAGCTTTAAACTAATTTCTTTTGCTAAATTTGAAATTGAGTTGACAACATTTTTACAAGATTTTTTCCTAATATTAGCAAAATAAATGGTAAATTTTTTTTTATTTTCAGAAAACTTAAAATAACGCTATCTCGGAAACTAAGCCAGATAGAGCAAAATGGAGGCCATTTTTGGTTCTTAGAATCTCCATAGTATCGCCGGTCCTCTTCACATGTGTGGACCCTAATGGGCCCTAACTTTGGATCCAAATAAGTTAGCATTCCCGAAAATTTTAAAATGCTCATATCTCGGTAAATATTGCCGACACAACAAAAAGTCCAAAACCATTTTTGTAGCTCTCAACATGCAGAACAAGACCGCAAAATAGTCAAAAGCTCTCCGAGTAATATTTTTTAAGTTATCGAGTTTTTTAATTCTCAAGACCCCAGTGGTCCCCTATAATCACGTATCTTAAAAACTAAGCAAGGTAGAGCGAAACGGACACAATTTTTGGATCAACAATTATGACGTTTTTTAAGGAACCCAACTAGGTCTAGGCCCATCGGGGTCTGGACCTATGGGGTCCGAACCCAATGGGGTCCTCAGATGTGTATGAACTAAGTTAAAAAATATAAAAATTTAGTTAACTAATTATTGGCAAAACATTTTTGCTAACTTTAGCAAAAAAATTGTGGGTTCAAAATCAGCAAATTTTCTTGTAGGTTTACAAGCTTTTTTTGCAAACATTACAGATTTATTTTTTTTGAGTGTAATGAAATGCACCAACTGTTGAAAAACACCAATTATAATTGGTTTCAAAACCATTGGTTTGTACATTTTTGTTTTTTTGAAAAGTTAAAAATTTAAACATCAAAGTATGTTTTTACAAAAAAAATATGAAATTGTTGAAGACAAAAAACAAAACGCAAATAAAAATTTCAAATATTGTGTTATACAAAGGCAAGCAACGTGTGTTTGGTTTATAAAATGTGAAAAACTAAAACACCATATAACAAAAAACAACAGATATTTCCAAGTATTAACGATTTTGACAATATTGTGACGACTTTTACTAATGGTAATTATTATTTTTAAGTGATGCCATACCAATGGTAATTATTTTTTTTAATTTTCTTTAGTAATTTCATTGATAAGTAATTTAATTGGTACAATTGATACAACCAATGGTAATGAAAAAAATGTAATTACCATTGACATCAATTAAATGGTAATTAAACCATCAATTAATTGGTCCCTTTAATTAATTAGTCCCATCTATGGCTTGGGTGTACCACAACATAATAAAATCAAGCATTCCTTCTATGTCCAGAAATAATTTCAAAATTTATTATCTTCATTTGAGAAAAAATGAAATAAGTCCCCAAAAATAATAATTGGGGGTTTATTTCATTTGTATTTTTGGGGACCTATTTCGTAATGAAATAAGTCCCCAAATAAAAAATGAATTAAACCCCCAAAAAACGAAATAAATCCCCAATTATCGTTGTTGTTTTTTTCTGTACAAATTTTTGGGGACTTATTTCATTTTCGTTTTGGGGACTTATTTCCTGGGGGGTTATTTCATGCTGCCCGTAAAAAAATTAAAAAAAAAAATATCTAATTTTTACCATTATTGAAGAATTAATGAGTAAAAGAAGTTTGAGTAAAGAAAAAAACTACCAATTTTTAATAATTCCATATCTTTTGTACGGGTCATCAAAAAAATCTGAAAATTTACCATGAAATAGTTTTCAAAGGGTACTAAAAACTGTAAACAAATTGGGAAAATCTAAAAAAAAAAATTTCAAAGTGTCCGATTTGATATGGAATGCCCCACATATAGTATTTATCCTTAACCGGATCTAAGTCATTCCGTGCGTCTGCGCAAGACACGCTATTGTCCAAAATAAAAGAGCTCCCCCCCACCCCCTTTCACTCAATTACATTTTTTTATTAGAAATTTCCAAAATTTTCTAAATTTTTTCTGAGTTTTCAATAATTTTGTTTTTAGTCATTTTTAAATTTTCCATAATTTTAGAATTTTTCTAAATCCCCTTCGCGATAAATGTGTTGATTTTTATACCCTCCACTCTATTGATAGAGGGTATATATAAGTTTGTCATTCCGTTTGTAACACCTGGAAATATTGGTCCAGGACCCCATAAAGTATATATATTCATGATCCTCGATCGATTTTAAGACGAACTAGCGATGTCCGTCCGCCCGTCCGTCTGTCGGTCTGTCTGTCTGTTAAAAACACGCTAACTTTTGAAAGACTTTACGGACGCTCCTGAAATTTAGCATATATCTTGGGCATTCCCCTGGTCAGGTTGATATTGCAATCCAGCGAAATCGGTTTAGGGGTTCAAAAGTTATGAGCAAAAGACTGAATTTCGGCAAGGGTTTTCGTGAATTTACGAGATAAACAAATTGGTTCAGTGGTTCGAAAGTTATTAGTAAAACCGTAAATTTCAGATTAGTTTCACCTTAAATTCACGTGTTGAAAACCAGTTAAACATGTTTTAAAAACATTGAAAAGTCACAAAAACATTTTACAACGTATTGCTGTCACTCAAAAATATTTTTACACTAAAAAAAATTCACTCAAAAAAAAATTTTACACTCGAAAAAAATTTTACACTCAAAAAAAATTTTACACTAAAAAAAAAATTTAGTAAATTATTTTTTTTTTCAAAAATTACTTAAAAAAAGTTTTTTACACAAAATAAAATATTTCTAATCAAAAATTTAATTTTTTTCACGTTAGAAAATTTACTATCACTTATAAAGGATATTGTGGAGGGTATTCATAGATTCGGCCAAGTCGAATTTAACTTTTCTACTTGTTTACCTTGCCTTTTATCCAAAAGTATATAGTCAAATCCTTTGATCAATGAATTAAAATGTACATAGATAGTAATAGTTGCCAGAGTCAATATAACTGAAATTGTTGTTTTATAATTTCTTAAAATAATCCGCATTTTGTGTATGTTGATGATCACACACAAAAAGAAATACTATATGTTTAATATTATAAATATTTTTTTTTAACTCAAACTAAATCAATAGGATTTCTTTAAACTACTCCCTCGGTACACACGGTACTTTATTTTTTATTTTTTGAAATCATTGATAGAATTATTTACTTATTTTAGTCACATTATCAGGTTTGAAACCCAGAACTTGAATTAATTCTAAATAAAAGAATAGGTTTCAGAAACACCCTTCTTAATCATCAGATAAGCCTTGAAAAAGCATGTGTTTTTAAATGACAGTTCAGAGCGTTTAAAGGGTTAATCTCAAGTTTATATTAGTTTATTAATGTTAAAAGACAATAAACAGAAACTACTGATCTTTGTTATTTTCTACACAAAAAGTCAAATAAATTATATTTACACAGTCTAGTTAGAAAACATCAGAATCAACAAGTTAAATAAAAACTTAAACCCAACCGCTGTTTTTAATATGAAGAAGAACATTTTTTTTTTAATTTTAGTTTATACAATTGGCATCAAAATTATAATAAAATTTCCAAAAACTTTAAGAGAAGATTTTTTAGGAATCTATAAAATAGTTTGTCTAATACGAATTTAAATTACTTTTTCTTAAGAAAAAATATATTTGAAAATCTGAGACTTTTTGTATTGAAAATGTCTCAGATTCAGAGTATTTTTCATACACTCAAAAAAAAAAAACTGTAAAGTTAGCAAAAAAAGCTTGTAAACCTACAAGAAAATTTGCTGATTTTGAACACACACAATTTTTTTGCTAAAGTTAGCAAAAACGTTTTGCTAAAAATTAGTTAACTGAAATAATTTTTATTTCAACTTAGTTCATACACATTTGGGGACCCCATTGGGTTCGGACCCAATAGGTCCAGACCCCGATGGGCCTAGACCTAGTGGGGTTCCTTAAAAATCGTAATAGTTTTTGATCCAAAATTTGTGTCCGTTTCGCTCTACCTTGCTTAGTTTTTGAGATACGTGATTTTAGGGGATCACTGGGGTCTTGAGAATTAAAAAACTCGATAACTTCAAAAATATTACTCGGAGAGCTTTTGTTTATTTTGCGGTCTTGTTCTACGTGTTGAGAGCTACAAAAATTCTTTTGGACTTTTTGTTGTGTCGGCAATATTTACCGAGATATGAGCATTTTAAAATTTTCGGGAATGCTAACTTTTTTGGATCCAAAGTTAGGTCCCATTAGGGTCCACACATGTGAAGAGGACCCTCGAAAGTATGGAGATTCTAAGAACCAAAAATGCCCTCCATTTTGCTCTATCTGGCTTAGTTTCTGAGATAGCGCCATTTTAAGTTTTCTGAAAATAAAAAAAAATTTACCATTTATTTTTGCTAATGTTAGCAAAAAATCTTGTAAAAATGTTGTCAACTCAATTTCAAATTTAGCAAAAGAAATTAGTTCAAAGTTTGTTTAAAATTGCTAATGTGCTAAATGAAGTTTACAAGAATTTTTTGCTAACATGCTAATCTGAACTAAAAATTTGCTAAAAGTTAGCTAACTAGCATTAGCAAAAAAAAATTAGTAAATCTACTAACGTATTTTTTTGAGTGTAGAAGAAATATTTCACAACCTGAAATATTTCTTCCGAATCTATTCTTCTGAAACTATAGGAAAAAGGTATTTTTTTCTAAATGAAAAAATCTTTAAAAATCTGTCACTTTCTTTTTTTGAAAAATGTGTTTAAATTATTGCTTGATAAGGTTATTTCTTTAGGAAAAATATTTTTTTAACTGTAATTTTTCTACAGAAAAATGTCCCAGAATCTGAGACATTAATTTTATATTTTTTTAACAAATATTTCTTACCTAGCCTTTTATCCATTCGTATATAATCATAATTTTTAAAAATATTTACTCCATGTATGTAGAGAGAAATTGTTATGAAAATTAAAATAACTGTTACATAAACTGTTGTTTTGAAATTTCTAAGTACGGTAGTTTTATAAATTCTTAAAGTATATTTCGCCATTCGGATGATGTTGTTGAAAAGACTGAAATTAATATTATAGTTTTAGCTAAACTGTAAATTATTTATTTTAACTAAATTATTGTTCAATTTATTCGTTGATTATCACTCTCTCTTTACGCTCGCCATACAAAAAAAAATCTTAGACATTCTGTGAGTAACACCTGGAAATACGATGGTTAGACAAAAAGTCTTAACAAAAACATAGATTGATCGGGTTGATTTTTTTCTTCTTAAACATAGTCTCCTTTTAGATTGATACACATAAACCAGCAATAGTCTTGAAGGTTTGATTTAAGGTGATTGCTGTCGCAATAGGTCAGCACATATAAACTCCGTTGTGATCCAGCGGTTCATCAACTAGTTTAATTCCCGTTGCTGTAAGATTTCGTTAGGTTCTTATTTCTTATTCTTATCTTTATACCTAGATAAATGAGGAGAAACTCTTTTGCTGCAATTGTCTGGCCCTTTCTGGATAATGTTTTTTTTTATAGGGGTCAATGTTATTGCAGATGTCGAAATACAACATTTTGAAAGTTTCATACCACATGAACTACGAAGTATGGTAACCCCAGGGTATTAAAAATCACCTACACTCATAAAAATATGTTAGTATTCCTTACAAAAAAGTCTGTTACCATTACTAAAAAAGTTTTCAATTTGTGCCCGATAACTTTTTCAGTTACCATTACAAACTTTGGTTTTCAAATTTTAGTAAACTCAAAATAACTGGTAAAAATTAGTAATACAGAATTTTTCTGTACAATTTTTGTAAAATTAATTTTAAAACCCATTTGTAAATATTATTAACTTTTTTTGTAAAAAAATGTAAATTGTGTATTTATAATTTTTGGTATTTTTGTACAATATGTAAACTGCGTATTGCGCTTGTTGCCGCCAATTACTATTCCAATGAAACTCAATTTTTGTTAGAATTGTTGATCTAAAATATATAAGAGAAAATATTAAACACAATTTTTTTAATAGAAATTATACGTACCACATCACATTAATGTGTTGTAAATTGTGTTGTTGCGATGTTGAATATATTTATTTATTTATTTGTGTATGATGTTCTAGAATAAAAAATATCAACATAATTTTTTAAATGGAACACATAAATATACAATTGTTACCTGTTTCAGCATTTCCTATTTTGTTTTACGAGGGTTTTATTTGTTATCTTAAAAAAGGAGTTAATTTTAATTAAAAAATACTTTAGAATTTGGTTACCTGCTACGTACTTTGTGTTGTAATATTTGTAAATTTTTCTTCATTTCGTCTGTTGCGCTTGTTGTCGCCAAGTACTATTCCAATGAAACTCAATTGTTGTTGGAAATAACATTAATGCTTTGAAAATTGTGTTGTTTACATGTTGAATATGTGTTGGTATTTGTGCATGATGTTCTAGAATTGAAAATATCAATATAATATTTTAAATGAAACACATAAATATACAATTGCTACCTGTTTTCAGCATTTCCTATAATGTTTTACGTGGGTTTTATTATCCAAACAAAACGAGTTAATTTGAAATAAAAAATACTTTAAAATTTGTGTTGTAATATTTGTTTGTTATTAATTTTTTTGTTCATTTCGTCCGTGTCGCGACGTTTAACTTTCGAGTATTATTTTGTGACTAAAGAAAATAAAGAAAGAGATAAAGGAAATTACACAGAGTCTCTTCACAATACAACAGCAAGCGGCAGACAGAAAAATATCCTCATTTATTTTTTTTGCTGTTGTCTGTATAAAAAATGTTTCTGTCTGCTGCTGTATTGTGATTCACAATTTATGAAGAGACACAAAATTGTCAATACTACTCTCAGTAATAAAAAAAAATCAACCCTTCAATAAAGACACACGAGAACAAAAAAAAACTATTCATAGGAAGCATAAGGAAAAAAGTAACGCCAGTTGAGAACAAAGAAAAAATAATTTGTTCTATTAGAGATTAATTACAATTGGAGCGGGAAGCGGAAAAACGCGTCAAAATTCGAGCGATTAATTTAAATTAAGCGTCAAGCGGTTTGCGGTTTTCCCTACATTTTTTTACATACATACTAGGAAAAGTATATTTGATGTGATAATTATTTTAATTTTATTTAGAATTTTTACTTTTGGCAAGAACATTTTGTTTTATATTTAAACAATAAATTTTTTTTAATATTTAAGAACTAGTTCAATTAAGATCGAGATACAAAATCTTATAAAACAGTTAAATAACAAGAAAATAATTAAATAGAACAGCACAATTAATTTATTCAAAACAATAAAAAATAAAATACACAATAGGTAAAACACATTTTACATATTGCATCTTTTAAAACTTGAAAAATTCATAAAAACATCTTTTTTTTAACGATTTCTATTAATTTTTCAGCAAACTCCATTGTTTAAATAATTTTCCATATTTTTTTTTGACAATTCCCAAGCATTTTTTTCATGTTTTGCTTCGTTGTTTATTTCCATATGCCAAAAAATTTGTACTAAAACTTTATTTTACAACACTGTACTGAAAAACAACACTTTTTTTGCTTAAAATCCGGCAACGCCAAAAAATAAAATGAGAGGAAAAATGAGAGAGAGAGAAAAAACGCCATGAAAATAGAATAGAATCTATTTCGACGGAAAAACGCAGCGGAATTTTGTTTTCATACAAAATGTATGGGGAGAGTGGCGGAAAACCGCTTCCCGCTCCAATTGTGATTATTCTCATTATGTTGTTTTTGCATATCTTCTTTTCACTATATTTCCTTCCTTTTTTATTTGTGCTTCTTTAATTGGAAAAAAACAAATGCAAATAAGAGTGGTTCAATTTTAAAAGTAATAAACATAAATATATTATTAATATTCATCAAAGCGTTGGTCCACTGTTTTAACATTAAAAGAAAAAAAAAATAATAATATATATTTTTTAATGCTCTTTTTAATTTCCAAATATTTTAATAAAATTTAAATTTTTTAATAAAGTGTATTTTTTTCTAGAAAAAAAAAACAAAATTTACTAAATAATATTGTAAAATTTACAAAATAATTATCAAAAGTTAGTACGATAATTTTTAAAAAATCAACTGAAAAAATTATTAAAAAATCAGTAAAAAATCAATAGTTTGTAACACGAGTTTACAAAAAAGAATTACTAAAAAATAATTTTTTAGTAAGAATTAGTAAAAAACCTGTAAAGTTGGGTTACAAACCATTTTACAAACTTTTTTACTGACGTATTTTTTTGAGTGTAGGCTACCTAGAATGCTAGGTTCTGACGTTAATTGTAAGCAGTACCTTCAGTGAAGTTTTTTTTTTAATCAAGCCCGTGCTTGGGCGCCATAGCTAGAAATAATAATAAGTACCTTCACTTGTCTGGCTCTTTTCGGAGGGTTACTTCCTTCATTAAAGTCAATATAATTGCATGGTTTTTCTGATTTGTCTGATGTCGAAATAAAACATACGCTAAAAATAATACATTAGTAGATTTACTAATTTTTTTTTTTGCTAATTCTAGTAAGCTAACCTTTAGCAAAGTTTTAGTTGAGATTAGCATGTTAGCAAAAATATCTTGTTAACTTCATTTAGCGCATTAGCAATTTTAACTTATTATTTTGCTAAATTTAAAATTGAGTTGACCAAATTTTTACAAGCTTTTTTGCTAATATTAACAAAAACAAGTAGAAAAGTTAACTTCGACTTGGCCGTATTTATGAATACCCTCCACAATGCCCTTTTTAAGTCATAGTTAATTTTTTAATGTGAAAAAAAAACATTTTTGATTAGAAATATTTTATTTTGTATAAAATAACTTTTTTTTTGTAATTTTTGAAAAAAAAAAAATAATTTAGTAAATTTTTTTTGAGTGTAAAATTTTTATTGAGCGTAGTTTTTTTTTGTGTAAAAATATTTTTAAGTGACAGCAATACGTTGTAAAATATTTTTGCGACTTACCAATATTTTTAAAACATGTTTAACGGATTTTCAACACGTGAATAACTTTTGAACCACTGAACCAATTTGACTGAAAATCAATACGAACTAGCCAGGGGAACAACAAATATATATGCCAAGCCTCAGCATTAGGGTGGTGCGTATTCCAAAGAAGTGCTCAGATCAACAATTAATAGTGCGGAAAAGTTAGTTTAAGTAAATACAAGCATTTTAAAACCAAAATGATCACAATCGGTCCATGTCTTCTGTTCGCGCATCGCGGGTCAAAATTGGGGTTTTTGAAAAAATGGACGTAATTTAAAAAAAAAAAAACTAAAAAAATTTAAAAAAAATTATTTAAAAAAAAAAAAAATTTTGTGTAGCAATAATTCGTAAGTATTCAGATATTTTTTTTTTATTTTTTTCGGATATCGATAACCAACCCAAACGTGAGCCCAAAAAAAACGCACATTTTTAGCATGGCGCTCAAAACTACTTATTCACAATTTAAAAAATTTAATGAAACAAAATTTCAAAATACATTAGTTTATCCATTTGATTTCATTGAATACATCCCAGGGATTGTACAAGGGATTGGTTAAATTCCTTCATCCAGTTAGTCTGTGGAGCAATTTGAATTTACCGGATTTCAAGAAAATTTGCTTTTTTCAAAATTTTTGTCTAACTTAGAGCTGTAGGCAACATTTTACTCAAAATTAACGAACAGTCATTTTCAAATGGTTGTTTTGGACCATAATTACCCTGATGTAAAATAATAGGCTTTTTGGACAACGTTAACCCTTGCCGGCTCGCGGTTAAAAGTACTCCCCAATGAAATTTCAGAGAAAAGTTTTTAAATTTTTTAAAATTCCTCAGTCTAAAATTGTGTATGTGTACAAAATATGAATAATTACACATTTATGCAAAGTTTTCTTGAAAGACATCTTTATCCCTTGTTGAACCAGGTCCCAAAAAATTCCAAACAGCTGTTTTTTTGCTCATAGTCAAATTGGACATTTTATTTGACTTATAAAATAATATTTTTTTCACTCTCAGAAACAACGACGAGAACGTGGTGAAATGTTAAATCGAATTTAACTTTTCTACTTGTTCTTTTTTAACATGTTGGAGGTTATAAAAAATTCTGCTCAACGGAGTTTGATACTCTTACTTCTTTTAGCGTCCAACCTGAATCAAATTACGTCGCGTAGGGCGTCCCGCCCAATAATTTTTCTAATATTTAAATGTGAGTTACCTAAATCAAACGGACGTAAAAATTTCAAATTTGATGTGTTTGTTTTTGTTTTTTTTTACGTCTTGCGCTACACTCAAAATAAAAACAGAAAACTGTTTTTACTCTGCTAATTTAACAGAGTACACCATACTTTCCCAGCTAACAACATTTCTTGGTAATTTTACTAAAAAACTCTGTAAAATGATTTTTACAAAAAACTGTTAATTTACAGAGTTTATAGTAAAATATTGATTAAATATGAAAGCTTTTTGACAGAGAAAACTATGTAGTTTTACTTTAAAACTCTGTAAAATGATTTGGACAAAAAAAAAACTGTTAATTTACAGAGTTTCTAGTCAAATATTGGTTTAATAAACCACCATTTAGCAAAGACAACTAGGCAAATTTACATATATTTGTAAAATGCATTTGATGCAAAAAAAAAATTACAGAAAAAACTCTGTAAATTTACACAGTTTAGTTAAATGTATGTTATTTTGTAAAATTTTTAAAAGATTTCTGAACAGATTTTTTTGCTAACTTTTTTTTGTTACTTTTTCAACTTTTTCTCAAAAAAAAAAAACAACTCAAAACAGAAAACTTTTTTGGTTATAAAAAATACGAGGTATTTTGCTTAAATCTGTATTTTAACAGAAAACTCTGTTAGTTATCTGTAAAATTAAGATTACAAAGTAAAAAGTAATATAACAGAGGAAACTTTGTTTTTTTGTCACAACAAAATACAAAGTATTTTCTTTAAATCTGTATTTTGACAGAAAACTCTGTAAAATATCTGTTGAATTGAGATTACAGAGTATTTTACAGAGTTATTATTTTGAGTGTACGCATTTGATTCTGGTTCGACCCTAGAGTGTATTTAACTTAAAAAATAAAAATAGAAAATTAAACTTTATTCAAAAAATTTTAATTCTTTTAAAACTTTCATAGAACGTTCAATAATTACATCCTTGTACCGCCATAAACTTGTATCAATTACCGGATCATCTACTGTTATCTTAAAATTTGGTTCTCGATAATGATTTAACTGAGCATCATCGGCATTAAATGAAATATTACGACAGCTATCCGAAGTAACATCAAAAGGAAAATGATGATGAGTGGTTATTACTCGATCCGTATTGTGAAAACATTTTGCAGCCCAATCGTGTCTAACATGATCACGAACACGTTGAACATGTTGCAGCATATAAAAATATTCGGGAATTTTTGTAGAATATCTGGGTTTCTCAGGATAGCGGGGAAAGAAAATACAACGAAAGCACAAACTAGCATACTGCGAACAATTTGTATCCTTAAAAGTTTCTCCATATTGCACTAGATCGTACCAAGTGCTAAAGTCACCCAAAGGCAATAGTATCTCATCTATATCTAAATTTGTCACATAATCATATTGATACATATTACGGTACAGACAATCATTATAGGCTATCACTTCATTTTTGGTGTGGGGATAACGATTTAATAACTTCTCCAAGTGACGATATTCTGGTAGATTTGATTTCTTCAAAGAATAACTGAAAGGACGATATTCTAAGAAACCTGAACGTTCATAATATTCTAACACTTTAGTGGTATTTGGATGAACTTGTAATTGATACATAATAATTTTTCCAGCTCCTAAGGCACGCAAAGTTTCCACATATTCCACTAAACGATTAGACATATCAATATAAGGAAAATCTAAACCTTTAACACAAACAGCAAATCCTTGTTTAACTTCATCTTTTTTCAGAGGACGATATATTACTCTAACATTATTGGTAGCATTGTTACAGGGATGGGATACCAAAGATACCGAACGTGGTATCCAATCTCTATGGTTTTTTGGTAAAGCACATGACACAAAATGAGCATGATTATCTCTGGGATCATGACCCCAATGATAATACCATACCAAACGTAAATCTTTTGCTAACATTATAATCGGTTCCGATTGTTCTGCATACCAGAATTGACAATATGTTCGTGGATAATCTGCTGTATTGGTTGATATAAAATGTATCATTGTTAAAATGCGTACCATAGGTTTATCATGGACCACCGATGGCCGTTTATCTAAATAGGCTCCAAATATATAATAAGTTATATTCGAATTACGAAATTCTTGCCAATAATCATTATGGATTTGTATATCATGTAAAGAGGGATACCAAGCACATGATGCCTTAAAATTTCGTTTTTGGTTGTGAGTATTTATTAAATCTTCTATCGGTAAATAGGGAATTTCTTTAGCGACATGTTGATATATTGTAGAATTATTAGGTGCTGAAAGTATAAAAAAGGATAGATATACATTAGCTTGTACCGAAAATGAAAAATTTCAGGACATACCCCTAGAATGATGCTTAGTAAAAAGCTGATTACTGGAAAAAAAATTAAAAAGTTTTTGGAGGTCATCTTCAGGGCGCAACCAGCGCTTAAAGTTTGCATCCGTAGTGCATTTGGTCAAAAAAAAATATTTTTTGTTATTTTTAAAATTGGTTCCAAAAGTTTCGTTAGGTAGAGTACATTCTGAAAAAAATATTTTTAAAGTTTTCATGGAGCAATTCTGGTCCAGCACAACGTTTTGAAATTTTGAAAAGGAGTAATTTATTATATATTTTTTTAAGTTTTTGTAAAACCCGGAGTTTGTAAAAGTTTTTTTAAGATGTTTTATAAAACGGAGTTTATGTTCAAGCCTTTGTATAAAAATATAATAAATTATGCATCTTCGAAGCTTCATAACGTTGCGCTGGACCAAAATTGCTCCATGAAAACTTTATAAATATTTTTTCCTGAATGTACTCTACCTAACGAAACTTTTGGCACCAATTTAAAAAAAAAATATTTTTTTTTACCAAATGCACAACGGATGCAAACTTTAAGCGCTGGTTGCGCCCTGAAGATGACCTGAAAATTTTTTTTAAATTATTTTTCCCGTAATCAGCTCTTCAATAAGCATCGTTTTAGGGGTATGCCCTAAAGAAATTTCAAAATTTCCTTATTTCGGGACATGCTAATATGAGGCATTCCACACCAAATGTCCCGCTACAGAAAAATATGTGTCCCGTAAATTTCTGAATAGGTTGTTTGGATGGCCCTATATGGAACTAAGAAAATTGAGTTTTTGGTTTTTCTAATTTTCAAAAACTGAGCTTAGAAGGTATGTTCAAATATTGGAAAAATTGTCAAATTTGTGGCGAGTTGCCTTGATTAAATATTTATCACATTAAAACGGAATGCAAAACCCGTTCTGAAATTTTCAATTTTTTAAAAAAGTCAATTTATCAAAAATCCGGCCAATTTTTTTTCTTTTTTTTTAAGTTTAGATGTTCCGAACAAAAAAAATCAGAAAAACATTTTTCGTTTTTTTTTCGAGAAAATCGCATTTGAATTTTAAATTTCATAACAATTTTGTAATTTGCTTGTATTTTCTTGTTTTAACGTTGCGAATGAGTAATATTAATTGCATGAATATTGCATGAATTACCTCGAGCTTTGATAACAATAGTTTACAAATTAAAAACTAATTTCCGATCCACGACATTGTGTAATTGTTTTCCATGTAAAATCTTACACTGAATCCGAAAATCGACTCCAAAGTTTTAAAAGTAAAACAGTTTTCGAGGTATTTGCTGTGTTTTTCAATAAGTGGATTTATTTTGTATAAAAAATATATTTTAATATGCCAAAACAAATTTGGAAATTTTTTTCATTAATCTACGATAAATTAGCAATTATAATCCGAAAACTTTTAACATGATAATGTTTTTAGGCTGTTGTCTAATTTTAAAAAAGTTGCAGGACGCCACCTCAGTTTGACTATATTAGCACACAATTAACGAAAAAGAAAACAAGAATTACTATTTTCATTTTCTTAAAACCAGAAATTTTAATAACTTGGGTTTCTAACTTGGATAATAATTCACCTCGTGGTGAATTAAACCGTTTTTCACCATGTGGTGAATAAAAAGTAACACAATTATTTTTCAACAAAAAAAAATTTTTTTTTTATCAATTTTTTTTTTTTTTTTCATCAATTTTTTTCCATCAAATTTTTTTTTCCATCAAATTTTTTTTTTCATCCTTTTTTTATTATTATTTTTTTTTTTTTTTTTCATCAAACTTTTTTTTTATCAAATTTTTTTTATCAAATTTTTTTTATCATTTTTTTTTTCATCAAATTTTTTTTTTTCACCTATTTTTTTTTTTTTCATTAATTTTTTTTTTTATCAAATTTTTTTCATCAAAAATTTTTTTTCATCAATTTTTTTTCATCAAATTTTTTTTTTCATAAATTTTTTTCATTAATTTTTTTTTTCATCAATTTTTTTTTTCATTAATTTTTTTTTCATCAATTTTTTTTTTTATCATATTTTTTTTCATCAAATTTTTTTTATCAAATTTTTTATTATCAATTTTTTTCTCACAAAAATTTTTTTTTTTCATATGTTTTTACATCACAAAATTTTTCTTTTCATCAAAAAATTTCATCAAAAACTTTTTTTCATCAAAATTTTTTTTTCACCAAAAATTTTGGGTTCATTAAATTTTTTTTTAACATATTTTTGTTTTTCGTGAAAAAAAAATAATTTTTTTTACCAAAACTACTTTTTCACCAAGTCTAAGCTTTTCGCATAAAAATTTTCCATTTGTTTATCAAATGTACATAAAACAAGTGAGAGTGGTATATTCTTTGGTGCCGAATCGTTTATACTCTCCAAAATGTAAAAACGTTATCATGATTTAATGGTTTGGGCAAGAGTACAAAATTTGCAGGCATTTTTTTCTAACTTTTTTCCCAATTTCCCAAATGGTTCCTGAGCTTTCCAGAGTTTTAAAATTCCCTATGCTACTTGTAGTATTGAATTTTTATGTTTGCTAAATAATCTCGACAATGAATCTGACAAATTCCGAAACACGTGTCGGCTAACAAGGAAGGTCTTTCAGAGGGCACCCACCGATTGTCCTGTAACTTGCATATGGGAATGAGGGAAGAAAAATAAGAGTTACCTGTTTTTTCTTAGTTGCCCAATCACCAATTTAGCGGGTCAAAGGGGAGGGAGAAACCCGATTTTTTTTTTGTTTTTTTTACGATTTTTCACATTTTATACAGATCGAAAGGTTTTTTAAAGGACTATCTAATGGTGTTTTGGTCGTTTCCAAATTCGGCTTCGTTAAGTTCCTATTTTCAAAAATGTAAAATCGTAGGGGTAGTTTATATGGAGAGGTACATACGTAGGACCACCAAAATCATATATGATAATCTATTCAAATTAAGCCCGTATTTTTTCGTTTGGCGAAATTTCTGATTGCTCGACTTTTATTAGGTTTTTCCCGAAAGGCCACATTTTTTTATAAGGGGGCAACCCTTTTTAACATGATAATGTTTTTAGGCTGGTGTCTAATTTTGAAAAAGTTGCAGGACGCCACCTCAGTTTGACTATATAAGCTAACAATTAACGAAAAAGAAAACAAGAATTACTATTTTCATTTTCTTAAAAACAAAAATTGAAATAACTTGGGTTTGTAACTTGGATAATAATTCACCTCGTGGAGAATAAAACCGATTTCACCAGCTGGTGAATAAAATATAATTATTTTTCAACTTCTGATTAATTTTTATTAAAAAATAAAAATTGTTTTATTCGACCTTTAAAATATTATATTTTGAGAATGTTTATTCTGGCTCGAGGTCATTATTTTCTTTACTAATTAAAACCATGATAATAAAAAAAAAAAAAAAAACAAAAAATAATTTTTCTTGAAAATAATGCTATGAGAATATCATGGTTTTAATTAGTGAAGAAAATAAAGACCTCGAGCCAGAATAAACATCCTCAAAATATATTATTTTTCAACATAAAATTTTTTTTTTTTTTTTCATAATTTTTTTTTTTTCATCAATTTTTTTTCCATCAAATTTTTTTTTCCAACAATTTTTTTTTGTCATCAATTTTTTTTTCATCAAATTTTTTTTTTGCATAAATTTTTTCATCAAACTTTTTTTTTTTTGTTCTGTTTATGTTATAATTTTTTTTTTATCAATTTTTTTTCACTTTTTTTTTAATTTATAAAATTTTTTTTCATCAATTTTTTTTTTTTTTCATCAAATTTTTTTTTTCATCAATTTTTTATCGAAATTCAGAATTTTTTTTTTTGTTTTTATCAAATTTTTTTTTTTCATCAATTTTTATTTCATTAATATTTTATACCCTCCAACTACAGTATGGGGGTATACTCACTTTGTCATTTCATTTGTAACGCATCGAAATATCGTTCGGGGACCCCCATAAAATATATAAATATATTATTGATCTATTATCGATTCTAAGACTTTTCTAAAATGTCCGTATGTCCGTCCGTCTTTATATGACACGATGCAGACCAAAATAAGGAGATAGACTCGTTAAGTTTGTCTTTTGTTCCTAGGGAGTTTAAGTTCGTAAATGTGCAAAATCGGGCTAGGCGAAAAAATTCCCCCTTAAAGAACTTAACTAATCTCTAAAAAAACATATTTTGACAGTTTTTTTTGTATATTTGTTAAGAAAATGAAACAATTTGAAAAGTTCAAGGTCCTGCACTTATGAAATAAAAAAAATCGTTTTTACTGCCCGCCCCCCCTTTTGTGGGCGTGGATATTAAAAATGTTTTTAAATAATGATAAAATAGTATTACTTAAGACCATAAAGCATATTAAATGAATTTTTAAATATTTACCGCCCGGGATTATGTGTCCCCCAATGACCCCTACTGACCCCCTACGAAATGTACAGCTCTTTTGGTTTTTTAATGGGGTACTCGACTGATATTTCAATTCGTTTTGCATGGAATAGCAAAGTAATATAACACTATTTTTTCTAAAAAAAACTTTGCTTTGGCAAGTACACCCAAATCTTCTGCAAAACATTATCATGATTTAATGTTTTGGGCAAGAGTACAAAATTCGCAGGCTTTTTTTATATTTTTTTTTTTAATTTGAATGAATTTTTATTAATTTCTACATAAAGTATTGATCCCTGGACGGATTTAAGTCATTTCGTGCATCTGCGGAAGACACGTTACTGTCGTCCCCCTTTTAACTCAATTACATTTTTTGTTTTTTAAAATTTTCAGAATTTTCTGAACTTTTTTCAATAATTCGGTTTTTTACTAATTTTTAAATTTTGCATATTTTTGAAAATTTTTTCTACATCACATTTGCGATTAATGTATCGTTTTTTTACCTTGCCTTTTATCCAAAAGTATATAATCAAATCCTTTGATCAATGAATTAAAATGTACATAGATAGTTATAGTTGCCAGAGTCAATATAACTGAAATTGTTGTTTTATAATTTCTTAAAATAATCCGCATATTGTTAAATGTTGATGATTACACACAAAAAGAAATACTATATGTTTAATATTATAAATATTTTTTTTTTTTCATTCAAACTAAATCAATAGGATTTCTTTATACTACTCCCTCGGTACACACGGTACATTATTTTATATTTTTGAAACCTTGGATATAATCATTTGCTTATTTTGGTCATCTTATCAGGTTTGAAACCTAGAACTTGAATTAATTCTAAATAAAAGATTATGTTTCACAAACACCCTTCTTTTTCATCAGATAAGCTTTGAAGAAGTATATGTCTTTTTAAAAGACTGTTCAGAGCGTTTAAAGGGTTAATCTCAAATTTATATTAGTTTATTAATGTTAAAAGACAAAAAACAGAAACTTCTGATCTTTGTTATTTTTATACAAAAAGTCAAATAAATTATATTTACATAGTCTAGTTAGAAACCATCAGAATCAACAAGGTAAATAAAAACTCAAACCCAACCGCTCTTTTTAATATGAAGAAGAAAATTTTTTTTTTATGTTTCAGTTTGTACAATTGGCATAAAAATTATGATAAAATTTCCAAAAACTTAATGAGAAGATTTCATGGAAATCTATAAAACAGTTGGTCTAGCAGGAATTTAAATTTTTTCTTTAGACAGAAAAATATTTGAAAATCCGAGACTTTTTGTATTGGAAAATGTCTCAGAATCAGAGTATTTTTAAAAAAGAAATATTTCAGAATTTAAAATATTTCTTCCGAATCTATTCTTCTGAAACTATAGAAAAAAAGGTTTTTATATAAAAAAAAAACTAATATCTGAGACTTTTTCTAAATGAAAAAATCTTTAAAAAATCTGTCACTTTCTTTTTTTGAAAAAATGTGTTTAAATTATTGCTTGATAAGATTAGTTCTTTAGGAATAATAATTATTGAAACTATAATTTTTCTACAGAAAAATGTCCCAGAATCTGAGACATTAATTTTATATTTTTTAATAAATATTTCTTACCTGGTCTTTTATCCATTCGTATATAATCATAATTTTTAAAAATATTTACACCATGTATGTAGAGAGAAATTGTTATGCAAATTAAAATAACTGTTACGTAAACTGTTTTTTTGTAATTTCTAAGTACGGTAGTTTTATAATTTTTTAAAGTATATTTCGGCATTCTGATGATGTTGTTGAAAAGACTGAAATTAATATCGTATTTTTAGCTAAACTGTAAATTATCTATTTTAACTAAATTATTGTTTAACTTATTTGTTGATTATCACTCTCTCTCTTTATGCTCTCCCTACAAATAAAAAAATGGGGCACACTGTCTTAGACATTCTTAGAGTAATACCTGGAAATGACACATACCAGCAAAAATAAATCAAGATTTTGGCGACACAGCATCTTTTTATAGCATACCGAAGCGCATCCAAAGAACGCTCTTGAGGATGCAGTAAAAGAAAGGGGAAAAAATTTTAATTTTTTGTTAAGATTTTTTGTATAAAACTTACAACATAAATTGCCTAATTTTTTAAAACGCAACGCTCCGCGTTGTCAAAATTTCTGTGTAATTTGTTTTTGTTACAATAACAAATTGTATTGAAATTTTGACAACGCGGCGCGTTACGTTTTACAAAATTAGGCCAAAAATTATTTTTTAATAAAAGCCCTGTTTTCGCATAACCGTATATACGCTTACCCATACAAATTTTAAATTATCCACGCTTATTTTTAACTTGTATAATTATCGGCGTTAAAATGAAGCGTCGATAAAAAGTGATGCCAAGTTCATATTTTTATTGATATGTCAAAGACACAAACCTTTTTCTTTGTTAATAGCAAATACGCAAACCTTTTTCACAGAAGTGATGCCAAGTAAATTTTGTTAAACGTGGATGCGTTTTCGGTTAATCGGTTAATGTTAACATTTATACGGTTATGCGAAAACAGGGTTAAAATTTCATACTTGCTTTCCTTTTTAAAATTTTCAACACTTTTTGAATGAAAAATATTGAGTTTTGGACAAAGACACATGATTTTACTGCATCATTATTGCGCATTAATCGGCGCTGCAAATTGTGCTTCAATCGTAACATCTTTAACACATTTTGAATGATGGCGAATAGGACGACCAAAAAACAGCAAATCGTCGCTGCGCCTAAAAATGGAGTCATGTGTAGTTTTTCATTTTTTTTTTATTACATCTTTATGATCCCATATTGGTCATACGTTTACTCACTAAACCGTTTTTTGATATCTTGATTGGTTCAAAAGTTAGTAAAAGGAGCTATGTGTTCGTCATACTAAAAAAAGGTCTGAAAAGGAGTTATGTGTTAAGCTACACATAACTTTTTTTGATAAAAAAAGTAAGAGAACGTGACAAAATGGACCACTATTTTAGTAATATGAGGTTCACACATAGCATCTAAGTATTTTGAATGAATTTGTCAAGATTTTTGGAAAATACTTGCATATTTTCATGCTGTTATCTTAATCCTAAATGGCAGGTAATTAAGCCTTGTGAAAGCAATTAAATAATTTGACTGCGGAAAATTTTAGTATCTAAAGTACAGAATCTTTCACAGATGTCAATTTATGTCGATGCTCTTGAATAGTTACAAGAAAAAACAAAAAATATCACCAGTTTTGCGAAAAATCTGTTGTTCGCTGTTTAATGATGAGCTTTATATTATCAAAATTTCAAAGACCTTGTCTAACTTATGTCGCTTAAAACCAACAACAAACATAATTTAGTCTTTGTCCCTCTTGAAAAGAAATTAACAATAACAACGGTTTCATAAACAAAAGGAGTTATGTGTAAAGAATATTTGCATTTTATTTAAATTTTGTTCCAAAAAGTACTTAAAAAAGGAGTTATGTGTATGTTTTTTGAAAATTTCTGCACTACTGGAAAACCGCTAAATGTTTCATACTTTTTTTGTAGTATGTGGATAGCATATCGGTACAAGAATTTTTTATAGAACAAACTTTAAAAAAAAATCGCGAAGGGACGAAAATAAACAGTTTTTTTGCTCTCCTGAACACTTGCCCCAAAACACATGACTCCATTTTTAGGCGCAGCGACGAAATGCTTTTTTGTTTTTTCAAAAATAAATAAATTTCCATTTATATTTAAAAAATTTCTATTTATATATCAGAAATTTTCATTTATATTACAGAAATTTCTATTTATGTTTCAGAAATTTCCAATTGTATTTAAGAAATTTAAATTTGTATTTCCAAAATTTTCTAAACGCTTTTCTAATTTTTTTTATATTTTTTTTTTAAATGAATAAATAGATGTCAGAAACATCTATTTACATATGTTTCAGAAAATTCCATTTGAATTTCAAAAAATTTTCATTTGCATTTTCAAATTTTAGAATTTCTAATAAAAAAATTTTATTTAAATTAATAAAAAAAAATCCACGTATATTTTAGAAATTTCGAATTGTATTTAAAAAATTTCTATTTGTATTTCAAAATTTTCTTTTTATATTTCCATCAATTATAAAAATTTTGAAATACAAACGGAAATTTCTGAAATACAGTTGAAAATTTCTGAAACATAAATAGATGTTTCTGAAATATAAATGGGAATTTCTGATATCAAAATTGAAATTTCTGAAATATAAATGGAAATTTCGGAAATAAATTTTGTATTTTCTGAAATAATAGTGAAAATGGTGTAGTCAGACCTATGAACTTTTTTTACATAAAAATCTTTAGTTTTTTTTTAACAATACTACAAAATAAACTAAAAAAATATGTTTATTTCAGAAATATTTAACGGATTTTTTGAACTACACCATTTCCAATTTTAATTCAGAAAATACAAATTTCAAAATTTTCCAATTATATTTCAGAAATTTCCAATTATATTTCAAAAATTTCCAATTACATTTCAAAAATTTTCAATTATATTTCAGAAATTTCCATTTATATTTCAAAAATTCCAATTATAATTAAAAAATTTCTAAATATAATTGAAAAATATTTTGAGGATGTTTATTCTGGCTCGAGGTCATTATTTTCTTTACTAATTAAAACCATGATATTCTCATAGCATAATTTTCAAGAAAATTATTTTTTTGTTTTAAATTTTTTTATGTTGGTCATTTTTGCAAGACTTAATCGACACGTGTTTCGGAATTTGTCAGATTCCATTGTCAAGATTATTTAGCAAAAATAGAAACGATTTACTACAAAGTAGCAAACGAGTCTTATGACAAATCATTTGTGCACAAACTAAAATATTAATACATATTTGACTCTATTCACAATGGGAATTAGAAAGACGAAGAAATTGTACTATACTACAAATACTCACAACAACAAATAACATATTGTTGTAGTCCAATGGACTATCATATGTAAAATGTTTTAAATATTTTTGTTGGTTATTGACAATCGTTGCCTTACTAGTATAGTACAATTTCTTCGTCTTTCTAATTCCCATTGTGGATAGAGTCGAATATTTATTAATATTTTAGTTTGTGCACAAACGATTTGTCATTAGACTCGTTAGCTACTTTGTAGTAAATCGTTTCTATTTGTGCTAAATAATCTTGACAATGGAATCTAACAAATTCCGACACACGTGTCGATTAAGTCTTGCAAAAATTACCAACATAAATAAATTTAAAACAGATAAATAATTTGCTTGAAAATTATGCTATGAGAATATCATGGTTTTAATTAGTAAAGAAAATAATGACCTCGAGCCAGAATAAACATTCTCAAAATATAATATTTTAAAGGTCGAATAAAATAATTTTTATTTTTTAATAAAAATTAATCAGAATTTAAAAAAACAATTGTTTTAAACGTTTTATCAGTTAAATGTACTTACAAAATATTTTGGTTGCATTCATGACCCCTGCTTGGGCGCCATTATTCTTTCAAATATAAACAAGTAGAAAAGTTAAATTTGACATGGCCGAATCTATGAATGCCCTTTTTAAGCGATATTACATTTTCTAACGTTAAAAAATTACAATTTTGATTAGACATATTTTATTTTGTGTAAAAAAACTTTTTTTTAGTAATTTTTGAAAAAAAAAAAATAATTTACTAAATTTTTTTTGAGTGTAAAAATTTTTTTAGAGTGTATTTTTTTTTAGTGTAAAAATATTTTTTAGTGACAAAAATACATTGTAAAATATTTTTGTTACTTACCAATGTTTTTAAAACATGTTTAACAGGTTTTCAACACGTGAATTTAAGGTGAAAATAATCTGAAATTCTGCACTCAAAAAATTATGTTATTAACTGTTTGTAGTTTATTTAAAAAGTTTTACGTTTTGTCGTTTTTAAAAGAAAAAACATTTGTTTGATCTTCAATTTTTATTAATGACTACTTCTGTCCTTTGTTTTAAAAATAACACACTAAAAAAATAACGACTTTCATTAACATTTAATTTTTAAAGTCATTTCAAAAATAAGTACTTAGATCAGAATTGATGAAGGAGAGAAAGAAGAATAATGATTACTAAAAATAAGTTTGTTTACATATAATTACAATAACAAAGTCTTCTGTTAGAAAAAAACAACAGCAACAACCACACTTGAATTGAAAAAATCAGATTTAGTTGATACTTGCTTAACAGCCTACTTGGCGTATCGGTCTAGAGTGATTGTACGTTACAAGCAGTTAATAGCAAAGTATTACAGATGATGATGAGTTCAATCCTTGTCGGCTGCGATCTGTAAATAATTTTCACATATAGAGTTTTATTGACTATTAACTAAATAAATTTGACATTAAAAGTTTTTCTGAAGATTATTATAACTGGATAATATGAAACTAGTAAGAAACAAACCAGGATGTCTAAATTTTTAGAAAAATTTAAATTTTTCTTTCACACTTCTCTCAATTCAAAACCATATATAACAAATCAAAAAAAATTATAATACATAATTATAATTAGAGCCTGAGCTCGACTGTCTTTACAGAAAACAATAATTTAGTCATTTATTTTTGTTCTCTAAGTAAAAACTACTGATTATTCTTTAAATTTTTAATGATTTGTGTAAGTATTTTTTTTATTGTTGGTATTTTTTAATGAGATATCATTATTTATAGAAATATAAAAAACTGGTTTGTATCAAGTGACTTTGGAAAGATGGGTAGAGTGTCTGGCCAGAATGTATTTTATTGCGGGATCGATTCCCCAAAATTTTATAATAAACTGTTAAAAAAATATTTCAATGAAAAATTTTAAAAAATAACCTACAAAATCATTAATTTTTATTGTTTTCGTAGGTTATTTTATTTTTTTTTTGAAAATTGTTGGTAAAAATAACAGAACTATCATTAATTTTTAATTGTTTTCGTAGGTTTTTTTCGAATTTGTTGGTAAAAAAGAGTGAAAAAACGTATTTTTTTAATGTTTAATGTTATTTATTTTAGAAAACTTTGTCAACAGTAAAAAATAAATGTTGATGTTTGTTAAAACAAATGAATAATTATTGGGATGGTTTTCAAATGTTTTATCACTTGTTTTAAATATGTTTTTCATTTGTTTTGGCCTACAAAATATTTTGAGTGTAGCATTTTCTGGTCAATGAGTAGCACGATATATTTGATTTTTTGAATATCGAAATACAACATTTTGGGAGTTTCATAAGACAGGGACTAGTATTGTAACCCCTTATTGTCAGATGGTGTCACAACTTTCCACATACTCTTAAATTCTTTATAATCATTATAGATTTTTTTTTTTATTTTAAAATAAAAAATGCTTACCTCGAGTCCCGGCCCAAATTTGCGGATTGATATCCTCTAATAAAACTTAAGAATATTTTTCAAATCCACTTTTTTGTCCAGAACAGCCAACTGGCATGATACATATTAATTATGTCATACTCAATTTCTGTGTCAACTGTCAACAAGAACGCCCAAGCGGGGAATATCCGATTTTTATAAAATTTGAAAAATGCCTAGAGGAGGTAATTTAAAGATGGGAATTTTTATAATTTCTTTGCAGGTTAACCAAAGATTTAGTTCATGTTAACCAAAGATTTATCTCATTACAGACATTTCCAAATTTCAAAAAACTCAAAGTGTACTAACCTGGGCGCCTTCCTTGCGAGTCTTTCATTTATACTCCTGATTGAAAATACTTCACTTCATAATTACTTGTTATGACTTTTCTTTAGAAAAGTTCAAAACAATAATATTGTCATCACAATTATTCACACTAACTTCCAACATTTGTGCTAATAAGTATTCTTCGTCTCCTCCCCTCAAATATAAAGTTTATCCAGTAATAAATATATTTTTCAAGCTGTGCATTTAAAAATTTTAAAATTATGAGGTTTTCTTATGCTTAAAGAATTTAGGTAATAATTTATAAAACTTTTTGTTATAACAAAAAAGGAGAAAAATAATAAAATCTAGGATATACTAATGCAACTTACTGCAAAATATACCACAAGCTAATGAAGTTGTTTTTAAAGTGTTTACAGACCTAGAAAAAAAACCTTGAGTGAAAGTTTTAAATTCGGTAACATTGTAAAAAATCTAAAAAAAAATCTTAATAACACTATTTAACTATTTTGAGGTGAATTAATGTATTTGGCTTTAGACCAAAAGTACCCTAATAAAAGACCACACCCCCAAAGGATTTTGGTAATAAAATTTAACATCACGGTATATTCCAGTTTCATCAAATTCGAAAGTGGTAACGTCAAAAATTCGACTTTTTTCGGTTGCATTGAGGTGTTTTAACTCTGTTTTCATTTTCTTAAAACCGAAAACGTTTGTAACTTCGATTTGTAACTTGGATAATAATTCACCTGCTGGTGAATAAAAACGTTTTGCACCAGCTGGTGAATTAAACGTACACACAAAAAATTCATAAATTTTTTTTTTTAATTACTGATTTCATTTTCTTAAAACCAAAAACGTTTGTAACTTCGATTTGTAACTTGGATAATAATTCAAAAACGGTCACAATCCCAATGGGGATTATGTCCGTTCCTTGTTGGCATTACGACCGATCTTTTTTCGGTCATAACCCCATTCACATTATGGGGAGTAAGTCCAAAGCAATTTTGGTCATAATCCCCGTTTTCTGCAGAGAGGGTGGGCTTAATGCATGGAGTTTGTAATCCCTAAGCCCGGCCGAAGGCCGGCTATGCAGAAAAACTTTTAAGCAAAAAAAAAAAAATTATTTTAATGGGGATTATGACCAACTAGTATTTGTTACGTGGTCATTATCCCCATAAATCTAGGAATTATGTCCGTTTTTTATTGGGATTATGTCCAAATAATTTTCGGTCATAGTCCCCACTACCATTATGGGGATTATGACCGAAATGAATTTGGTCATAATCCCCATAACGGAAATGGGGATTATGTCATGTCACCGCTTAGAGATTACAATCTCCATAAGTTAATTAAGCGGCTTCGCTAAGCCCACCCTCTCTGCAGAAAACGGGAATTATGAACAAAATTGCTTTGGACTTACTCCCCATAATGTGAATGGGTGTTATGATCGAAGAAAGTTCAGTCGTAATTCCAACAGGGAACGGACATAATCCCCATTGCGATTGTGACCGTTTTGGAAACGGTCATAGTCCCCACAACTATTATGGTGATTATGACCGTGATGAATAATCCCAATATAGGTTATGGAGGTAATGTCCGTAGGGATTATGTCCTGTCACCAGGGCTGTCAGATTTTTTTTTACGCTCATCGCTAAATCGGATGTAAAAAATCGCCAGAAATCGCCAAAATTCAATTTTTTTCAATTTTTGTTAAAAATAATATTTATTTTTTCTTTTTAAATATATTTTGTTTTCTTAATAATAGTAAGAAAACAATAATACTCAAAAATCGCAAAAAAAAAACTAAAAAAATACATAAAAATCGCCAAAAGTCAGTTTTTGTAATTTTTACATCAATTGGTAATTTATAAATTACTCCATACAAAAATTTCGCTAATTAGTTCTAAAAATCTGTCTATATGCAAAAAATTGCATTCAAAATTCATTTATGCTTGTTTTCTGCACTAATGCAAAAAACCCAATCGATCCAAAATAATCGGTCTTGAATTTTTCTTAATTTTCTGTTTCGCTATTTTTACTCAACAACAGTTTACAACTGTGTAAAATTTAAGAAAAAAAGAACTTAACTTTTTTGTGACTCGAAATTTTAAGTGTGCAGGAGAAAAACTATAATTAGCTCTCTTGGACACTTTTTGTTTAAATTCATCATCTGTCAAAAAAAAGTTTTTACTGTCTAAGCGCAGCAAAAGTAAACACAATTTGATAAATTTGACATACGGATGGCTCTACTCATCTTTTGAAATTATTCAAAAAATTACTTGAAAAAATCGCCAAAAAAAATCGCAACGTCGCTAAATCGAAAAACTCGTCGCCAAACACATTTCAAAATCACCACGTTTGACGAGAAATCGCCATATCTGACAGACCTGCCTGTCACCTACATTTTCACCAAGTCTTAACTTCTGCCATTAAAATGTTCCATTTGTTTAACAAATGTACAAAAAACAAGTGATAGTAAAACGTCAGCAGCCACTTACAACCTAACCTAAGTGATAGTATTAAAATCATCTGTTTTTTTATACTCTCAAAAATGTAAAAATACTTTTTTGCAGTAAAGTAATACACCCATTTACCAAATTTACTGCTCTTTTGTTTTGGACTACATCATTTTTTACACAGACAGATGAACGGATGTATAAAGCTAGAGTGTCTTACAAATGGATCAATAATATATAAACTTAATGGGGCCCTCGACCGATATCTCAATTCGTTTTGCATGGATTGGCAAATGAATATAACATTTTTTTTTTTCTTCAAAAAATTATTTTTTTTTTCATGTAATTGTTTTTTACATAAAAAAAAAAATTTTCATCAACATTTTTGTTTTTCATATTTTTTTTTTTCATAAAAAAAAAATTTCATCAAAAAATCTTTTTTTTTTATCAAATTCTTTTTTTCTGGCAGCGGTCTTTGGCAAAATTTTCTTCCAAATGTATTCTCATGCTTTTTAGACTAAAGAAATACAATTTTATCATTGTTTAAAATATTTTTTTTTAATCTAGTCCACAAAGGGGGGCTGATCAAAAAAAAAAAAAAACGACATTTTCTAATCCCGTTGGTCCAAACGCAGGACTTTGAACTTCTTGTAGCATAGATATGTTGCAATTGTTTAACAAAAACACAAGGGGAATTTTTCCCCCCTGATCCGATTTTTCTTAAAATTTCACATTTTTAAGTTTAGTTTTTTAGCGCAATTAAAGCAAATAATTTAGGTTTTAAAATTATTTTAGTGTAGAAATAAAAATTATCTTAAAATAGAATTGTTGTTGTGACACATACAGTGCCGGTCAAAAGTATTCATACAGAGCTGTAGTAGATGCAATTTGTTAAAGACAAAATTTATAGTACCAGAACTTTTTTAACTCAAACCAGTATTTTTTTATAAGTTGTTTTGTAGGTAATTTTAAAGCTTTAATTTAAGCTTTATAGCGTCCAGATTGAGTTAATAATATATGTGCTACGAGGGTTAAACTAGAAAATGATAATTTTTATAGTCAATTCTGAAAAAAAAAATTTATAAAAATATGTATAAAAGTTCAAACATTGAAAATTTAAAAAAAGTTCCATTTATTAATATTCATGTATCAACTAAATTTTTTAATGAACCATAAAAAACTTTACATTTTTTAAATGCTGTGGAAAAAAATCCGCATTTTATGACCTTCAATTCTTTTGACCACCAATTTTTTGTAAACAAAGAAAAAAAATATTATAAGGGTTCAAGTTGAAAAAATGCAGAAGAAAAATTGAATTTCTAAAAATTATAGACATTTCTGGTATTTCACATACCGGTTTCAAACACCCCAGTTAGTGTTATCATCAGTAGGATTTTAAATGTCGGTTTGACTTGTTAATAAAAACTGTTTTTAACAGTTTCCAACACTAAAATTCAATTTCTAGCAATCTCAACCTCACTTCATACTTTTTTATTGTTCATTAGATTTAGTACACCTAAGTTTATTGTAATGAGAAATGAAAATAATTTACTTTATTCTATATTAACACAAAATTAAGGGTCAAAAAAATTGGAGGTCTTAAAATAAATCTGAATTTTATGACCTATAATTTTTCCACAGCATTTAAAAAATTTAAAGTTTTTTGAGTCAATAAAAAAATTAGTTGTTAAATGAATAATAATAAATGATTTTTTTATAAATTTTTTAATTTTTTTTTTTTAAATGTCTATAAAAATTGTAACTTTCCAGTTCAACCCTCGTAGCACATTTATTATTAACTCAATCTGGACGCTATAAAGCTTTAATTAAAGCTTAATAAATTAATTACAAAATAACTTACACAAAAATACTCTTTTGATAAAAAGAGGTCTGGTCTTTTAAATTTGTGTTTAACAAATTGCATTTACTATAGCTCTGTGTGAATACTTTTGACCGGCACTGTAATTTATATTTGTTGAAATCCTTTTTGATTGTTCATTTACATATAACATGACTTTTGCATTTAAAAGAAAACAAAAAAATAAAAATATTTATTTAGTTATTGTACTTTTTATTTATTGTTTGCAAATGGAACATAGAAAAATACTTTATCTAAAATAACATTTTAATGTTGTCGTAACAATAAATATTTTTTTTTATTTAAAAAAAAAATATTGCTTTTAAGTCTGACAAGTTATTGTAAAGAATTTTTCGTCAAATGTAAAAAAAGTGGGGTAAGTTGTTATGTTCAAATTACTTTGTAAGAAAATATTAGATATGAAATAAATAAATTATTATAAATTTTATTTTAAACTAGCTATACCCGGTCCGCGTTGCTGGCCCTAAGAAACAAACGGTTTTATATTGCATCTTAATTTAAATATAGTGTAGGACAAAATTAAAGCACGGGTACGGGGCCAGCTCGGGTTCCACCCTCGGTTAGCACTATCTATAGAGAAATCTCAACAAAATCGGTTCAGCCGTTTTTGCGTGATTTCGAAACAGACACACATAACGTTAAGTATAGTACAAAGGGGCTTGTCATTTAACGCATTTTTATCGAATAGTGATAGTCTAAAGTTCCATGCTGCATCCTCGATTAGTACTGTCTGTGCTGCAAATTTCATTGACAACAGTTTTGCCGTTTTTGTGTGATTGCGAAAGAGGAGGAAATGACTTTTTATTTATGAAAAACGGGAGTGACATTTTATACCTTTTTGCCTAATCGCGCTCTACATACCAACCCGCTCGGTTGGTTCAATCAGTAGTGACAGATTCGGCTTATCCGTTTTTGCGTGATTTCAAAACAGACAGATATAACGTTCAGTATAAAACAAAGGGGCGTGCCTCTTTGTTCAATCGTGGTCAGCATAGTTCAAAGGGCGTTGCAATTTTGATCCCTTTTTCCACTAACGATCTTTTATGGCCTACATATGCAATTGGTTAGCACTGTATGTAGTGGAAATGTCAACAGAATCGGTTCAGATGTTTTTGCGTGATTGCGAAACAGGCAGACAACGTCCAGTATAATACAAAGGGGCGTGGCATTTTATGCCCCTTTTTTCAATCGTAGTATAACATGGAATATAGTTCCGCACTCGGTTAACACTATCAGTGCTGAACATTTAATTAAAATTGAATCTACAGTTTTTGCGTTATTGCGGAGCATGCAGAAATAACATTCAATTCAATACAAAGGGGCATGGCATTTTACGCCCATTTGTCCGACCACGCTCTTATTTGGCACATAGTTACTACTTGGTTATTACTATCGTTGGTTTAAATTTCATCAAAATCGGTCCATCCGCTTTTAATATATAGACGTCATTAGTGGTGCAATGTAAAAATGCGATTTTTCCCACCCCTCCGCCCACAGACAAAAAAGCATGGCATTTTACGCCCACTTGCCCGGTCACGCTTTAATTTGGCATATAATTAGTACTCGGTTAGTACCATCATTGGTTTAAATTTCATCAAAATCGGTCTATCCGTTTTTTTTATATATAGAGGTCATTAGTGGTGCAATGTAAAAATTCGATTTTGCCACGCCCCTCCGCCCACATGCAAAAAATCAAAGATCTGACCGCACAGTGTTACTCCCTAGGCTATTCTGAATGTTCCCTGAAAATTTCATCAAGATCGGTTCAGCCGTTTTCGAGTCCATACGGAACATACATACCCACATACATACATCCATTTTTATATCGTCGAACTATATTCAATAAATGCCAACTCGAAAAAGCTTACTGTTCAGGAGAGCTAAAAAACTAGTTATTTCGCATATTATTGCAAAAATAAACAATGTACCTTCCACAAGATGGTTTAAATATTCTTAACAATTTTTACCTATGCAAAAATTTTCATATTTTGCACTGGTTTGCGTATTTTTTAGAGATGGCATTTATTACTATATCAAAAAACAAATATTTTTTTAGAGTTGGCATATTTTGTCGGAAAATAAAAATACATTTTTTTTGGAAAAATTTTAAAAAATTTTTTTTTTTTGGTTTTTGTTATCCTTAGTACGGTAATTGCAAAAACTGAACAAAAAATTAAAAATCTTTGCATATTTTTAAAAGTTACTAGCTCCGAAAGCCTTTTAATCTCAGGGTGGTCAACTTTGGCACTCTGTAACTCACGCTGTATTGCAATAGGATCACTCCAAACTAGCTATTTTGAAAGCTTATATCATTGACTTTATTTGCCCCATTAATAATGTTTCAATCTGATAAATAGTTTGAAAGTTACATAAATATAAGCATTTTTTTTTTTTGCAAACACTATTTACCGATATTTTCAAAATGGCAATATCTCGAGAACCAGTCATTAGATATCAAAATCTTTACAAGATTCGTGTTTAGCATGGCAAATGCAATAAGATATGCGGTCTAATTTTTTTTAAAAAAAATTTTGAAAAATTTTTGGAAATTTACAATGGGAGTTGGCATTTATTTCCACCAAAAAAATATGTACTTTGAGTTAGCAGAATAACAAAAATGGATGTAAAACGACAACAAATCATTTTTTTGCTCTGAAATTTTTATGGCAGATAGGTATTACATAGGGGAGCTATTTGCCATCGGAAACTCATTTCCGTCAAATTTGAGTTGGCATATTTTGAATATAGGTTCACGATATATAAAGTACTGCTCAAAATTATAGCGCACTTTAAATTATTTTTTACAACTTATTGTTTCTATTCAAAATATCAAAAAAATGTCAAGTTTTTTTGTGTCAATTAAACATTTTTATTCAAATTTATTTAATTTAAGTCACAATTCAGTTTTAAATAAGACACTAAAAATATCAGAGGTGGTTTTATAAAAAAAAGTCTTAAATAGACTGTTCATAATTATAGCGCACTAAAAAAAATTAATGCATTAAATGAAAAGTTGATCAAAATTTAAACACAGCCTGATGAAAAACTTATTCCTTTAGCTTTTAAAAATACATTTATTCCTATTTGAAATCGATTTGACCGATTTGGAGCAGTCATTTATGGTTGCTTTCGATTAGATATCCTTCATAGCGCTGATCAATTCACTTTTATAGTTATTTTGTAGATTTAAGGGGCACGATCGGTAGTAGACCCAATGTTTTCAATTCGGTTAATGTCTGGTGACGATTTTAATATCATTTGGCCAATATAATTGGGGAAAATTGTTGTTTCCGAACCAGTCCATCGAGAATTGCATTAATTTTTTTTAGTGCGCTATAATTATGAACAGTCTATTTAAGACTTTTTTTTATAAAACCACCTCTGATATTTTTATTGTGTTATTTAAAACTGAATTGTGACTTAAATTAAATAAATTTGAATAAAAATGTTTAATTGACACAAAAAAACTTGACATTTTTTCAAGGATGGGTACCAATTCGATAAAAGTATTGGTATTGGTATTGGTTTTTAAAATTATATTAGTATTGGTATAGGTATTGGTTTTCATTTTTTGTTGAATTGGTATAGGTTTCGGTATTGGTTTTGAGTTATTTAGGTATTGGGTATTGGTATTGGTTTTAGCCTCGAATCGGTATCGGTTTTTAATAAGTATTGGTATTTATCTTATATCGGTTTTGGTATTTGTATGCAAAAGGTTTTGTCGTTAATATTAATTAATTTAACGTAAGTCGCCCTTCTGTCCGCCCCACAGTGCACACTGGGGCGAGATGGTAGGTTTTTTGGCCAAAAGTCTCTACAGGTCGTAAATGTTAATCGATTTTTTTGAAATTCAGAATATAAGCCTATATTAAGGTAATAAATAAGTGCCTTGAAAGTTTTTGAAATCGGACCTACAAGGAAACTATTTCAGGGTGCACTCAGAAAAAAAAACTAACTAAAAAATGGGAAAATTAACTAAATCCAAGGAAAATTGATAATGATTTAGCTCCATTGCCATGTATAACTACTTTTTAGTCCATATTTTTTTTTTAAAGAAGGACAAATTTGAACTAGAATATGGGAAAAAATTTCCAATTTTTTGGTAATAAAAAACATTTCTGATGAGGAAATTTTTCCTAAAAATTATTTAATTTTATATTTTTTTAATGGTTTATTTATAGAATAGCATGTGAATACACACATAATTCTCATTGGGTACATATTTTATTATAAATATAAAGAAACGCTTGTTTCTTATAGTCAAGTAATACATTTCATTAATTCTTTTAGTTAAGTTACAACAAAAACTTTGTAATTGACGTTTGTTCCCAGACTATGGGAAAACACGTCAAAGCCAAGGTCTTTGTTGTGATTAAGGGTCGAACCTGAATCAAATTGCGTCGCGCAAGACGTAAAAAAAAAACAAAAACAAACACATCAAATTTAAAATTTTTACGTCCGTTTGATTTAGGTACGTCACATTTAAATATTAGAAACGAAAAATTATTGGGCGTTACGCCTTACGCGACGCAATTTGATTCAGGTTGGACGCTAAAATATTTTTTTTTTCTAACACATACATGTGTAGAAAAAAAAAAATGTAAATATAAAATTTATTACTTGTTATACAAGATCAAACCTTTTGTATTCATGTACTACAAATAATAAACAAAATGTGAACTACAAGCAAGCATGAAAAAATAAAAATAAATCAACAAAACAATTTCATGTTATGAAAAATTTACTAAACTTGTGGAAAAAACTTCCTCAAATTAAAAAAGATAAATATGATGAACTAATTGGTAGGAAATTACGTCCTAAAACTGAATTTTTTATACTAAATTTTGTTTTAGGAAATATGTCTTAAAAATAAAGATTTTTTTTAAATTATTTTGGGAAAATTTCTTTGGCAGTAAGAATTTCTTCCACGTATTAGGGAATTCCATTTAAGGAAAATTATGGCCTATTTAACAGTCCATGAACTAAAATATTTTCCTAAAAGTTGGAAAAATTTCCCAACTTTTAGTTAATTTTAACTAAATTGTGGGAAAATTTATAAACTATTTTGAAGAAAAATTTTCCAAAGTTTAAGTTTTTTCTTTTTTTGAGCGTGGACACATATGAAACAAATGAAGAGAAACTTGTCTTTTGTTTATGTATTTGAATTAGAGGTGGTCTGTGGTCCCGTAATTTGCGTGACTCAAAAAACCACGTGATTCAGGCGAGAGCGATTTTTATTTAAATCACGTGATTATAGAGTTATTTTCATTTAAATTAAGTACTATGTATATTAAGGTAATAAATAAGTGACTTGAAACTTTTTGAAATCGAACCTACAAGGAAACTGTTTCAGGGTGGACACTTCATTTTTAACAAAATTTACAGATGTTATAGATGAATCAAATGAAGAGGCACTTGCCTTTTGTTTAAGTATTTGAGTTGGAGATGGTCTCTGGTCCCGTGATTCACGCGTGAGCGTGAGTGATTTTCATTTAAATCATTTGGTTATAGAGTGATTTTCATTTAAGTCAAGTGACTATATTAAGGTAATTAATAAGTGCCTTGAAACTTTTTGGATTCAGACCTACAAGGAAACTTTTTCAAGGGTGGACACTTCATTTTAAATAAAATTTACAGATGTTATATATTAAACAAATGAAAAGACACTTGTCTCTTGTTTATGTATTTGAATTGGAGATGGTCGCTGGTCCCGTGATTTGCGTGACTCAAAAAAGTGATTTTCATTTAAATCACGTGATCGTGAGTTGAAAAATTCTGATTGAGTGTCCAGAGAGTGAGTCGAATTTTTGCGTGAGGGATGTTTTTTTTTTTTTGAAAAACCCCTTTTAAAAAAAATATTTTTTAGCAGTATTTGCATTCAGAATGAAGTCAAACTTTAAACTAAATAGTACATGCTTAACCAATTTTTGACAAAGATTCATTTTTTTTTGGAAAAAGGTACACTCAGAAAAAAAAACTAACTAAAAAATGAGAAAATTAACTAAATCCAAGGAAAATTGATAATGATTTAGCTCCATTGCCATGTATTCCTACTTTTTAGTCCACATTTTTCTTTAAAAGAAGGACCAATTTGAACTAGAAAATGGGAAAAAATTTCCCATTTTTTGGTAAAAAAAAAACATTTCTGATAAGGAAATTTTTCCTAAAAATTATTTAATTTTATATTTTTAATGGTTTATTTATAGAATATCATGCGAATACACACATAATTCTCATTGGGTACATATTTTATTATAAATATAAAGAAGCGTTTGTTTCTTATAGTCAAGTAATAAATTTCATTAGTTTTTTTAGTTAAATTACAACAAAAACTTTGTATTTGACGTTTGTTCCCAGACTATGGGAAAACACGCCAAAGCCAAGGTCTTGTTGTGATTAAAATATTATTTTTTTTCTAACACATACATATGTAGAAAAAAATGTAAATATTAAATTTATTACTTGTTATACCCCAGCTAGCATTTGGAAGATTGTTTTTTTCAAAAATCACCTATCCGAGTCTTTTTCGAGTACTTTTGATGATTAAAAACTTATTAATCATTTAAGCGCTTCAAAAAAGGCTCTAAAATGATTCGCGCTTAAGTTTTAAAAGTGATTTATTGAAAATACAATAACAAAATGTACAGCAATCGCAAATAGATCATGACGACGTTTAAAATGTGACTGTTTTATAAGTTATTTTGAATAATATTTGACTCATCTAGACGATATAAAACTGTTTGTTTATAACGGGACAATTTTTTTACTTTTTTCAAGCAAGTTTCAACATTGTAAATTTCTGTTCATTAATGTCAGTAATTTCGTCGTGTTAAGTTTGACTTTTAGTAAAAAGTGATTTAACTTTAAAAATAAAAAAAAATAATTTATAAATCATTAAGTATTTCCGGAAGAGTTGGATTCTTTATTAATCTAGGACCAGCACAAAGCCAACCGCCGAAAATTGATTCCTTTTAACAATAATTAAAAGTAAGTAAATATTTTAATAAATAATTTATAATTAAAAAAATAAAATAAATAAATATTTATCGTTTCAGATATTTTCCCCCTCTAATTTTAACGAACAGACAGAAATATATAAAAGCTGTGCTTCAAAAGCATTTTCTGTTTTTTGTTTATTTTTAATTGATTTATTTGTTTGTAATATATTTTAATATATTATTAAATTTGAATAAAAATATGCTTATGAATTTTATAAAAATTATTTTTTAGTAAAAAAAGAATAGAAATTACTCAAAAAATAGTCGCATACGATTAAAAATATGACTCAAAAAAGACTCGCAAGCGATTACAAATACGACTCAAAAATGACTCGAAAGGGACTCATAAATGATTATTAAACTACTGAAAAATGACTCGAAAACGACTCGAAAATGACTCGAAACTGACCAGAAAAACGAGTCATAAATGACTCATCAAGAAGAGTCGCGGCTAGGGTACCATTTTCTCCCGCCAAATGAGTCATTTTCGACTCGAAGAAGAGCGCATATGCGATCGTTTTTAATCGCGCAGAGGTATCAAAAAAGACTCGAATTTGATTCAAATTTTCAAAAAATGCTGGCTGGGACAAGATCAAACTTTTTGAATTCATGTACTACAAATAATAAACAAAATGTGAACTACAAGCAAGCATGAAAAAAAAAATAGATCAACAAAACAATTTCATGTTATGAAAAATTTACTAACATTGTGGAAAAAACTTCCTCAAATTAAAGAAAATAAATATGATGAACTAACTGGTAGTAAATTACGTCCTAAAACTAATTTTTTTGAACTCAATTTTGTTTTAAGAAATATGTCTTAAAAGTAAAGATTTTTTTTCAATTATTTAGGGAAAATTTCTTTGGCGGTAAGAATTTCATCCACGTATTAGGGAATTCCATTTAAGGAAAATTATGGCCTATTTAACAGTCCATGAACTAAACTATTTTCCTAAAAGTTAAGAAAATTTCCCAAATTTTAGTTAAATTTAACTAAATTGTGGGAAAATTTATAAACTATTTTGAAGAAAATTTTTCCAAATTTTAAGTTTATTCTTTTTTTTGAGTGTACCTATTTAGTAAAATTAGCGCCGGCTGATCTCAAAACTCTTGTAAAAAAATTTTAATGTTCCGTTATTCCAGAAAAGCCTGTATTTCAACTTTTTATGCAATTTTAATATTTGGATTTATTAGCTATCTTATTAATTTATTTCGTTATTTTCAAAATAAATAGTTTCAAATGTTTCAATTAGTGGAATTTGATAATAAATTAAATCTAAAAAAAAGTAATATTAATTAATAAAAAAATTAAAAGCCTAAACTAAAAAAATGCAAATTTTTCGTTTTTGCTTGAAACAATTTCTGTGCTGATGCACATTGCATTTAATGCACATATAAATTCCGGTGGTCAAGGGGAGATATTTTTTAATTTCAGAAAGATGAGTCTTAACATTTGTAACAAAATATACCTGAACTTCATCCTTTTCATACATAAATATTTTTTTGAAAAAGGTGATCGAAATGGGTTATCATGCAGGGGCCCTTTTTCGATTTTAGATCTTTTGCCAATTGCGATTACACGAGTCAATTTTTTTCTTATATGGGGTTCACACTTACGACCTTAAACAAGTTGTTTAACAAAACACCAGTAACAGAATAAAAACGTAATGAATACGGAAAAAATATTTTTTTAAACACGTAGCCCTTAAACTCTCAAAAATAGCAAGTGTGAACCAGTGAAGCAAGCCGATGCAAAATTTTCGGCGGCGGCTGAAGAGCAAAAATTTTCGGCGGCGGCGGCGTTTCGGCTGCGCGCCACGTTTTTTTAGAACAGCGCGGCTGAAAAAAAATTTCCCTGCGCCGCTATTGTATAGTAAAGATAGGTTAAAATCAAGCATATTAATCACGATACCCTACCGAACATGTGGTCGATATAACATTTAGCATAGATGAGAACTTTAGGGACCAATTAAATAATGGTTTAATTACCATTTAATTGGAGTTATGGTAACAAGAAAATTACGGTGGGTCAAGACCGACCTTATACCCTACACCAGTGTTTTCCGGAAAATATGTCCGAAGTTCAAACATGAACCGATTGGATCTATATTTTGTGATATCTTTAATTAGTGTCCAAACTTAAGTTGAGTTCATGAATGGTCTAATTACACGGCTCAACAAGCTTTTTTCGGTTTGAAATCTTAGTTTTTATTTTTATTCTTAACTTTTAAAAAATTTACAAACATAGTGAAAAAACTTCCCAGCAAAACTTTGGTAATGGGTGGTGATTATATAACACATTACCAGGTAATGCATATACCTTATTTGTAGCATTATTTTAGGATGTCTTACCAAACATTTGTTTCACAACGTATTATTTTAAAGTAAAAAATAATGCTTTACTAATAATTTTTTACGTAATGCATGTTTATTGGAAAAAATGTATTTCATATTTATTATTTCTAAACATTAAATCATGGATGACTTATATTTGGTTACATTATGTATTATTTCAAAGTTTGAAATAATGCATTATTTATAATTGGATGCATAATGCATTACAATAACATAAAAAATAATTATTTTATAAAAAAATGCATAAGTTTAAACTAGAGATGGGCTCACGACAGGAAATTTCTAACGACACACACTCACGAGCATATTTTATCTACTTACACTCACTTATAATCACGTGAGTAAATTTAATAAAAAATTATTTTTCACTACTCGTAATACCTTATAATATCTTATCTTCTGGTATGCTATATTATTTCATTTCTCGTAACCTATAAAATATCATATATTTTACACCTTACTCGTATTCTTCGTTATAAATTTATGACTTATTTTATACCTTACTGGTATTTTTTGTGATAATGTGTATGCATTACTTTGGGTCTCATCGCCTGTTAAAATCATCAATGCTGCAATGTAAAAAATAAGAGATCCTATACCTTATTTTATACCTTATTTGGTAATCTAAGTTTTTCTGGGTTCCTTTAATCTAAGGAGATAAATATGATAAACTAATGGGTAGAAAATTTCTAAACTTTTCTAAATTTCTAAACTTTTAGTTAAATTTTAGTAGTACTAAATTGTGGTAAAATTTATGAACTATTTTGAAGAAAATTGTAGCCCAAAATTAAGTTAGCTCTCTTTTTAGTGTGGGAACCACAAGTAGAAATAGTCCGATTTCTTTATAATTTGGAAACATTCCAAATTTGTGAATACAAAATATGTTTTTTTAGGGGTATTTATTTATTCACATGTCAAATTTCGAAAGGATACCTGTTAAATTACCGGTATTAGAGCAATGTTAGCCAAATTTGGGGGACGTTTGCATGGGGGCTAGGTCAAAACATGGACCGATTATTTTTTTTAATTTCAATAGGCTTCTTCCTTGGGAAAAAGGAATCATACAATTTAATTTCATTCAAATCAATTGATTGTTGCGACCTGTATCTAGTGTCCGACCGAACAGTTTGGCCAAAAAACGTCATTTAATCAAAAATTTGGTATTTGGAAGTACTTTTAACAACTTTGTTTATATGGGGTAGAATTGTTGAGGCGATGGAAGATGATTCTGAGTGTAAAATTTAAGAACGACTACGAAGTTAAGCCACAATTTCGAAGTTCGGTAACCTAACTTTTTTCACTTTGGCCGAACGTTCGGTTACCGAACATCAAAATTGGTGCTTAACTTCGTCCTCGCCATTAAATTTGAAAGTCAGAAATAGTGTTGAAAATGTATTGAGTAGTTGAGTACCGAGTACTCAATACTGCCTATTTTTTCGAGTACTCAATACTCAAAAGTAACTACTCAATACTTTCAGGGTTGTATTTTTCACTTACAATGCATAATTTATATATAAAAAAAAAAAATTTCTAGATAAATAATAATTTATATTGGTTAAAAATAATCTGAATTTAATAGCGAATGTATTTTTATTTAAACATAACAAAACTCAAATGGAATTTAGAAAAAAAAAATAATTAAATTATAATTTAGAAGGCACTATTTTCGAATTTTTCAATTTCAAAAAAGTATTGAGTAGTATCGAGTTTAAAAAGTATTGAGTAGTCAAAAGTAACCACAATTTACAACACTACCCAGAAAGTGATTCTAAATCGATCGGTATACTTTAAGTTTGGTTTAGGACCAATATTTCGGATAGTTACAAACATTGAGACAAACTCACAGTACCCTGTACTAGAGATGGGCACATGAGCAGATTTGTGCGTGATTCACGCTTAAGTGTGACTGAAACTCAATTTTACTCAAGTGGTTGTGAGTGAGGGGAAACAAATTGCGTGAGTAATTTTTTTTGCGTGCTTTATTTTGTCTTTATATTTTCTTCATTCCAAAAAAAAGGAAATTTTTTTTTAAAAAAAGGTTTCGTGAGTGTGAGTGAAGTTTGTGTTAATACTCGTGAGTGGGAGTCAAAAGTCACTCACGCGACCATCTGATGGTCGCCCCCCCCCCCCTTCCGAAAAAAAATTTAAACTAAACAACATACCTTTAACAAGAAATCACAAAAGTAGAATTTAAAAAAATTAAAGTTAACTACTATTTTCATTAAAAATATATAAACATTAATTACACGGTTTTTGCACAGACATGTTGGATACATTTTCTAAAGTATTTTGGCCTCCTAAACACGAATTTGTATAGGAGGCCAAATCGAATCGCCTTCTTGAGATATAGGCATTTTCATTTTTTGTGGCCTAAGACCTCAAAACGAAAATTTTTAATAATGAAAAAGTATCAGCCTTACCACAAGAAAATAAAATAAATTTAAAATGAGCTTTTAATTTTATTTCCATACAAATTGTTTTTGTTTTTAAAATCGACTTTCGAAAAATGTGTTGAAAATTTGAAATTTAAAATAAAACTTTTGTTAAAATGGACTTTTTGTTTTCTTGTGGTAAGGGCCTATATGTTTAAGTTATTCATATTTTTATTTATTTGAACTTGGTCCACAAAAATTAAAAATGGCTATATCTCGAGAAGGCGATTTGATAATATTTTTCTGGTGTCAGATTCGTTTTTAGGAGGCAAACATTTTAAGGAAATGTGTTTTAATCTTTTTTTTTAATTTTACCAAAAAAATCAAAAAAATATGGTACGAAAAAATGTATGAAAAAAATATCCAAATTTGGTTCAAAACTTTGCCTTCTTTTGCAAATATTTCAGGATATACTTAATGTATTTTAGATTTTAATCCCAGGTTCTTTTTATTAGAGTGTCTACTTTACACATCTGTTTCGAATAAATGTAAAATGCCGTGGATCGCAATTTTTTTTTTAATTTGTAAACAAGTGTTATTATTTCTCAGAAATAATGACTCAAACCGAACTAATATACCTATTAAATTATAAAATATAAAGTCCAACAATATAAAACACAAATAAAACAGACAATTAAAATTCAGCAATCGCAATTAAATATGAGAAAAGTTTAGTTGAAATTCAAAAAAGGCAAATGAAATCTGGAAAAAAACTATTGAAACTTAGAAATTTCATTTGAAATTTGGAAAAGGCCAATAGTCATTCAGAAATTGTAATTCTCAATTAGTTTTTCTGAGAATGCGAACTTTATAATTTCAGTTGTGATTTCCATATTTCAATTGGACTTTTTTGAATTCCAATATGACCTTTAAAAATTTTAATATCCAAATGGAACAAAATTGCGGAATATGCTCTTTTTAATTTTCGCCAAAATCGGCTGGAGTTTGAGCCGCCGATCAGCCGATGATATCGGCGGCGGCGCGGCTAGTGAAAAATATCGGCTTGCTTCACTGGTGTGAACTGCACATTATGTGTTCTTAAATTCTCATATATAATATGACTGTGCCTCTAATAAAACAATAAAATTTTTTTACTGGATTCTGGTGTTGTGACATAAAATTTTGTAACGTCTGCTTGATTAAAATTTTGGAATTTCCAAAAAAGGACATTAGCAAAGAAGAGTGCAGTGACATTCAATGTTCATATATCAAATATTAACAATGTTTGCAAAAGAAAAAATTTCATCACAGAAAAGGTCTAAATTTTTTAAGATCTACTTTTATTAGGGGTCATAAAAACCGTGACAAAAAATATTTCTTTTATGTTTTTATGGCTTTTAAGATTCAAGTAGCTAACTCCTTTTTGTTATGTGACATTGCATGCAAAGGATTACTGGTCGATGTAACATCTTTTGCAATTCGTTACTCAGGTAACACCTAATAATGTGATGGAATGAAAATTTTTGACGTCACAATTAAACAAACGAAAATAAGAATACAAAAAACCGAAACAAAACCGATACGAAAGTAGAAAAAAAATGAATTGGTATTGGTTTTTTATTGGTATTGGTTTTGAGGAATAAAAGTATTGGTTTTTAATTGGTATTGGTAGTGGGGAATCGGTATTGGTTTTTTATCGGTATTGGTATCGCACAAATAAAGGTATTGGTTTTTAATTGGTATTGGTTTTCAATTTGAATTGGTATTAACGGGTATTGGTATCGAAAAGGTATTGGTACCCATCATTGCATTTTTTTGATATTTTGAATAGAAACAATAAGTTGTAAAAAATAATTTAAAGTGCGCTATAATTTTGAGCAGTACTTTATATGTAGATAGATAAATCTGTGCTAAAACGTTTTTGTCGATAACTGGGGGGGCTGATTTTCGGAGTCGATAGTGATCGAAATTCTTCTCGAATGCATGATTTTTCCATTGTTCTGCATGCCAAAAATTATGCTTTAATAAGTAAAAGCTTTTTAAATTTTTGTTCATGATTAGGGCAACGGAAAACTAGTAGTTATGAATTTATTTTGAGGCCTAAAACTATGCTATACAAATTAAGTAACACAAAACTTTCAAGGAGAAGAAATCAGGATAATCCTTCATAATTCTTTATTATTTTCAATCTAATCTCAATAAAAATATATTTGATTTCTAACTACTGCACAGTGATTCGTTCCCATATATCGAGTGGGCAAAAATAGAATATTGGTCGCAGATTTCTGAAATTTGGTACACAAGCATTTAATTATCTAATCAAGAAAAAAACGAGTTTTTGGAAAAATCGGAGCAAGGACACGCCTACCCCCCATATATCCTGAAATTTAAATATGTGATTAAAACTACAAAAATGGCCACAAAATTCCCAAATTTTGTCAATGTTACCAATTTTGATACAGTATTTTATGTGTAAATTTTTTTCAAGATTGAAGCAAGGACTCGTGTGGCTGCCATATATCCTTTTTCTTAAAAAAATTGTAAATCGCTCAAAAATTACTCGATACTTTTGAATTTTTTTGTAAAAATTTGAATAAGTGATGTCAATGTGTGTGCCAAATTTCGCTGAAATCGGTTCTGTAAAACAAAAGTTATTTATATATCCTTTTTAAAAACTGCAATAAAGTGTTAATATAGTTTAATCACAAAAATAAAATAGAAAGAGCTGTCAACGATTTTCCAAATTTGGTACGCAAGCACAAAATTAATTAATAGAAAAAAAAATAAAAATTTTGAGCAAATCGGTCGAAGGACATTTGTACCTGTCGTATATCCTGAAATTTAAAAGTGGAGTTTTAGCCACAAAACTTGATATAAAATTACTTAACTTAGTTATTGTCTTAGAAATTTAGATAACCATCGACGTACAACATTTGTATTTTAATCTGAGCAAGGACTCGCGTGGCTGCCATATATCCTTTTTCTTGAAATCGCTGTAACTATTTTAAAAATCTTTCAATTGCTATCAAATTTTTAATATAGATTAGATCAAATAACGTTAATAAGTGTGCCAAATTTCGTTGAGTTACTTGCGTTAACAAAAAAGCTGTTAATATATCCTTTTTTTAAATATAGTCAAAAATATAAAAATACCTAATAACTGCAAAAACAAAACATTCACAACACTTATTTCCTGTTGCATTACGAAAATAAATTTATTCAAAATAAGTTTTAAGTAAACTCGTTTAATACTTGCTTTATTTCTAAGTATATAACCCGTTAATCACAAAAAACTAAAAAAAAATTTTTTTTTTTGGGTACTAAAAAAATTTTTTTTTTCGTTTTTTTCAAAAACTTAGTTATTTTTATTATTTGATCGTATAGAAAACAGTCCAGGATGTTAAAAAAATCAATAAAAAATAATTTTTAAGTACGAACTTTTTTTATGTATCTCAAAAAAAAATTTGGTTTTAGTTTGGGATACCAACGAAAATCAAATACTGGTTTTAAAGCAAAATGGCCCAGTGTATACTTCCCAGCAAAATTTTCGGTTGCAAAGAACCGATTGTGGAACAACTTATTCTTCCCTAGAACCTGTTCTAATTCTTGTGCAACACCGATTCTTTTAACAAAGGGATTGTCCCAAAAGCAACAGGTGTTTGTAAGCTAAATTAGAACATATTTTTGTTCCTCGGAATCGGTTCTAGAAGTGAAATTTAGAACAGAAATGAGAATTAAAGAAGTATTTTGAATTGCATTAATTTATTAAACAAAGATAAAAATAATTATATATAAATGAAATATTTACATCTTTTAACACATATTTATCCTTTTTTGCCTCCAAAGATGCATTTTGGGCCTTATAATAATGACATACCAGAAAATGGATTTTCTGCAAACAAAAATAATAAACATAATATTATTAGTATTTGACCCGACCCAGGAAATGAAAATGTAATTAACTCACTATTGTTTCAACAATTTTCGCGTTTATATTCTGCTATTTTAATAGAATTTTGTGTTTTTTCTTCGTTAAAAAAATAAATTGATATTTATTTTTTTGACACATAATTTTTTTTTAATTCCTGAGAACCAAAATGTTATGAAACTTTGATTCCAGAGAACAAGCTTCTCAATAATTTCCACTTAACTTGTTCTGAATAATTAAAGTGTAATAGTGTATGGTTACCGAAGAACCTGTTCTAGAACAAGTGTTGTCAGAATCGGTTCTGGAAAATTTTCCTGGGTTATTTCATCGAACTTTTTACTATAAATTTATGGTATACAATACAGTAAATCCCTTTATATAAAAAAACACGAAAATGTTGATGTATTTTTTAAATTTATTTACAGTACATAAAATAAATAAAAAAAAAAATAATCCAATTTTAGATTTTTTTAAAATTTTTTTTTTTTTCAACTTAAAAAAAAAAACTTAGTTATTTTTATTTTTTGATATTATAAAACATAGTTAAAGCTACAAAAAAAAAATAAAAAACAAAAAAATTTTATTCACGAACTTTTTTTATGAGGGCCATTAAAATTTGGTGATTTTGGGGATTTTAGTAAAAGTCATAGATAACTTTTAAAGCAAAACGGTCCACGTACTGCATAATTTTTTTCTGATTTTTTATTATAATTTTACAGAATACTTTATAATATATCAAATTGTAAAGAAAAAATACTTAATATTGGATTTTTTTTTAAATATTTTTTCCATTAATAATATAGCTTTTGAAAAAAAATAAATAAAGACACAAAAAAAACCCTAACTTTTTTCCAACTTCAGACAAAAACTTAGTTATTTTTATTGTTTTGCCTTATAAACCATAGTCCGAGCTATCGAAAAAGCGAAAAAAAAAAATTTTTTGACTCACGAACTTTTTTTATGCATTCCATCAAAATTTGTCAATTTTTGGAGATTCGGTAGAAAAAATATAGATTTCAGAGCAATACAAAAATGTATTTTAAGATTAATTCTAAAAAATTGCAAATACAACTTTTATCAAATATATTTAAGTAACTTTTGCAAAAAAAAGTTCGTTGATTTCTTTAAAATTCGATTTTTCATAATTATTTTAGTAAACCTATAAAACTCAATTTTTAGCTTTTAACACAATAGCGTTGAATTTCCATACTTTAGCGCCCTCTTGTGGCAACATATGACTTCTTAAAAATAAGAAAAGTACATATTTCTTTTAGTTTACTATTAAACTGTAAAAATACAAAAAATCATCAACATTGAAGACATACTTTTTTTTTTTGATTTTTGCCAATGAAACGAATCACTGTGTACTGTTTCAAATATGTTGTTGCATAATTTTAGGCCGCTAAATAAATTCATAATTGCTAGTTTTCTGTTGCCTTAGTAATGACACTCAAGTGTATGCTTTATCATAATTATATGATAAATCCTTAAAATATGCTACAATTTTTTAAAATCTTTAAGTTTAAACTATATTTTTACATTTTTACCTAAAAATTAATGTATTTTTTTGCAGATTTTTTTATTTAATTTATTCACCCCAAATTATGTTGTGCTTTTTCTACTAGCTTAACCGCAAACTCATGCTAATTATAACATAAAACTTTTTTTATGCCATCGTATTTTATTTGGAACTTATTTTATGAAAACTTTTTTGTATACAACATTTATGTATTTTCCTAATGGTGTTTTGCATAAAAACAAATTATGCAAAAAATATGCAATTCATTTTAAAATCATGTAAAGCTAAGTCAACGAATATGGTGGTGGTGTAAAAAAATATGTGTAGCATATTTAAAGGATTAATAGGGAAACAAATTTTAATTCGACTTGGATCAGCTAAGTTGGGTGTATAGTTAAATTTTAGGGCCAACATTTCATTGTCGCCATCCCCCCTTTTCAAAATGAATTCTCTGTTCAATCAGCTGAAAATACAGCCATTTTGAGCCATATGAGAAATCTGCTGATTTTAACAGACGCAGTTTTCTATAAATCTGTCATGATTATCTGGGTGAAATCTGCAGAGTAATCTGTCAAAAAAGCAGAGGAATTTGCTAAGATATTTTCTAGAAAATTTTTGTTTTTTAGAAAATTTTGTTCCATCAAAACTTTTATAGTTTTTTTTTTTTTTTAACGTAAAAAAAATTAACACTGTGAAAGAAAAAACAAGTATAAAAGTTAAATTCGACTTGGCCGAATCTATGAATACCCTCCACAATGCCCTTTTTTAAAGGATAGTAAACTTTTTAATGTAGAAAAAATTAACAATTTTGATTAGAAATATTTTATTTTGAGTAAAAAACTTTTTTTTGTTATTTTTGTAAAAAAAAAAAAAATAATTTACCAATTTTTTTTTTGAGTGTAAAATTTTTTCGAGTGTAATTTTTTTTTTAGTGTAAAAATATTTCTGAGTGACAAAAATACTCTGTAAAGTAATTTTGTGGCTTATCATTGTTTTTAAATTTTGTTTTTTTAAAACTTGGGTTTTCAACACGTAAATTTTAAGAGAAACCAATCTGAAATTCGGGGTTTTGCTTATAACTTTTGAACCACTGGACCGATTTGGCTGAAATTTAAAATGAACCGGACCAGAAAAACGGCAAATATATATGCCCCACTTCAGCATCCTTAAACTTGCCGTTCGAAAGTTACCGTGTCTTGAATCTTGTAAATTCGCGAAAACGCCTTGCCGAAATTCCCTCTTTTGCTTATAATTTTTGAACCACTGGACCGATTTCGCTGGATTGCAATTCCAACTTGACCAGGTAAGCGCCCAACATATATGCCAAACTTCAGGGGCCTCCATAAAGTCTTTCAAAAGTTATCGTGTTTTCAACAGACAGAGAGACAGACGGACGGACGGACAGACGGCCGGACATCGCTAGATCGTCTTAAAATCGATTGAGGATCGTGAATATATATACTTTATGGGGGCCTAGACCAATATTTCGAGGTGTCACAAACGGAATGACAAACTTATATATACCCTCTATCACTAGAGTGGAGGGTATAACAAGTAACAAAATTAAATTCTGTCTTGCCGAATGTATTTATACCCTCCACAATTTCAAAAAGATTATTGCAAAAAACTTTATTTAAAAGGAAATTACTATTAAAAAAAAATTTCCACGAAAAAAAAAATTTTGGTTAAAAAAAAAATCCGCGATTTTTTTTCTTTTTTTTGCAAAAAATGTGTTCGTACTTGTTTAAATACCATTCGGTGTTCAATTATGTTCGCATATGTCAACCAGAAGCCGAAAAAAAGCATTTTGTATTTTTAGGTTATGTTGAATGTACCTAAATTTTTGCGGTATCCTTACATTTTCGTTCATAACTTTTGAACCGCTGAACCGATAGCGCTCAAATGCAATACCAATTCCACAGACTGACAGACGGACATCGCTAGAATGTCTTAAAATCGATCGCTGATCAATTATATATATACTTTATGGGGACCCAGCCCGATATTTCGGTGAGTTACAAACGGAATGACAAGCTTATATATACCCTACGTACTTGTTTAAATACCATTCGGTGTTCAATTATGTTCACATATGTCAACCAGAAGCCGAAAAAAAGCATTTTGTATTTTTAGGTTATGTTGAATGTACCTAAATTTTTGCGGTATCCTTACATTTTCGTTCATAACTTTTGAACTGCTGAACCGATAGCGCTCAAATGCAATACCAATTCCACAGACTGACAGACGGACATCGCTAGAATGTCTTAAAATCGATCGCTGATCAATTATATATATACTTTATGGGGACCCAGACCGATATTTCGGTGAGTTACAAACGGAATGACAAGCTTATATATACCCTCTATCACTAAATGGAGGGTATACAAATAAGTAAAGCTAAAAATTTTATTAAACAATTAATTATGTTAATTAAATATTTAATTAATATTAAATTAAAAAACAATTTAAATGTTAATTAAAAAAAAAGTTTAAAATTAGATTAAACAATTAATTATATTAATTAAAAATGTTATTGATATTAAATTAAAAAACAATAAAAATTTTAATTAAAATAAAATATACGATATTATTTTCTGTGTATATACCTACTTTTAAATGTTAAAACATTTGTTTGTAGGGTTATATTTTATCTATTTTATTTGATTGTTTGACATAATTAAAAAAAAATGTTTGATATAATGTTACACTCAAAAAAATTCTACAGTTAAAGGTTTAGTAAGTGATTTTGTACTTAAATCTACTAATAAGTTAATAATTACCAGTAGTACAGTAGTTTTTTAGTTTCTTAAAAGTACTAAAATTAGTAGTTTTTACTGGTTTTAAATAATATTAGTAAACAATTTTAATATTGATTACCAATTCCTGCGCTAGGTACTTTTGGATGAAAACATAAGTACTTTTATTAAATTTTTAGTAATGAATACCCACGTTTTTTTTAGTGTACTTAAATTAAGTTTTTTGTTGCTGTACAAAAATACAAAAATTTGATATTTTTTGATAAAATCAATAAAGAATTTAACAAGTGAAGAAAAAGAAGACGAAAACATAAAAAAAAATGTTTATTAAACAAATTAAATTTGGTAAATAACACAGTGATACAAAATCAAACTTTCCGTAACGGAATGGGATGAAACCAAAAGCAAGTGAAAGTTGACTTTTAACATAACAAAACCCTCAAGTTTTTTTTTTTTATTTCAATAATAGATTTGAAGTTGGTGATTTTAAAGCATTTAAAGTTTTGGTATACTAAACATATCCTACTTTAGGGTCCCCTGGTGGTGCCCTTATTGGACATGTGGGGTCCAGCGTCATAACTTAAGCTCGAGACAGTAGCTATAACAGGTATGAATTTCGCTGCAATCCGTTCAGTACCTACTTACTAAATAGCCATATTAGTAAAAATAAACCACTGTACACCGTTTCGTATGAATTTTTTAAATTATGTAAAGGCAATTAAAAAATTAAGTATACGCCACTTATACAGTTTTTAAGTAATTAATATTATACTAAAAGTTCAACAACTTTAAATGCGTGTAAAAACTAAATCTAGCACTGAACCAAACAAAACTTTAAGGGTTTTGTTTGGGAGTGGTGGGGGGGTGGTCATTTTCTCTCGAAATATGTATATGTTTACAAATTAATTCTTATACCTTTGGCTCCAAAGAAATACAATTATTACAATTATTTATTTATTTTTATTTTTTTAAACTATTTGTTATTTAATTTATAATCCACGCCCACAAAATAATCCACGCCCACAAAAGGGGCGGGCCGAAAAAACCAACATTTTCTAAACTTCTGGTAGCATAAAAATGAGAGTATTAAATTCGGCTGAGCAACAGGGGCGCTTTTTTTGGGGAAGAGCTCTGGCGGGGGCTGTGGGGGACACTCGCCCTTCGCAAAAACTGTTTGCCAATTAATTTATTATGATTTTTGCACTAAACTTATACAAATTTATCGTTATTTAAAAAAAAAAAAATTTTAAGGTGGGAATAAACTAAGGTTTTTTATCACCCTGGTTCCATTGTAGGACTATAAACTTCTTCTATCATAAAAAAATACAAAAAAAAAAAAAACGTAAAAAAAATGTGTTTTTTAGAGGTTGGGTTAGTTCTTCAAGGGGGAACTTTTTCCCCCTGCTCCGATTATACTCTCTTACTAACTTAACCTGCTTAGGACAATAAGACATATTCGTGCCAAAGTTCAGGAGGCTATCTTTTTTATTTTGGACTGTATCGTGACGGACTACAAACGGACGGGCACACGGACATCGCTAGAATGTCTTAACTTTTTTAAGGTTTTTTACATGTTGGAGGATATAAAAGAATTTTCCACTCTCCATTTGTTTTAACTGAAAATGTTGTTGACCTCAAAACAACTTACATAGAAGTTGCTTTAACTGTCATATTTAATTTGGCATAAACTTTTCTCTTTTTTTGGGTGGGTAATTGAGGGTTGGGCCATATCGATAAAAAAAATTATATTGTATCATTTTAATGTTACAACAAACTTTTGTTACAATATCCACATCTTTTTGATGTCGTAAAATTTCGTCAGATAACAAATTGCTTACTAACAAGGGAAGTAGCCCTACCATTATACACCGATTTGCCTGAAATTTAAAATATATATTAAAGAGACGATTTTAGGTTTGCGGGTGTCTCAAATTATCGGCAATACCGGAGATTTAGGGATTCAAAAATATGATAATATGAAAATATTATGTTTTTATATGGGAATAAATGCTTTTGTAATACCTATCCAGTGGTGGCATAATCTCGTAAAAATCAGCTTTGTTAAATATTTTTTTTTTCTTTTTCACGAAAAATGTAAAAATTGTGGGGAGGTTTCATATTTATGATATCCATATAAATATAAAATAATTCATATTAAATTAACGTCGACACATATTTATTTTCTGGACGATATTCTCGTTAGTTCTTGAGTTATTGGAATTTTTCCGAAGGACCATATACACTCAGAAAAAAATATAACTAAAAATGGGAAAACTAACTAAATTCAAGGAATATTGATAAAGCTTTAGCTCCATTGCCATGTTTTCCTTCTTTTAAGTTCATATTTTTCTTAAAAATAAGGAAAGAAAAAAAATTTAATATTATGCCAATTTGAACTAAAAAATGGGAAAAATTTTATTTCAATTTAGTTCATACACATTTGAGGACCCGATTAGGTGAAGGCTCCATTGGGTTCGGACCGATAGGTTCAGACCCCGATGGGCCAAGACCCGGTTGGGTTCCTGAAGAATCTTCATATTTTTTCATCCAAAATTTTTGTCCGTTTCGCTCTACCTTGCTTAGTTTTTGAGATACGTAAATTTAGGGGACCACTGGGGTCTTGAGAATTTTAAAAACTCGATAACTTTAAAACTATTACTCGAAGAGCTTTCCGGTATTTGGCGGCCTTGTTCTCCGTGTTAAAAAAATGCTTTTGGACTTTTTGTTGTGTTGGCATTATTTACCGAGATATGAGTATTTTATTTTCGGGAATTCCAACTTTTTTAAATCCAAAGTTAAGACCCATTGTGGTCCACACATGTGAAGAGGCTTAGTTTTCGAGATATCGCCATTTTAAGTTTTTGAAAAAAAAATTTGCCCGAGTTATTAAAATTTTACTAAAATAGTGGAAAAAACATCCTCAAATCTAAGAAAATGAACTAATTGGTAGAAACTTACGTCCTAAAACTAAAGAAGTGGAATTAAAAATAAAGATTTTTGTAATATATTTAGGGAAAATTCCCAACTTTTAGTTAAATTAAACTAAATTGTGGGAAAATTTATAAACTATTTTGAAGAAAATTTTTCCAAAGTTTAAGTTAAGTCTTTTTTTTTGAGTGCATTAATATTCATTTATTTCGTAGTAACCCAGCAAAACTTAGATTACCAAATAAGGTATAAAATAAGGGATAAGATCTCTTATTTTATACATTGCAGCATTGATGATTTTAACAGGGGATGAGACTCAAAGTAATGTATACGAGTAAGGTATATAATATAGCATACCAGAACGTAATATATAAGGTGTTACGAGTAGTGAAAAAGTAATTTTGTATTAAATTTACTCACGTGATTGTAAGTGAGTGTAAGTAGATAAAATATGCTCGTGAGTGAGTGTGTGTCATTAGAAAATTCCTGTCGTGGGCCCATCTCTAGTTTAAACTTATGCATTTTTTTATAAAATATTTATTTTTTTTGTTACTGTAATGCATTATGCATCTAATTATAAATAATGCATTATTTCAAATTTTGAAATAATACATAATGTAACCAAATATAAATCATCCATGATTTAAGGTTTAGAAATAATAAATATGAAATACATTTTGTCCAATAATCATGCATTACGTAACAAATTATTAGTAAAGCATTATTTTTCACTTTAAAATAATGCGTTGTGGAACAAATGTTTGGTAAGACATCCTAAAATAATGCTACAAATAAGGTATATACATTACCTAGTAATGTGTTATATAATCACTACCCATTACCAAAGTTTTGCTGGGAAGTTTATTAAAGATAAAAAACAACGTAAGAAAAAAATTTAATATTTTATAATTTGTTAAGTTTTTTCATAGTTTATTAACGCTAAATATACATAGAAAAAATAAAAAAAAAATGTAATTAAAAAATTCGTTGATTTAATTAAAAAATTATTTAAATCCGGACCAATCACTAAAATGCGCATATAAATTAAAAATATTTGTATGTCATTAATTAAAAATAAATGAATAATTATTTAATTAAAAACTTAATACTATAAACTAAAAAAATTAATTAAAATTTAAAAAAATAAATAAAGTTTTAATTATATAAATTAAAAATTTAATTAAAATTTTTTTTAAAACAATTAAAATTTGTAATTCTATAAATTAAAAAAAAATAAATTAAAAACAATACATTTTTAAAAATAAATAATTAAAAAAAAAACACATTTTTTAAATATGATAGTAGAAAACAAGTAAGAAAGTTATAGTCGGTCAAAACCGACCATATGATACCCTACACAAGTGTTTTCCGGAAAATGGGTCCCAAGACCATACATGGACCGATTGGATCTGTCTTTTGTTAGATCTTTATTTGATGTAGAAAACACACACAGATCAAATTTTAGTGGAACTGGTTTACTTTTTTTTTCTCAATAGACCGATTTAACTGAATATCGGTCGAAATTTGTATATGGGGCACTAAGTCCAAAAATGGTCTAATTATATTATGATTTGATTAGGTTACTAAAGTGCACGTTTAACACCTAAAAATAAAATTTTATCAAATATTTTCATTTTTATGAATTTTGAGGGAATTATGTGAATATCGAGAGGGTGGTTTGTATGGGGACTACCAGAAGGACTGACCCTATTCCTTTGAAATTTGGAATGGTGATCCGAGCATACAAAATTTGTTTACCTGTTAAATTGCAAAGCGATATATATTATAATACGGTTATTAGAGTCATTTGTATGGGGGCTAGGTCTTAACATGAACCGATTTTCTCCAAAATCAATAGGCTTCGTCCAAAATTAAGTTTTATTATTAAGTTTCAAATTTCAAGTCAATTGATTGAAAATTGCGACCTGTATCGTGCTTAAACCGATAGATGGTCAGACGGGTGGACGGACAGACGGACGGACATCGCTAAATCGACTCAAAAAGTAATGCTGAGTCGATCGGTATACTTGAAGGTAGGTCTAGGACCAATATTTCGGGTAGTTACAAACATCAGCACAAACTCATTATACCCTGTACCACTGAGTGGTGTAGGGTATAAAAAATGTTTTTACAAACTTTACCAAATATATTTATGCCGTAAAGACAAAGTCACTGAGACAATTTTATTAAGTTGATTATAAACCCTTTATATACATACACATAAAACTATAAACAAAATGAGAATTCAAACAACTATATGAGAAATAAAAAAAACTTTCAGCAAACTGTTTATACTTACGTAATTTTTTTTTTGTATATAATACAATGCAAGAAAACAACACACACTCGCGCACACACGGAAAACAAAACAAAACAAAAACAAGTAAAAAAGTTAAATTCGGCCTTGCCGAATGTAGTGATACCCTCCACAATTTCAAAAAGATTATTGCAAACAACTTTATTTAAATGGAAATTACTTTTGAAAAAAAAAAAAATTGAAAAAAATTTCCGCGAAAAAAAATTTTGGTAAAAAAAAATCCGCGATTTTTTTTTTTTTTGTCAAAAAATATGTTCGTACTTGTTTAAATACCATTTGGTGTCCAATTATGTTCACATATGTCAACCAGAAGCCGAATTAAAGCATTTTGTATTTTTAGGTTATGTTGAATGTACTGAAATTTTTGAGGTGTGCTTACATTTTCGTTCATAACTTTTGAACCGCTGAACCGATATCGCTCAAATGCAATACCAAACTTCTGGGGAGAACTTCCAATATATATGTTAAGTTTCAGTCATCTCTGTGCAATATTTTGTCCGCGAGAGCATTTTCAACAGACAGACAGACGGACAGACGGACAGACGGACAGACGGACAGACGGACAGACGGACATAGCTAGAATGTCTTAAAATCGATCGGGCATCATGAATATATATACTTTATGGGGTCCCAGACCGATATTTCGATGAGTTACAAACGGAATGACAAACTTATATATACCCTCTATCACTAAGTGGAGGGTATAAAAAAACAAAACTAAGCGAGGCGAAGCGAAGCTAAAAATTTAATTAAACAGTTAATTATGTAATTAAATATTTAATTAATTTTAAATTTAAAAACAATTAAAATGTTAATTAAAATAAATTTAAAAATTTATTTAAACAATTAATTATATTAATTAAAAATTTAATTAATATTAAATTAAAAAACAATTAAAATTTTAATTAAAATAAAATATGAGGCATTCCACACCAAATGTCCAGCGAAAAAAAACATGTGTACCGTAAACTTCTGAATAGGTGATATGGATAGCCCTATATGGAACTTAGAAAATTGCGTTTTTGGTTTTTCAATTTTTCAAAAACTGGGCTTAGGAGGCGTGGTCAAATATTGGAAAAATGGTCAAATTTGTGGCGAGTTGCCTTGATTAAATATTTATCACATTAAAACGGAATGCACCACAATGTCAAAAATTTACGTTCTTATATAGTTTTGTATGGGCTATCGATTAAAATTTATTTTTTTGGAAAATTTTCAGAACCCGTTCTGAAATTTTCCATTTTTTAAAAAAGTTAATTTATCAAAAATCCGGCCACTTTTTTTTTTCTTTTTTATTTATTTTTTTAAAAGTTTAGATGTTTGTCCATCCACACAAAAAAAATCAGAAACACGTTCATCTTTTTTTTCGAGAAAATCGCATTTGAACTATAAATTTCATAACAATTGTCAAGATTATTTAGCAAAAATAGAAACGATTTGCTACAAAGTAGCAAACGAGTCTAATGACAAATCGTTTGTGCACAAACTAAAGTATAAGAACATATTCGACTCTATCCACAATGTGAATTAGAAAGACGAAGAAATTGACAATGGAATCTTGACCAATTCCGAAACACTTGTCGATTAAGTCTTGCAAAAATGACCAACATAAATAAATTTAAAACAAAAAAATAATTTTCTTGAAAATTATGCTATGAGAATATCATGGTTTTAATTAGTAAAGAAAATAATGACCTCGAGCCAGAATAAACATCCTCAAAATATAATATTTTAAAGGTCGAGTAAAACAATTTTTATTTTTTAATAAAAATTAATCAGAACTTTTCCAGGATTTTTTAAATTTTCAACCATTTACGATCAAATAGCGAACTAAATGTTATTCATGACAATTATTCAAAACAAAGTAATAGTTTTTAGGAATTTTTACGTAGTTCGAGGTATAAATTTCCCGCGTTTTTCTCATTTAATATACGATTTCGGAGAAGGTTATTAGTTAATTTCAGTTGAATTTTTTATTATTAGTAATTATACTTTTTTTAAAAAAACTATCCAATTTAAGTTTGTATAAATTAACTCTGTAGAAATTTTCATATTATAATTAATAAAGTTTTTTACTTATACAAACGTAATTTACTCCACGTATATAATCGCATATTATAGTAGCACATAGCTTTTGGGTAACCACACTTTGTTAGAAAAGTAGGTAAACTAAATATGTATTCGTCTGCGCAAGGTCCAATTAAATATCACTTTTTCTGAGCTGTTTTTTTTTAATTTTTTTGATAACAAAATATTTGATACGTTTAATAAAGGGCTAAAACAATCCCATACAAATGGGAAATTTTTCAGAAGGTGTGTCAGTTATACGGCAGCCTTCTTTTCTGAACTCTATTTTGAGATTCCGAAAATAACGGCCTGGTAAAATGCCAAAATTTATATTATTTCCAGATCGGTTTTATAGATAATTTTTGAGCATAAAAGTGTACAATATTATACAACTATGCAATTTATTAGATAGAAATTAGTTTTCGGTTCTACTGTGTATGTATGCATGACAAACAGAGGAATAAAGAGTAATTTCTATTTCGCAATAATTGGATTTTTAAATAAAGGAATTTCTGTAATTGAAATAAGTGCCAAATTTATTTGATTTTTAAAATTAAATAAATATAATTTAAAATTTAAATTCGACTTCGCCGAGTCCATGAATACCCATCACAGTGTCTAAAAAATTTTTATAACGAAATATATTTGGGTGAAACAATACTCTAAAATTTTTAACTTGAATGTGTTCAAATTTTGACAGATTTTTTTTTTTTTTGCCATTTTTGTAAAAAAAAAATTGCTGTGAATTTTTTACTCTTGCCCAAAACATGAAATCATGATAATGTTTTGCGGAAGATTTGGGTGTACTTGCCAAAGCAAAGTTTTTTTTAGAAAAAATAATGTTATATTACTTTGCTATTCCATGCAAAACGAATTAAAATATCAGTCGAGGACCCCATTAGAAAACCAAAAGAGCTGTACATTTCGTGAATGCAAAAATAAGTGCAAAAAAGTGTTTTTACATTTTGGAGAGTATAAAAGATTCGGCACCATAGAATATAACACATTCATTTGTTTTATGTACATTTGATAAACAAATGGAAATTTTTATGCGAAAAGCTTAGACTTGGTGAAAAAGTAGTTTTGGTAAACAAAGTTATGTTAAAAAAAATTAATGAACCCAAAATTTTTGGTGAAAAAAAAATTTTCAGCAAGAGTTTTTGATAATTTTTTTGATGAAAAGAAAAATTTTTTGATGTAAAAAAAAATTGATGAAAAAAAAATATGAACAAAAAAAAAATTTGGTGAGAAAAAAATTGATAATAAAAAATTTGATAAAAAAAATTGGATGAAAAAAATTGATGAAAAAAAAATTGATGAAAAAAAAATTGATGAAAAAAAAAATTAATGAAAAAAAATTGATGAAAAAAAAATTTGATGAAAAAAAATTAATGAAAAAAAAAATTGATGAAAAAACAAAAAAATAGATGAAAAAAAATTTTCATGAAAAAAAAAAAATTTTTGATGAAAAAAAAATGTTGATTAAAAAAAAAATTTATGAAAAATTAAATTGATGTAAAAAAAAAAAAATTAAGAAAAAATCGATGAAAAAAAATATTTATGAAAAAAAAAAAAAAATTATGAAAAAGAAAATTAATGAAAAAAAATAATAATGCAGGACTTTGAACTTCTTGTAGCATAAAAATGTTGCATTTGTTAAACAAAAAGACAAAAAATCATGTAAAAAACTGATATTTTTCAGTGGTTGGTTTAGTTCTTCAAGGGGGAACTTTTTCCCCCTGGTCCGATTTTGCCCATTTCCAACCTTAACCTGACTAGGACCATAAGACATATTTGTGCCAAACTTGAGGAATCTAGCTCTTTTATTTTGGACTGTATCGTGTTAACTACAGACGGAAGGACAGACGGACAGACGAACGGATGACGGACAACGCTAGAATGTCTTAGAATCGATCACTGATTAATAATATATACTTTATGGGGTCCCCCCAAACTGTAGTTGGAGGGTATAAAAATATGAAAAAAACATTTTTTGGTGAGAAAAAATTAATAATAAAAAATTTTATAAAAAAATTTGATGAAAAAAAGTTGATGAAAAAAAGTTGATGAAAAAAAATATGATAAAAAAAATCTATGAAAAAAAAATTTGATGAAAAAAAAAATTAATGAAAAAAAAATTGATGAAAAAACAAAAAATTGATGAAAAAAATTGTTCATGAAAAAAAAAAATTGATGAAAAAAAAAATTTTTTGACGAAAAAAAAAATTTGATGAAAAAAAAAATTAATTAAAAAAAAAAAAAATTTATGAAAAAAAAAAAATTTATGAAAAAACAAAACAATTGATGAAAAAAAAAATTTGATGACAAAAAAAATTTTTGATGAAAAAAAAAATTTACTCCAGATTTCATTAAAAAATTAATGAATAATGGAGTAAAATATTTAGTTCTGATTAATTTTTATTAAAAATAAAAATTGGTTTATTTGACCTTAAAAAAATTATATTTTGATTAGCACTATTCTATTACGGTACAATGGACTATTTAAAGTCTGAGCGCCATGGACACGGAAAATATGCTCTAAAAACAATAAAAATATGCTCTTAAAAAAAATTATGTCCCCTTTTTGAGGTGTTATTTACAATTTGTTAGAGAATAGACCCTCCAAATAACGTTATGTGCAATAGTTAGAAGGTTAAATATGTTCTACAAAAATATTTGCCTTAATATTTTCTACCAAGTTGCTGAATCTAAAGAAAACATAGTTTCATATACCGATATGAAGCAAGAACAGGCCAAAGGGGAATAAATCGTCACAATTCCGTAATTGTTGAACAAAAACATCCTTGTTGGATAAAAAATTTAGAAATAAATGTTGTCATAAAAAAATTGGAAAAGAATGCTCTAAAAATTAAAAAAAAATGCTCTAAAAATGTAAAAATATGCTCTAAAAAGTGGAAAAATTCTCTAAAAACTTAAAATATGCTCTAAAAATATGCTCTTATGCTAAAATATGCTCTTAAACCTAAAATATGCAAAAATATGCTCTTAAGGCTAAAATATGCAAAAATATGCTCTAACAAATCGATGCCAGATTTCTTAAAAACTTCTGAAACGGATAAATACCTTACCCATTTATCAATAAAATGCACAGGAAAAAACATGATACTGCATATTTTTGGTTTAAATTTAAAAACAAAACTTGAGTAATTTTTTAATTGACGCAATTAAAAATTTACTTAAAAATTTTAAAAACAATTTAAGTAAATAATTTAATAGAAATTTAATAGTTTTTTAAATTTTTTTTAACTCTCATAGTTTTTTGAATTCTCGTTTAGTTTATAGTTTTTTGTATATGTATATGAAATTTTGTAATCGTCTTTATAAAATTTTCCTTTGTTTTTGAGACATAAATATGTTTGGTAAAGTTGGAAAAAAAAAGTTTTTTTTTAATTTAAGACTTTTTTAAACTTTTTAAAAAAATAAATTGATAAATTTTGAATAAATTTTTTATTGTGTTAGTTAAAAATTTACTCAAATTTGTTTTTCAAACATTTAATAAATTTTTATTAAAAATTTACTCAATACTATTAAATCGTTTACTGGTGAAAAATTGAGTAATTTTTTGCTCAATAGTATTAAAAATTTACTCAAATATTTTTTTTTTTTCTGTGTGCCTTTCGAAAAAAAATTCTTAACCTCTGGACCGATTTCATTGAAAACGATGACTTTGTTTTTATTCGAAAAGTATTTTTTTCTTGATTCAATTCTTGTTTTTGTATTAAACAATTCCTACCTTTAAAACTCTTCTATTTGCGTTATCAATCTAATTCTACCGTATTGCGTAGGATGGATGAATGCTAAAATTTAATGTTTTTGAAATTAAAATAGTTTTATGTACTTTTAGCAAAACCACATGCTTTACTTTGTATAAGTATTTGGTATTTTCACTATAAAGTGCTAGTGTGTATGTGCGTACGGTGTTTGGTAACACTATTATTTGAATATTCACTGATGAAGCTTAACTAATACGGGAACGTATAATACATTTAAGATGTAAATTACTAAAATTACAATATGAACAAAAGGTGACCAGATTGGAAAATAATTTTCAAGACAGATAGATTTATTAGTGTTTATGATTGTTTGATTAACAAAGAAGGGGTACTACATCGTTTTCAAAAAGAAAAATGGAATAGTAAATTTTAGTGATTTGTTTTATTTGTTGTTAATTTTCCTTAATATCATAAATTTTTTTGATTTTTTCTTAATTGTTTTAAATTATCTTGATTTTCCAGATTTTTTTTAAATATTTTCAATTTTTCTTTAATTTTTGCATATTTCTTTTAATTTCTTTAAATTTTTTAGCACTTTTCGAAATTTTACAAAATTTTTCTGCATTCACCTGAAATTTTCGTCATTTATCAAAAAAAATTTCCTCTTGTTCGTAATTTTTCAGAATTATTTTATTTTTTTTTTCTGATTTATCACAACTTTATATCAACCTAATTTAAAAAAAAAATGAAATTAAAAATAACAAGTAGAAAAATTAAATTCGACTTGGTCGAATCTATGAATACCCTCCACAATGTTATCTGATAGTAATTTTCTAAAAAAAATGCATTTCAAATTTTTATTAGAAATATATTATTTTGAGTAAAATTTTTTTGTGAGTGTAAAATTTTTTTGACTGTCAAAATTTTTTTGAGTGTGAATTTCATAAAAAAAAAAAAATAATTAAATTAAAAAAAAAAAATTTTTTTTTGAGTGTAAAATTTTTTTGAGTGTAAATATTTATTAGAAATATATTATTTTGAGTAAAATTTTTTTTGTGAGTGTAAAATTTTTTTGACAGTCAACATTTTTTTGAGTGTGAATTTCATTAAAAAAAAAATAATTAAATTAAAAATTAAAAAAAAAAAACATTTTTTTTTTGAGTGTAACATTTTTTTGAGTGTAAATATTTTTTTTAGTGTACTATTTGTTTGAGTAACAAAATTACTTTGTAAAATATTTTTGTTGTTTTATACCTATACGTATATGTTAAAAAAATATATTTCACATATTTCCCTCATTTTATTTTACCATCCTAGTCTTTAAAAACCAAAAACAAACTAATATTTGATTTTTTTCCAGAAATACTTACTATACACCGTTACATACAGTTACAAAAACAAAAACAATAACAAATATTTACTTGTCTAACAACTAAACTGCACCCCACGGCTGGAAAACAAACAACAACAAGTTAAAAAAAAAACTGGTATTTCACCATGCTTGTTAAAACTTGTTTAACGAGTTTTCAACTGTTTAAGGTGAAAAAATCTGAAATTCAGAGCCTTGCTTATAAATTTTGAACCACTGAACCGATTTTGCTGAAATTCAAAACCAAATAGACTTGGGGAACGACAAAGATATGTAACACGTTTCAGCACCCTCAGCACTGTCTTTCGAAAGTTAGATTGGTTTTAATCTCTAAAGTTCGCAAAATTCCCTTCCCGAAATTTACTCTTTTGCTCATAACTTTTGAACCACTGGACCGATTTGGCTGGATTGCAATACCAACCTGACCCGGTAAATACCCAACATATATGTCAAACTTCAGGAGCCTCCATAAAGTCTTTCAAAAGTTAGCGTGTTTTCAACGGACAGACAGACAGACAGACGGACGGACGGACGGACGGACGGACGGACGGACGGACGGACGGACGGACGGACGGACATCGCTAGATCGACTTAAAATCGATCAAGGATCATGAATATATATACTTTATGGGGTCCTAAACCAATATTTCGATGTGTTACAAACGGAATGACAAACTTATATATACCCTCTATCACTAGAGTGGAGGGTATAAAAACAAAAAATAATTGAAATTAAAAAAAAAAAAAATAATTAAAATTCTACAACATATTTGAAATTTTTGACTTTCCATCTATTCTTTCTAATGAGCATTCAAAAATAGTATTCGGCCAAGCAGATTTCTAAGATTTCGGTACCTGATGGTAGATGGTCTCCCCATTATTCAATTTTAACTTCTACACTATTTCTCTACACACTTTAGGAACACATAACTAATAAATTTAGCATTTTTAAACTGTTTATTCAAAAAGTTTGCATTAGAAACTTTTTGGTAGAACCCAGCAAAAACATAAATAAGAGAATTAGTGCTAAAGGAATAGAGTTTTAGGTAAAATTAATTCAATTAAAATGGTTTAGGCTAAACAAATCTTTCAGTAAAAACAAAGAATGTGGTGGTCCTCTGCAATATGGCAACAGAATGCAAAAGTCACCGCAACGTTGCCAGACCGAAAATAATTTGGACATAATCCCAATAAAAAACAGATATAATTTCCCGATTAATGGGAATAATGACCACGTAACAAATGGCCATAATCCCCATAACAGGGATTATATCCACTATACTAGTTGGTCATAATTCCAAAAAATTGTATTTATTTTTGGCTTAAATTTTTTTTCTGCGTAGCCGGCCTTCGGCCGGGCTAAGGGATTACGAACTCCATATATTAATTTAGTAGCTTCGCTAAGCCCACCCTCTCTGCAGAAAGCGGGGATTATGACCAAAATTGCCTTGGACTTACTCCCCATAATGTGAATAGGGGTTATGACTGAAAAAATTTCTGTAGTAATCCCAACAGGGAACGTACATATTTGGGATTGCGACCATTTTGGAAACGGTCATAGTCCCTCAACTATTATGGGGATTATGACCGTGATGAGTTCGGTCATAATCCCTATTTCCGTCATGGGGGTAATATCCGTGGCGATTATGTCCTGCCACCGTCATAAAAATGGTTGTGGGAACTATGACCAAAAAAAATTCGCACATAATCCCAATAAAAATAGATATAATTCCCAGATTTATTGGGATAATGACAACGTAAGAAATGGTCATAACGAAAAAAAAATTTAGTTTTTTTGTTGTCTGACAAGTTATTCTGCGTAGATGGCCTTTGACCGGGCTAAGGGATTTCAAACTCCTTGCATTAAACCCACCCTATCCGCAAAAAAACAGCGGTTGTGACCAAAATTGATTTGGGCTTAGTCCCCATAGTATGAATAAGGGTTATGACCGAAAAACTTTCGGTAAAAAAGGTCTTGGTCTGTTTCACTAGAACAAGAAAGCGGTGGTTTAAAAAAGGGTTGCCACCTTACGAAAAATAATGGCCTTTCGGTATAATCTGAATAAATGATAAACTAACAGGAATTTCGCCAAAACAAAAACAAGTATCGGCAAAAACTTGCATTACCAAGTAATGAAATGTGTAATGGGAAATTCGAAAGTTATAACTACTTCTGATTCGAATTACCTTTCCCATTACATTTACAAGCAAATGTGCCAAATGTAATGATTATCAAAACAGTATTAATAACTAATTACGTATGTACTTATAGATAATAAAAAAAATATTTTAAACAAAAATTTAAAAAAATAAAAAAGTATTTAAATTTATTTTATTTTTAATCAAAATATTGTACAGTGAGTCAAAAAGTGAAAATCTAGTTCTGAAATTTTTTTATTTTATTATAATGACTTACGTAAGTCATTAATAATAAGTCCTTATTTTACATTTTAAAATAATGCTAAAGGTAATTTTCTGTTATTACTAAGTAATTAGAATGGTAATGATGTGTCATTACCAAGTTTTTGCTGGGAGAGATTATTAAATATGAATTTGGGGGTCGTACGTATACACTTCTCGATAAAAAGTAAAGTATAATGTATATAATGTATAACGTATACTCTTCTCCATATTAAGTATCTCAACATTTCCACATTTTTGATAAAAACCCACTTAACAAAGCCTAATTTTGCCAAGTCCAACACACCATTTAATAGGTCTTAAAAATCGTTTTCATCCATATAATATGTCATTCAAAAGCAAGAAATATGAAAAAAATCCAAGAAACGAAAAAAAAATCTGTTTGCCCACTCCAATTTCCCCCATTCAACCCCCCAAAATATCCCCTAAACAAAAACAGGTATATCTTATAATATTGTCCTCTAAAGTGGACCTTATTTTGCTATTTTTCCATTTTAAAAAAATCGAAGCCCAGTTTTGTGTGAGGTTAGAGTAAAAAAAATTCAGACAAAAATATTAGTTCGATCAGTTGAAAATTTCAATGCCGCACGCGCATTGAAGTTTGTGAAAACGCGATTATGCTAAACGGAAAGAAATTATTAAAATTGTCTTGCGATACATAATTTTATTTATTAATTTTGACGCTCGAACACAAATATCAAAAAAAAATGAAATTCGGTCGAACGGTTTTCAAGATATAGCTATTTGAAGTTCATAAAAATTGCGGTTTTTTCCTACGTTCAAGAATTAGAAAAAATCATAAAATTTATTTTCCTTGACACAGTTATAGAGTTTGAGACGAACTTAAATAAAAGTTCGACTCAAGTTGTATAAAAGTATCAAGGGAATGAAATTTTGACATATTTTTTAAAAGATTTCTTGAACGAAGGAAAAAACCGTAATTTTTTACGAATAGCGAAGTCTTGAAAACCGTTCGACCGATTTAAATTTTTTTTTTTTATATTCGTATCCAGCTCACCAAAATTAATAAATATGATGCATCGTAAGGCATACTATTTTTATACCCTACATCACTCTGTGGTACAGGGTATATTGAGTTTGTGCCGATGTTTGTAACTACCCGAAATATTGGCCCTAGAACCACCCTCAAATATACCGATCGACTCAGAAACACTATTTAAGTCGATTTAGCGATGTCCGTCCGTATGTACATGTAATCGTTGTACGCACGATACCGATCGCAATTTTTAATTAATTTGACTTAATCTTAAGCTTTGAAAATTAATAGACTCAAGGACAAAGCCTATTGAATTTGGAAAATATCGGTCCATTTTGCTTAAATGACCATAATTACCGTATTACAAAAGCCATTCTTTTCAAATTTTGCAGATAATTGTATTTTGTACTTATTAATCATTGTCCCAAATTTCTAAGAAATCCAACCAGTTCTACTTCTAGTCCTCATACAAACCAACCTACCGATATTCACATAAATCTTTCAAAATTCCTGGAAATAGGAAATATTTGATTAAAATTTTGTTTGTAGGTGTTAGACGTGTACTTTGGTAACCTTAACAAATCTGATAACAATAAGAAAATTTTTGGACTTAGTCCTCTAATTAAAATTTTGACCGATATTCGTTAAATAGGTTTATTTTCAACAAAGCGAACTATATTTTGCTCAAATTTAGTTTTTGAATGTTTTCTAAATATAAATATATAACAAAATATAGATCTAATCGGTCCATGTTTGGACTTGGGACCCATTTTCAGGCAATACTGTTCAACTGACCGACTATAATTTTCTTACTTGTTTTGCTTCCATTTTGCACAAATTGCTTTCTTATAAACTTCAATGCGCGTTCGCGGCGATTTTCAACTGATCTATCTCATAATTTTGTAAATTTTTTTACCCCTACCTAAAACAAAACTAGACTCCTATTTTGGAACATCGAAAAAAAATCAAAATAAGGTCCAGCTTAATCTGATACCTTCCTTGTAAGTGGAGGGTATAAAAATCTTTGGCGCAAATTAGACCATGATCACGCGTAAGGGTGAATAAAACTCAAATTTACTCACGTAATCGTGAGTGTTAGGGAGAAAAAATTGCGTTAGTGAGTGCTCGTTAGTAAGATTTTTGCGTAGTTTAGTGTGAGTAAGTTTGATTGGTTTATTTTTTTCTCATATTTCCTCATATTTGCAAAAAAAAAAATTCTAAACTTTATACTTTGATAAAAACTTAGTTAGATTTTTGAAATTTTAATTTTTAAAATTTTTCTTTTTTATAAATAATAGTTTTGTGAGTAAAGCTGGTGTGAGTGCACGTGAGTGTGATTTGTCTTAAATTTAATTACGTGATTGTAAGTGAGTGATCGAGTGAGTGGGGATAGAAAAAATATGCTTGCGAAGGAGTGTGCATGTTTGGAAAATTTATCTCGTGAGCGTGGGTGAGTATAAGTCAAGAGTCACTCAAGCGCCCTTTTATAGTGTAAGATCAATCCAGTGTAGTGTGGCCAAGCCTAGAATAGTTTAAAATAAATGTTTTTTAGGTAAAATAGGCATTATTTTCCAACTATTAATTATTGCCTTTGGAGCTCCTTGTGGAGCCTCCACTAACTTTCTAAAACTTTCTTGTTAAATAACTTCACACCGCTATTTCGCTTTCTTTTAACAATCACATTTTTTGCTGGTTTTGGTTTGTTTTTTTCGAGGTAGTGTTGGTAAATTGTTACCACTAATACTACAGTTATTTTGTTGTTTTGTTTTGGAAGTGGTAGTGGTAGTGGTGCTGGTTGTGATGGTGGTAGTGGCATTGGTTTTATACATAGTGGTTTTTGAGGCATCTTAATATTCTTGTATTTAAATTAAGCTTTGACAGTATGAAACCACAAATTAGACCACAAAATGTTTATAATTTGCGGATTTTACACGAAAATGTTCATTTACATTCATACAAACTTTTAACACTTTACATTTTTGCTGTCTCTATTTTAAGGTAAGAGTTTTTTCGTACAACATACATAATATATTTCCTAGACAAACTACACATTTGGGAATATTTAACAACTTCAAATAAGGAAATATTTACATATTAAATGGTGAAAAATTCTTTAGAATATGGGGAACTTTTAAATTATTGTTTTATTATGTCTCTCTTAAAGTGAAAAAGCTAGTAAGGTAGGAAAGTTGTATAAAATATTTTCAAAAAATTACATTTCTATTGTAATACTTTTGTGTACACAAAACTCAAATTATACCAGAAAGGTAAAAATAACATTGTAAAATATATTTTAAATTAAAATTTTTCATTAACCATATGCAAATGTTTGTAATGAAATGAAATTCAACAGAGAATGTTACTTATTAAATAAATAAATTTAAAGCATAATTTTTGAAGAGTTTAGTAAATAGAAATTGTAGCATACTTTAGGGATGAAATAAAAGTAAAATAATACAATTTTTGTTTTTTTTCTCAAGGGCTTTACTGATATTAATATATTATTTTTGAAGAGTTTTATTATGATTCTTTAAATCGGAGAAAAGGGAGATTCTCAGAAGCTGAGATATTTTCTGCCACAGTAAAATTATTAAGTTCTGAGAAATTAAAAAAAAAATCTCAGAATCTGTGATTTTTTTCTATAAAACAATTCACAAAATATTCGACATTTTTCTAAGAAAAACAAGTAAGAAAGTTATAGTCGGTCAAGACCGACCATATGATACCCTACACCAGTGTTTTCCGGAAAATGGGTCACAAGTCCGAACATGGACCGATTGGATTTGTCTTTTGTTAGATCTTTATTTAGTGAAAAAAATACGCACAGATCAAATTTTAGTGGAATTGGTTTATTTTTTTGCCAATAGACCGATTTAACTGAATATCGGTCGAAATTTTTATATGGGGGACTAACAAGGTAAGTCTCCCTGGTGTCACCCTCCGATCTTCATGAAATTTGGATATGTTGTTAAGAACGAAAATTAATTCGATACGTATTTTTTTTTTAGCGGCCCAAACTCATTTTTAGGGGGGTCGATTTGTATGGGAAGAAATTTACCTTTTTCAGTTTTTTACGATTTACGCCTATTTAAACAAAATTATTATAGGCATGTGTGGTATCAGATTTAAGGTATTAAAAATACCTATCTCGTGGTGCTAACAACGGGCCAAAGAAGTTAATATTTTTCAACACATTAACAAAAATGTCCTAAAATTTTGGTATTTTACTCAATATGGCGAAAATTTGTGCCTGTTTGGACACGTTCTTAGCACACGTAGATAGATTTTCCAAAGACCTTTCATTTGGTATGTAACATGACTAAGTTTCTTTGCATAATATAGGAGATAAACGAAAAAAACTGAAAAACGGCCTTGTCTTCCCCCCTCCTTTTTACCCCCTAAATATAAATTTGGGCCGCTAAAAAAAATACGGGTCCCTTTATTTTTTCTGATCTACAAAATAAAACCAATTCCATAAAGATACGCGGGTGACACTAGAGAGACTTCCCTTGTAAGTCCAAAAATGGTTCAATTATATTTTGATTTGATTGGGTTGCTAAAGTACACATTTAACACCTAAAAATTAAATTTTTATCAAATATTTCCATTTTTATGAATTTTTAATGGAATTATGTGAATATCGGGAGGGTGGTTTGTATGGGGACTGCCAGAAGGACTGACTAGTCCAAAGGGGGCGTTTGTATGGGGGCTAGGTCTTAAAATGAACCGATTTTCTCTAATTTCAATAGGCTTCGTCCTTGGGCCCCAAATGATTAAGTTTCAAATTTTTGGTCAATCGATTACAAATTACGACGTAGGTCTAGGACCAATATTTCGGGTAGTTACAAACATCAGCACAAACTCATTATACCCTGTACCACAGAGTGGTGTAGGGTATAATTATTTGATTCTGAAATATAGAAAAATTCTTTGATTCTAAGACGCATTTCCAATAAAAAAAAAACATATTTTGAGAAATTGTTCGTGGCAAAAATGCTTAGGTTTTAACACGATTTTTCTTATAAAAAAAATACATACTGATCGACTCAGAATAACCTTTTAAGTCATTCTGCCGATTTCTGTCCGTCCGTCCGTCCATCTAAACGTTGTAAACACTATATATGTTGCAATTATCGATCGAATTGACTGATATTTGAAACATAAACTTAGTTTGGCCTACGGTTGGACCCTATTGAAATTGGAAAAAATAAGTTCAAGTTTAGACCTAGCTCCCATTTGCGCTTTATTTTGGCACAAATGACACTAACAACCGTATTATAATAGATATACATATTTTCAAAATTTGGCAGGTATACATGTTTTGTATTCAATAATTCAAAAAAATTAAAAATATTTTATTACAATTTTGTTTGTGTGTGTTTAATGCATACTTTAATAACCTAATCAAATTTGGTTATAAGAATACCATTTTTGAACTTATCCCCATATTTAAATTTGGGCCAGTATTCCAGAATAAAATATTTCTAATCAAATTATTTATTTAATGAACAATTTTTCGACAATATTGTTTTCTATTACTTAAAAGGGCAATGTGGAGGGTCTTCGTGGATTCGGCCAAGTCGAATTTAACTTTTTTCTATTTTTTTAAAATTTTTTTTTTAAGTTTAGATATTTGGTCCACACAAAAAAAATCAGAAATATTGAATTTCATAAATCTGCAATTCTCTTGTTTTTTATTGTGTCAACACTGCGTATGAGTAACGAAAATTCGTTGGTTTCGCTTAGATTTTTATTGTGTCAACATCGCGTATGAGTAACGATAATTCGTTGGTTTCGCAAATACTCATTACTCATACGCGGTGTTGACACAATAAAATACAATAGAATTACAGAATTTTCCTATATTTAAATGCGATTTTCTTGAAAAACACGGAAAATGATGTCCTGATTTTTTTTGTGCAGCTAGATAAACATATAAACATGTTAAAAAAACATTTAAAAAAAATAGCCGGATTTTTGATAAAACTACTTTTTTAAAAAATGAAAAATTTCAAAACTGGTTTTAAAAATGTATTAAAATACTTTTTTTTTTAATCGAGAGCCCATACAAAAATAGACAAGAATGTAAATCTTTGAAATTTGACCCTATTTCCAATATCACTACTCACTTCGAAGGTATTTTAACCTCCTAAACAAGAATCTGCAATCAGAATTGGGAATTCAAATAAAATTAAATATAAATAACTTTAACATGCACACAACATTGCACACAAAAAAACCTTATCAAATTACTAGAAAAAGTCTTGTAATACGATTTTACCACTATGTATTTGACAAATTTTCTTGTTTTTTTACAAATTTTTTTATCGAAATTTATGTTTTTTTTTTTGTAGTTTTACAAAATTTTTTTGTAATGTTACAAAATTCCAAGGTAATTTTATAAAAAAAAATCTAGTAAATTCACAAGAACTCCATGTAAGTTTTATTTGGCCAAAAAAGTTGTAAATTTACAATTTTATTGGTAAAAAGTTTGTAAAATTACAAAAAAGCTGGTAATCTTCACTAGGAATTTTCGTAAAATAGGAGGTAGCAAAAAATTTAGTAAAGTCACACTCAAAAAATTATGTCATTAACTGTTTGTAGTTTATTTAAAAAGTTTTACGAATTGTCTTTTTAAAAGAAAAAATATTTGCTCAATGTTCTGTTTTTTCAAATGACTATTTCTGTTCTTTGTTTCAAAAATAACCACATAAAAAATAAATACTTTCAGTAGCATTCAATTTTTAAAGTCATTTATTGATGTTCTGTGAGTAAAAATATATAATTCTTCTTTTTAATAATTTGTGTACGTTAAATTGTTGGCATTTTTTAAAGAGAAGTTTTTAGTTTTTATATACTTGTGTTGGTTATTTTTTTGTAGACAAAAAAATCAAAAAAATATTTATAGAAATATAAAAACATGTTTGTATCAAGTGACTATGGCACGATTGGTAGAGTGTCTGGCCAGAATGTAGTTGACTGCAGGATCGATTCCTCAAAAATTTTATTAAACTTTTTTTTAAATAAAAATTCAATAGAAAAATTATAAAAATAACCCCCGAAATCATTAATTTTTAATGTTTTCGTATGTAATTTTTTTTTTAATTTGTTGGCAAAAATAACACAACAATCATTAATTTTTAATGTTTTCGTAGGTTATTTTTTCGAATTTGTTGGTTAAAAAAATGAAAGTGACGTTATTTTTTAATGTTCAATGTTATTTATTTTAGAAAATTTTAATGTTGATGTAAAAAATAAATGTCAATGTTTGTTAAAACAAATAAATAATTACTGGAATGGTTTTCAAATATTTTATCACTTGAATAGTTCATGCGAATAAGGACGAATAGACCACTTTTTTGCAAACACGTTTTTTTGCATAAATGCATTTTATTAGCAGAGCCCTACAATCCTATGCAGAAATTTTGGGGAAATTTTGACTTTTAAGGCTAAAAAAATTACTTTGAAAGTGCAATAATTCGTATATTTTTATATTTTTGTTTAAATTGGGAGTGAACTAACGCACAATTTTGATTAAATACCACACAAAAACATACAAAAATTTTACTTTCGGTAACAATGTGTTAAAAGAACATTACGAGGAACAAACCACACTTATTATATTGGCAAAAAAATTTTACCGTTCTTGAGTTATAAAACTTTAAAGTGTGGAAAGCAAAAAGGGCGAATATCCATCCTTAACAAAATATTATATAAAAATTATTTAGCTGCGAGTTTAAAATTGATATTAGCTAAAATTTGAAATTGTACACAAAAAAACGATCTTAGCACATACAAACTTTTAGTGTTAATACTGCATCCAATGTCAGGAATAAAAAACAAAATTTTTTTCATGTCCTTTTATGTTACGTCGTAATATGCAGTCAAGGGTTAATATTATAATTCCTAAAAATGTATTTAGTGTCATAAAGAATTACTACTGCATCAAATGGCAGGAATATTAAAAAAAAATTAACAAAAATTTTTTTTTTTGCATGTCCTGGCAATCCTTAAAAAGTGTATCCTTGAAGTCCTTAAAGTGTTACAAACAAATACCAACCATAGTTCGTCAAGTATTGCAAGTCTCATGAAAATGTAGTCAAAATCTGCTGCAAAATAACAGATTTTTATTCAAATTTCAATACATTTTTTTGGATATTCGCCCTTTTTCCATTTAAGCAAAAAATTGAAGTCCAATTTTTGGCAAGTTCTCTTTCGAATACATTACTAAAATTTTGTATATAGGTAGATGTGACCTAAATCTTTAAGCTAAAACCAAAAAGTTGACAAAAATATTATTTTTTAACCGTTTCCTGCGTTTTTATTGTCCCCTGTAAAATTCTACAAATGGTCTATTCGTCTTTATTCGCATGAACTATTCACTTGTTGTAAATATGTTTTTCATTTGTTTTTGCCTACAAAATATTTTGAGTGCACGACAAAGAATTACTAGAAACTCTCGTCAAATAGGAGGAAGCAAAAATTTTGAGCCTTAAAGTATGCACTATTTTTTACCCAACACAGAAGAAAATATGTGGGCAAAAATTTTGAGTAATCACTTGTCGAAATTTCAAAAAAAAAAACTTGACTAAATTTTTTAATTGGCGCAATTAAAAGCTTTACTGAAAAGTTTTTAAAAAAATTTAAGTAAATAATTTAATAAAAATTTAATAGTTTTTTCAATTTTTTTTAATCTCTTAGTTTTCGGAATTCTCATTTAGTTTATAGTTTTTTGTATATAAGGCATTCCACACCAAATGTCCAGCGAAAAAAACACGTGTACCGTAAACTCTGAATAGGTTGTATGGATAGCCCTATATGGAACTTAGAAAATTGCGTTTTTGGTTTTTCAATTTTTCAAAAACTAGGCTTAGGAGGCGTGCTCAAATATTGGAAAAATGGTCAAATTTGTGGCGAGTTGCCTTGATTAAATATTTATCACATTAAAACGAAATGCACCACAAGCTCAAAAATTTACATTCTTATATAGTTTTGTATGGGCTATCGATTAATTTTTTTTTTTTTTTTGGAAAATTTTCAGAACCCGTTCTGAAATTTTACATTTTTTAAAAATGTCAATTTATTAAAAACATGCCACTTTTTTTTTCTTTTTTAAATTTTTTTTTTTTTAAGTTTAGATGTTTGTCCATCCACACAAAAAAAATCAGAAACACGTTCTTCGTTTTTTTCGAGAAAATCGCATTTGAACTTTAAATTTCATAACAATTTTGTAATTTGCTTGTATTTCTTTGTTTTAAAGTTGCGAATGAGTAATATTTATGCAATTAATATTACTCATTCGCAACGTTAAATCAAGAAAATACAAGCAAATTACAAAATTGTTTTGAAATTTAAAGTTTAAATGCGATTTTCTCGAAAAAAAACGAAGAACGTGTTTCTGAATTTTTTTGTGTGGATGGACAAACATCCAAACATTAAAAAAAAATTTAAAAACGAAAAAAAATGTGGCATGTTTTTTAATAAATTGACATTTTTAAGAAATGGAAAATTTCAGAACGGGTTCTGAAAATTTAAAAAATAAAAAAATTTTAATCGATAGCCCATACAAAACTATATAAGAATGTACATTTTCGAGATTGTGGTGCATTCCGTTTTAATGTGAAAAATATTTAATCAAGGCAACTCGCCACAAATTTGATAATTTTTCCAATATTTAACCATGCCTTCTAAGCCCAGCTTTTGAAAATAAGAAAAACCAAAAAACGCAATTTTCTTAGTTCCATATAGGGCTATCCAAACATATGTATATATAAAAGTTTGAAATCATCTTTATGAAAACTTTCTAAGTCTTTAAAACATAAATATATCTGGTAAAAGTTTGAAAAAAATGTTAAAATTTTCTAAACTTTAAAAAAAATAAATTGATAAATTTTAAGTAGATTTTTACTTGAGACAATCAAAAAATTAATTAAAAAACTCGAAAAATTGTGATTAAAGCTTTAATTGTGTCAATTAAAAATTTACTAAATTTTTATTAAAAGTTTACTCAATATTATTAAATCGTTTACTGGTGCAAAATTGAGTAATTTTTTGCTCAACAGTATCAAAAATTTACTCAAAACTTTTTTTATTTTTTTTTTATGAAAGCATCTGAAACCATTTGAGTAATTGCCAATTTTATGGACACAATTGGCTTTGAGCGGAGCGTAAAAGTTTTAGATTCTGAGAAATTTTTCCTATAGAAAAAATTATCAGACTATCTCTATCAGTTCAGTTGGTATGGAATGACTTACAAATGACACAAAGTACTTACCTTTATACATTTTAGCATATAAAATCTGTTAATATATTATTTATTTTGCTATTTTTATAATTATTAAAGTTTTGTAAATTTTTCACCAACTTTTTCTCCAATTATAATTAGTAAAGTTCGTAAAAACACATGTTTTTATTCACATACATAACAATTAGTTAACTGTTATATTTAATTATCCTCCACTAACAAACAGCAGCTACATAAACAACTACTAACTACAAACTTTAGTAATAATTTATGTTATGGTTAATAGAAAAAAAAAATCAAATTTCATTTCATAAAAACAATTTTTTTGTACATACAAACTCATGCCCTAACATTAACATTATAGTGCAGGGGTTCCCAAACTTGTAGAGCAGCATTATATTGTAGGATGCTTAAGCATACTTTTTTCAATACTAAATCTATAGCACATACTAAAAAGACAGATGTCAAATATGTAATATTTAAACATATTTGTTTAGTTTTTCATTTTGTTCTACATTTTGCCAGAAAAAGTCTGGTAATTTATCACGATATCGCTTTGTTTTCCCTAAAAATCGTTTACCCATTGTAAGTTATAAATCCCAACGGTCGTGTCTGTGTAGTCTGTATCTCCAATGTAATGACAAATTAGAAGCACAAAATTAGGCCTTCAAAAAAATAGTACATTCGTTAGGGGGTCGTGGGTTCGATTCCCATCAGAGGCTGTTTCACTTCAACAAGAGGATGATAACCATGTTGCTAGTTTCGGTTATGTTTAATTAGCATATAATTTTTAATTATATAGTAAATCAATAAATAAAATTTAAACCCTCCTGTCTCCAGTTTAAGAACATCTGCTATGTAGTGGTGAAACTTCCGTTTTCATAAATTTAATCCCAACTTCCCAAAGCACTTAAATAACACTCATAATAACTAGTGAGGTGAATATATTGTACTTAGAAATACAAACACTCATACATACCAATGTATGAACAATGTTCATTGAACATAGTTGTATTTACTAGGAATGATTAAGATATTACAAGGAAATTGTTTTTGGCTAACATATTATATTAATACAAAATTCAGAGATTTTAGTACTATTCAAAACAAACGATTGTTTTAATAGACTTCAAAAAAAAAATTTACTGACGAACTTTCAAAAATCCGCTTTAATTAAGATTCTCAGATTTTAAAATTTTATTGAAATCTTTTTTTTTTTTTTTAATTTTAGTACAAAGATTAAAATACATTTTAAGCCCGAAATTGATTCTAAGATTTTATTACTTAGTACATAGATTTTAGTACAAAACTTTTAAAACAAGGTTTTAGTACTGCGATTTTAGTACCAACATTTTTAACATAAGGTTTTAGTACTAAAATTTTAGTACCAAAATTTTTTAAAAAAATTTTACTACTAAAATCTTAATAATATGATTAAAGTATTTAGTTTTTAGTTCTTTTAAAAGCTAACGACTAATTTATAATATTCTAAAACTTAGTACTAAAATTTTAAAACCATAAAAAATCTTCTTCCGAAATTGATTCTAAGATTTTATTACTTAGTACTTGGATTTTAGTACAAAACTTTTAAAACAAGGTTTTAGTACTACGATTTTAGAACCAAAAGTTTTTAGTACTAAGTCTTTAGTACCAAAATTTTTTAAATAAAATTTTAGTTCTAAAATCTTAGCAATATGATTTAAGTACTAAGTTTTTAATTCTTTTAAGAGCCATCGACTAATTTGTAATAGTCTAAAACTTAGTACTAAAATTGTAAAACCATTAAATTCTAACTTTTATGTACTATATGGGGCATTCCATGTCAAATCGGAAACATTGAAAGTTTTTGTTTTTTAGATTTTCCCAAATTTTATACAGTTTTTAGTACCCTTCGAAAACTCCTTCGTGGTAAATTTTCAGTTTTTTTTTTATGACCCGTTCAAAAGATATCGAATTTTTAAAAATTGGTAGTTTGTTCCTTTACTCAAATTTCTTTTACTCATAACTTCTTCAATAATGGACCAAATTTCATTTTTTTTTTTTTCAAAATTTTTGTTTTTTCACGTACTTTAAAAAAAAAAATCCCAAAAAATTCTTAAAAGCGCTCTAGTATGCGATTTTTAAGTTTTAAATTTAAATCTCATTTTTGAAAATGTTTGTACCCTTCGAGTTTTTTGAATTTTTTTTTGTGTAAAACTTCAATCGATTCTACAAATTTTTTGCCCAGCCAGATCGTGGGATAACGATTATTAATATATTTTTAAATTTTTTGAAAAAATTTTATTGTAATTTTTCAATTTTAAATCATTTCTACTGCTTCAATGGTGCGTCATAGAGGGGTCATTTATAAGACCGACCTTATTAATTTTTACGTCTTAACATTTCTTTGGAACAAACTAATACCCTATCTCCAATTTCTAAGGGGGCTCCCACACAAAACTAATTTTTTTAAAATTTGCTCCAACTGCTCTAACGGCCCTAATAGTGCCCTTAGAGCAATAAAATGTATGACCAACTCAAAAAAAATTTTAGTCCAAACATTTTCCCTGAACACACCTACCCTCTATCTCTAATTGTTAAGGCGGTCCCCATACAATTTTTTTTTATTTTTTGTAAATTTGTTTTATTAAATCAGCTTCTGCCGGTCGCACCATTGGAACGTTAGAAGCTGATTAAATAAAACAAATTTACAAAAAATAAAAAAAAATGTATGGGGACCGCCTTAACAGTTAAAGATAGAGGGTAGGTGTGTTCAGAGAAAATGTTTGGATTAAAAAAATATTGTGAGTGGGCCATACATTTTGTTGCTCTCTGGGCACTATTAGGGCAGTTAGAGCGGCTGGAGCAAATTTTAAAAAAAGTCGTTTTGTGTGGGAGCCCTCTTAGAAATTGGAGATAGGGTATTAGTTTGTTCCAAAGAAATGTTAAGACTTAAAAATTAATGGGGGTCGGTCTTATAAATGACCCCTCTATGACGCACCATTGCAGCAGTAGAAATGATTTTAAGATTGGAAAATTACAATAAAATTATTTAAAAAAATAGTAATAATCGGTATCCCACGATTCTCCAGGGCAAAAAATTTGTAGAATCGAAAGAAGTCTTACACAACACAATTTCAAAAAAATCAAAAAGTAAAAACATTTTCAAAAATGAGATTTAAATTTTAAAACTTAAAAATCGCATACTAGAGCGCTTTTAATAATTTTTTGGGATTTTTTTTTTTTTAAAGTACGTAAAAAAACAAAAATTTTGAAAAAAAAAAATTGAAATTTGGACCATTATTGAAGAAGTTATAAGTAAAAGTAGCTTGAGTAAAGGAACAAACGACCAATTTTAAAAAAATTCGATATCTTTTGAACGGGTCATCAAAAAAATCTGAAAATTTACCACGAAGGAGTTTTCAAAGGATACTTAAAACTGTAAACAAATTGGGAAGATAAAAAAAAAAATTTTTTCAAAGTGTCCGATTTGACATGGAATGCCCCATATATTTTAATACCTTTAAAAACCTATAGTTGATAAAATAGATCTGAAATGTAAGTAGTTAGCATGCCTTAAAAATTCACGAATTAAACAGGTTTTTAGATTTTAGTACTTAGAATTTAGTACTTTTTTAGATGTTGGATCGATAGAATATCCTGTCGATTTCAAAACCACTATACATATGCGTATAAAAACTTACGATTGATTGATTAGATTTAATTTTTTTAAGTTTTAAGATATTTTGTCATTTAAAAATCTCGATAAAATGATTTTAAGTACTAAGATTTTGTTTGAATTTTTAAATTTTAGCAAAAAGGTCCTAACACTTTCAACAACTGATAATTGTTAGATATTATAAACTTTAGTACAAAGATTTCTAATTCTTTTAAAATGTACTGTTGTTAGAATTGATTTTAAATTTTAGTACGAAAGTTTTCATACTTTTAAAACTCAAAGATTAAAAGAATATATCTAAAAGTTTAGAAAAAAGGTTGTAACATATACTTTTAGAAATTCACGATTGTTTGAATAGATTGTCAGATTTGAGTACTAAGATATCAGTACCTTTTAAAACGCACAGTTTATTAAAAAACTTGTAAAATGTTAGTTCCTGCACAGATTTTTGTACAAATAAAAACCTACTATTGATAACATAGATACTATATTTTCAAACTTTGAATTTAACTACAAAAATTTTGTTCGAATATGTATTTAAATTTTAGTACAAAAATTTGAATTTCTTTATAACTCTAAAACCTCACACAAAAAATTTGTTATGCTCTACGAAACAAATCACAAACAAGTGTCTCAAATTTTGTGTACTTTTTAAAAAGTACATTTCTAAAAACTATTTCTTACAATATTAAGTTCCAGTATTTATCATCCCTTTTATGTACACTCAATTACAAAACCAAGAAAAACACTTAAATTAATGTTGTACTACTACTCCATAAAATATTATATTAAAGATGTAAAACAAGAGTACAAGGGATTTGAAGATTTAATGATTATTAACACATTATCATAAAATTTAGTACTAAAGTGGTAGTGGGGAGAATAAAATAATTATTGCTTGTTACAGATGGCAATTTCAGAAATTCTTAAGATTTTTTTTGGAATTAACAAATGTGTGTTAAAGATTTTTTTTTAAATAATCCTTAGAATGGATAACTCAATGTTTGGCCATAAAATCCTTTTAAGTAGATTTAAAATTGTTATAAAAATTTTAAGAGTAATCGGCATAAAAGGGCTGGTTATAAGTAAAAAACAGAACCAAACAATGTTATAATTTTATGATAAATATCTATATCTTATTCTAATCTTACTATTGACAAAAGTTTCTGCCGCCATATTGGATTTGCCATTTTTAATTTGTATTTCTAATCATTGAACTCGGATTCAGCGGCTTTTAAACCTTCTAGATACCAATTTTCTTTAAAATCGCACCATTTTAAAAAATTTTCGACGCCATATTGAATTCTCCATTTTGAATTTTGTATTTTAAAAATGTTTGGCATGCTACGGCAAGTAGAAAGACTTTTGGCCGGAAAATACCTTCTGTGTCCAAGTCTGCACTGAACTAAAAAAAAGGCTTGGGGGTTTTGTTATGTAAACTGTCGGCTTTCATTTATTAAAATCATCGATAAAATAATAATGATTGAAGTCTGTAGCCTCAACTGTGATTATCCATCTGCTGCTGTTTATTAAGCACAAGCGTAAAACAGACACTTTTGATCTAAATATATTAAATTGTCAACAAATTTTTGTTTAAACAGTCTGGTTTGACAATATTTTTCTTAGGTCAACAATGACTTGCCCTCCATTGAATTTATAGAGAGAAAAAAGTTTGACGGAAAGTATTTATATTTATAGTTCGTATCTTTAAAACTATTCAGAATTTTAAATATATATGTTTTCAGTGTTAGTTTAAAGCTGGAAATGTTATTACTACCGTTTAAAATTAAATTTAACAATTGGAAACACAAAAATAATTTGTTATAATTTTTCCCACGTCTGTCTTAAGTTTGAGATGGATTACTACGGGAACGTATGGCCTATTTACTACAAAAGTGACATAACTCAAAAACCTGCGTTAACAAAAAAATAACATGCTTAAAGTTCTCAACTGAAAATAGTTTTCTATTGAGAGATTCTTATAGATTTTTTACACAATGTAAAGCATGATTAAACAAATAATTTTTCATCCTTAAGTCAAAACTTCAACATTAAGTCAAAACTGTCACTATTGTAATAATTAAGCGATATTGTAAAATATGTTCGCAACTATCACGTCTAGCTACTCTACAAGTTCAGCACTACAAAATTATGGTCTGAATCAAATTCCATCAGATTGGCCGAGAAAACAATGCTGATGCCGAATTTATGGAAGATGCTCTAATCACGACCTTCTTAAGGTATGGCGGGACCCTTGGACAGACAACAATTTTGGGTCCCGGTGTACAATGGGAGACATGGCAATTTTTTTGGAAATAATTCAGCCATTCAGTAAGTACTGGACTGATTGCCATCAAATGGTCATAGCTTACCTAATTTTTGAGTTTGGAAGTTGGAGCCCTGCAGTTAAAAGGGGTACCTTTAGCATACGAACACTTTAAACTCTTGCCATTTTTTTGTTTGGTATCAGATTTCCTAAAAAAATATATGTGGACAATGTGCTAGTAGAGGTCTAATAAAAACCTGCTTAGCGGTTTTAGTTATCGATTATACTTTCCGGGAAATTTCACTTTCCATTTTAAAAAGTGAAATTTAAAAGTTGGTCCTATCCGGCACCAGTTTTTTGCCTATAGCACTGTCGATTTTATTTCGATTTATTTCAAATTAATTTCATTGGAAAACTAGATATATTTCTGATTTTTTTAAAATAAAAAACTAAGCGAATTTTTTTTTTTTTTGTCCGAACCCACCAAACTTTTACAGGAAAAATAACAAAAAAAGTTTTGGACAGAAAACCAGTTGTCTACCAGCGCACAGTGGTTTATAATCGATTTTTTTTTGGAAATAATTCGGCCATTCAGTAAGTACTGGACCGATTGCAGTGAAATTTATACCGGTTACAGCTAACATAAGTTCGAGCTTAAGTTTGGACGCACAACTGCACATGTCCAATAGGGGCGCCTCCAGGGGCCCCTAAAGTAGGGCACCTTTTGCATACAAAGGCTTTAAGTGCTTTCCAATTAGTTGTTTATTATCCGATTTTTATGAAATTTAAATTTTTTTAAAGCGCTAGTAAATACCTAAAAAAACAAGCTTGAAGTAGTTGCTATCTCTTTTACTTTCCGATTTATAGCCATTTGAGTGGGGAATTTTTTTTTTTTTTTTCGATCCTGGTCCATTTTTTCGGGAATAGGTTGGTCACCTTACGTCTGAATATTTTCAAACATAAATTTTTAGTTAGCTAGATAAATTTGTGATATTTTAAAACTATAACGAATAAAATATTATTTTTTGTTAAAAAGTTACACAATGTTAAAAGGGTTCAAGTTGAAAAAATGCAGAAGAAAAATTGAATTTCTAAAAATTATAGACATTTCTGGTATTTCCTATACCGGTTTCAAACACCCCAGTTAGTGTCATCTTCAGTAGGATTTTAAATGTCGGTTTGTCTTGTTAATGAAAACTGTTTTTTATATATGTGAATATTTATAGTTTCTACAGAATAAATTTTGACAGTTTCCAACACTACAATTCTATTTCTAGCAATCTCAACCTCACCTCATACTTTCAAACTTTTTTGTCTCTTACATTATTTCGCAAGGGTTACCAACATGATCTGGAATTGCAGACACAAATGAAGGAATTTGCATTTTCTGTTTCGGAAACGTGCCTAATGGCGACATATTTTGTCAGTAATTTTATTTGATTTTTTCTGTAAGTACAGATCGAGCACGGGCTCTAATTATATTTGTTATAAGGGTTCAAGTTGAAAAAATGCAGAAGAAAAATTGAATTTCTAAAAATTATAGACATTTCTGGTATTTCCTATACCGGTTTCAAACACCCCAGTTAGTGTCATCTTCAGTAGGATTTTAAATGTCGGTTTGTCTTTGCTAAACTTAAAAAAAAAATCCAAAAAAAAATTTGGATTTTTTGCCCAAAAAGTACCATCACTCTTTTGCTTCCAGCTTAAAAGTTTCATTTAGAACATGTCAATTTTTTCTAATAGTCTGAAAGGCAATATCACGTAGATGATTTAAAAAAAAATTGAGTGTAAAAATTTCTTATTTTGAGCTCCCCAGCCTCATCGAAAGTTGACCCATTTTTAACAAAAAATTCAACTTTACCCCCCGGGAAAAAAAGTGCACGCCCCTGTTGGAACTACCAAAGCAAAGGTAGATTCTTTAATATATAAGTAGCTTACAACATGAATAGCTAATAATCCCCACCTTTATTCTAGGAGTGGCAGCAAAAATTGCAAAAAATCAGGTTTTTTGGAAATGGTTAACAAACAAATTGGGAATTGGGGGATTCCTTTCATCAAATCTTTATATTTTACTTTGTGCTTACATTTGCTATAATAAGACCTATATAATTTTTAAGTTTCATTAAAATATGCTAAAAAACAAAAATTTTATTGCATATTAAAAATTTACTTGTTAAAATTTCGCCCAATATTTTGAAAAAAATTTAATTTTGTAAGGGAGCACCTTTAGAAAGTGGAGTAAGGCGGTAGGTATGTTCCGAAAAAATGTTGGGGGAAAAAATAATGGGGGTCGGTCATACATTTTACCTCTCTAGGGTGAACCATGTGAGCGCTATGAGCTGATGTCTTAAAAAAAAAAAAAAAATTTAAAAACAAAAAATGTATGGGGTTGAGGGTTAAGGGTTGAAGATAGAAGGTAGGTATGTTCTGAGAAAATGTTGGTATTAAAAAAATATTGTAAGTCGGTCATACATTTGACTCTACTAGGGGCAACCCTGTGGCAGTTAGAGCGGTGGGAGCAAATTTCATAGAAATGCAATTTTGTATGGAAGCCCCCTTAAGAAGTTGAGATAGGAAGTAGGTTTGTTCAGAAAAAATGTTTGGCTGTAAAAATTAATGGGGTTCGGCCATACATTTGACTCCCCTTGGGGGAACTATGTGAGTGCTATAAGCTGATGTCCTTAAAAACAAAATTTTAAACAACAAAAATGTATGGGGACCACCTTTTTTATACCCTCCACTTAGTGATAGAGGGTATATATAAGTTTGTCATTCCGTTTGTAACTCATCGAAATATCGGTCTGGGACCCCATAAAGTATATATATTCATGATGCCCGATCGATTTTAAGAGATTCTAGCGATGTCCGTCTGTCCGTCTGTCCGTCTGTCCGTCTGTCCGTCTGTCCGTCTGTCCGTCTGTCTGTCTGTGGAAAATGCTCTCGCGGACAAAATATTGCACAGAGATGACTGAAACTTAACATATATATTGGAAGTTCTCCCGAGAAGTTTGGTATAGCATTTGAGCGATATCGGTTCAGCGGTTCAAAAGTTATGAACGAAAATGTAAGCACACCTCAAAAATTTCAGTACATTCAACATAACCTACAAATACAAAATGCTTTAATTCGGCTTCTGGTTGACATATGTTAACATAATTGAACACCAAATGGTATTTAAACAAGTACGAACATATTTTTTGTCAAAAAAAGAAAAAAATCGCGGATTTTTTTTTTACCAAAATTTTTTTTGCGGAAATTTTTTTTCAAATTTTTTTTTTTTTCAAAAGTAATTTCCTTTTAAATTAAGTTGTTTGCAATAATCTTTTTGAAATTGTGGAGGGTATCACTACATTCGGCAAGGCCGAATTTAACTTTTTTACTTGTTTCCATTCAAATGGCTATAAATCGGAAAGTAAAAGAGAAAGCGCCTACTTCAAGCATGTTTTTTTAGGTATTTACTAGCGCTTTAAAAAAATTCATAAAAATCGGATAATAGACAACTAATTGGCAAGCACTTAAAGCCTTTGTATGCAAAAGGTGCCCTACTTTAGGGGCCCCTGGAGCCGCCCCTATTGGACACGTGGGGTTGTCCATCCAAACTTAAGCTCGAACTTACGTTAGCTATAACCGGTATAAATTTCACTGCAATCGATCCAGTACTTATTGAATGGCCGAATTATTTCATTAAACATTAAAATCTTAGTGCAATTTGAAAAAAAAAAATTTATATGTATGCCAAAAGTTGCGCAATATAGAGTACATTCCTGGAAAAATATTAATAAAATTTTCATGGAGTAATTTTGGTGCAGCGTTGCATCTTAAAGATGAAAAGTGTGACTTAATTTTTTTTTTTTTATTTTTTCTTTTAAGCTAAATTGATCTCAAAACCTGCGCAAAAAGATCACATTCGTTAAAACTGTGTCAACGCTGGTTTTGAGACTAATTTAGCTTAAAAGAAAAAAAAGTTAAAATTAAGTACACCTTTTGATCTTTGAGATGCAACGCTGCACCAAAATTACTCCATGGTAATTTTATTAATATTTTTCCTCAAATAAAACTCTATATTGCGCAACTTTTGGCGTCAAATTTTTGGACAACAAAAAAAAAAGGTTTTTCAAAATGCACAAATATTGCAATCTTTAGCTGCTGAATATTTTTTTGTTATTTTTCCCGTAAAAAAGTCCTAAATCCCCATCGTTTGAGGGGGCAAGATAAAAAAATTTAAATTCGGGACGCGCTACTGTAGAGTAATTCTGACTAAAAAAAGTGCATTTCGCCCCACTGTGCGACATCCCCATCCAAACTTTTATATTTGTTGCTCTAAATCGACTTTAACACACTGTGAAAGAAAAAGGAACGCCCCCGATGAGCTTATAAAGGCAGGTGTATAGAGTATCCAAAACCGAAAACCGGTGGACCGGTTTTTCATTTTCAAAAGCCCGGCCGGTTTCGATTTTTTTTTTCAAATTCGGTTTTTTTGAAAAACCGGTGTTTTTAGGTCGGTTGAACCGCTTTATTTTTTTTTATAAATAACCAATAACATTGGTATCATTTTGTAATTCTGTGGCAAAAAGGAAAAACTTCATAAGTGTTTTTTAATAATTTTTTTCGAAGATAAATATTTTAATACAAAATCACTGTTAATTGACATTTTCCATAAAATATATGGGGCATTCCATGTCAAATCGGACACTTTGAAAAAAATTTTTTTTTTTGATTTTCCTAATTTGTTAACAGTTTTTAGTACCCTTCGAAAACTCCTTCGTGGTAAACTTTCAAATTTTTTTGATGGCCCGTTCAAAAGATATCGAATTTTGAAAAATTGGTAGTTTGCTCCTTTACTCAAACTTCTTTTAATCATAACTTCTTCAATAATGGTCCAAATTTCAAATTGTTTTTTTCAAAATTTTTGTTTTTTTACGTACTTTTTAAAAAAAAATCCTAAAAAATTCTTTAAAGCGCTCTAGTATGCGATTTTTAAGTTTTAAAATTTAAATCTCATTTTTGAAAATGTTTGTACTCTTCGATTTTTTTGAAATTTTTTTGTGTAAAACTTCTATCAATTCTACAAATTTTTTGCCCAGGAGGATCGTGGGATAACGATTATTACTATTTTTTAAAATTTTTTGAAAAAATTTTATTGTAATTTTCCAATCTCAAAATCATTTCTACTGCTCCAATGGTGCGTCATAGAGGGGTCCTTTATAAGACCGACCCCCATTCATTTTTACGTCTTAACATTTCTTTGGAACAAACTAATACCCTATCTCCAATTTCTAAGGGGGCTCCCACACAAAACGACATTTTTAAAAATTTGTTCCAACTGCTCTAACTGCCCTAATAATGCCTTTAGAGCAACAAAATGTATGACCGACCCACAATATTTTTTTAGTCCAAACATTTTCTCTGAACACACCTACCCTTTATCTTTAACTGTTAAGGCGGTCCCCATACAATTTTTTTTATTTTTTGTATATTTGTTTTATTTAATCAGCTTCTACCGGTCCAATGGTGCGTCCGAGAGGGGTCATTAGTAAGACCGACCCCCATTTATTTTTACCCTACAACATTTTTTCAAAATATACCTACGCCCTATCTCAATTCCCTAAGTAGGCTCCCATACAAATAACAGTTGGAGCAAATTTTATAAAAATGTAATTTTGTATGGGAGCCTACTTAGGGAGTGGAGATAGGGCGTAGGTATGTTTTGAAAAAATGTTGTAGGGTAAAAATAAATGGGGGTCGGTCTCACTAATGACCCCTCTCGGATGCACCATTGGACCGGTAGAAGCTGATTAAATAAAACAAATTTACAAAAAATAAAAAAAATTGTATGGGGACCGCCTTAACAGTTAAAGATAGAGGGTAGGTGTGTTCAGAGAAAATGTTTGGACGAAAAAAATATTGTGGGTCGGTCATACATTTTGTTGCTCTAAGGGCACTATTAGGGCAGTTAGAGCGGTTGGAACAAATTTTAAAAAATGTCGTTTTGTGTGGGAGCCCCCTTAGAAATTGGAGATAGGGTATTAGTTTGTTCCAAAGAAATGTTAAGACGTAAAAATTAATGGGGGTCGGTCTTATAAAGGACCCCTCTATGACGCACCATTGGAGCAGTAGAAGTGATTTTAAGATTGGAAAATTACAATAAAATTTTTTCAAAAAATTTTAAAAAATGGTAATAATCGTTATCCCACGATCGCCCTGGGCAAAAAATTTGTAGAATTAATAGAAGTTTTACACAAAAAAATTACAAAAAAAATCGAAGAGTACAAACAGTTTCAAAAATGAGATTTAAATTTTAAAACTTAAAAATCGCATACTAGAGCGCTTTTAAGAATTTTTTGGGATTTTTTTTTAGAAAGTACTTAGAAAAACAAAAATTTTGAAAAAAAAAAATTTTAAATTTGGACCATTATTGAAGAAGTTATGATTAAAAGAAGTTTGAGTAAAGGAACAAACTACCAATTTTTAAAAATTCGATATCTTTTGAACGGGTCATCAAAAAAATCTGAAAATTTACCACGAAGGAGTTTTCAAAGGGTACTAAAAACTATAAGCAAATTGGGAAAATCTAAAAAAAAGTTTTTCAAAGTGTCCGATTTCACATGGAATGCCCCATATATTGTAGATTATTTCTACAATCATGATAGGGGTTAATATGTAAAGAGTAATCAAATAAAAATAAATAAACAAGATTAACTTAACTCGACTTATGCGATTCTTTCTTTTTGCCACGGAATTTATAGAAAAAATTGGCGGCGATTTTGGTTCAAAATTTTGAGCGATATTTTGCAAAACAAATATCGAACGTGAATTTTTTAACAAAAATTTATTTTTTTTTGAAAATAATCAAAAACTAACGCAACTAAAACTCAGAAAATGTTTTTTATTTCTAAAACATTATTTTAGGATATAAAACCAAACGTTTTTTTTATATTTTAAGTTAAGTGAAGTTAATAATATAATTTTGTATCTTATTTTCTTATATTTAAATAACAAATTTCGTTTTTTAAATAAAAATCAAAAATTATCAAAAAACCGGAAAAAACCGGTTGACCGGTTTTTTTTATATAAAAACCAAAACCGAAAACGGTTTTTTAAATTTTAGATTTTTCGAATAAACCGAAAACCAGTTTTTGAAAATCGTCGGTTTTTTGGATACTCTACAGGTGTAAGCCTTTATTGGGGGCTAGGCACCAAAAATTGCAAGAAATCATAATTTGAAAATTGTGAGAAAGGAAATTGATAATTGGGGAATTTTATGCATCAAATCTTCAAACTGCATGAAATTTTTTGAGTGTATGTAAAAAATTTTCAAAAAAGTTCCATATCTGGTTCGACACTTTTTTTATACCCTCCACTCTAGTGATAGAGGGTATATATAAGTTTGTCATTCCGTTTGTAACACATCGAAATATTGGTCTAGGACCCCATAAAGTATATATATTCATGATCCTCGATCGATTTTAAGTCGATCTAGCGATGTCCGTCCGTCCGTCCGTCTGTCTCTCTGTCCGTAGAAAACACGCTAACTTTTGAAAGACTTCACAGAGGCTACTGAAGTTTGGCATATATGTTGGTCATTTACCGGGTCAGGTTGGTATTGCAATCCAGCCAAATCGGTCCCGTGGTTCAAAAGTTATGAGCAAAAGAGTAAATTTTGGCAATGGGTTTTCGCAAATTTACGAGATAAAAAACACGATAACTTTCGAAAAAGTGAAACGTGGCCAGTGGCGGGTACAGCTTTTGGGTTTGGGGGGGGAATTTTTTTTTTTACTTCGAAAAAAAAATTATAAATTTACCTATGTTGGACGGGCAAAAACAGGGATTCTTTTTTTGATAAAATCATCAAATTCAAAAGTTTTTGCTGTAGGAGGTTTGTTTTTTCATGATCATAAGTATTTCGTTTTGATCATTTTGTTTTAATTTGTCTAAAAAGAAAATTGTACATTTTCGTATACACAGAAATACTCTCAGATTCTAACAAATTTGACGCATAAAAAGTCAAAATCTAAGACTTCTTCTTTACAAAAAATGTCTCAAAATCTGAGACTTTTTTTGTATAAAAAATTTTCAGATTCTAACTTTTTTCCACAAAAAAATCTAAGATTCTGAAACCTTTTATAGAAAGTATCTTATATTTTAAAGCATTTTTAATATATTTTTCTTATAGAAAAGGCCTCAAGTTAGTATATTTGTTTCGTACTGAAAAAAATGTATATTCTGAGACCTTTTTTCTATAAAAAAGTTTCAGATTCTGAGACTTTTTTCCTAAAGAAAGAGTTTCAAATTCTCAGACCTTTTTCCTATAGAAAAAGTCTCAGATTCTTATACCTTTTTTTGTGAAAAAAGTCTCTGATTCTGAGACCTTTTTCCTATAGAAAAAGTTTCAGATTCTTAGACCTTGATCTTTTTAGAAAAAGTCCCAGATTCTGAGACCTTATTCCTAAAAAAGTCTCAGATTCTCAGACCTTTTTCTCATAGAAAAAGTGTTAGATTCTGAGAGCTTTTTCTTATAGATTTTCCTAAAGAAAAAGTCTCAGATTCTAAGACCCTATTCCTATAGAAAAAGTCTGAGATTGTGAAACTCTTTCTAAAAGAAAAGGTACCAGATTATGAGACCTTTTCTTAGCTATAGTCTAAGTATGAGTATAAGATTCTGTCACTTTTTTTCTAAGATTTTGAGACCTTTTTCCTATAGAAAAAGTCCTAGATTTTGAGACCTGCACAGAGAGAACAGTTTAGTTGTGCCAGCCGAATTTAGAGCCAACTGCATAGTTTAATAACAACAACCGAAATTTTCGGTTGCCATAACCAAAATTTGTTTTGAAAATTTAACTTCTGTTGGTCCAAATAAATTTCGGTAATCGCAACCGAAAATTTCAGTTGTTGTAATTAAACCATGCAGTTGGATCTTAATTCGGCTGGCACAATTAAAGTGTTTTTTCTGTGTGTTTCCTATAAAAAAAGTCTCAGATTCTGAGACATTTTCCCTATAGAAAAAGTCTTTAATTCTGGGATTCTGAGACCTTATTCCTATAAAAAAGTCTTAGATTCTAACAATAAGACCTTTTTAAAGTTTAAACTTCTAAGACTTTTTTTCAACAAAAAAAGTCTCTGACTTTGAGACATTTTTCTTTTTAAAAAAGACTAAGATTCTGAGACCTTTTTCCTTAGAATAAGTCTGAAATTAAGAGATTCTGATACCTTTTTCCCATAGAAAAAGTCTCAGATTCTTATGCCTTTTTTATTTCGAAAAAGTCTCAGATTCTTATACCTTTTTCTTTTCAAAAAAGTATCAGATTCTGCGACCGTTTTCCTATAAATAAGTCTCAAATTTTAAGACCCATAGAGAAATACTCAGATTCTGTGACTTTTAGAATTTGTGAATTCTTCTTCAAAAATCCGAAAAAGAAAATTTTTTAGAATGTGATACATTTTAGAGTTTCTCTGCACCTTTTCTATAAAAAAAAGTCTCAGAATCTGGAAACTTTTTAATATGTCTCAGATTCTAAGACCTTTTTTCTTATAGAATAAGTCTCGAATTCCGACACATTTTTTCTATAGAAAAGTCTCAGATTTTTTACAAAGAAAAAATTTTCAATCCTCAAATATTTTCTTTTAGGGATTTTAGTAGAAAAATTCTCAAAATATAAGTACTATTAAAAGATACCCAAATTCATAATAAGATTGACAAATATTTTTTCACAGAAAATTTTCAGATTGAGTCACATTTTTTCCTTTAAAAATTTAAAAATTTTCCCTATAAAAATTTTCAGAATTTTTTATATGAAAAATTTTCGGATTTCGAGATAATTTTCATTCGGAATTTTTTCTTGAAAATTTCCTTCTTTCTTTTTTTCTCCTTTTTCTTCCTTTTTCTTTCTTTTTTTCTTTTTTTTCTCTTTTTTTCCTCTGTTTTTTTCTTTCTGAAATTCGGTCTGGGGGGGGAAATTTCCCCTTTTTCCCCCCCCTTGTACCCGCGCATGAACGTGGCATATATCTTAACCGTTCCTCAGGCCTATTTGGTATTGAATTTCAGCTCAATCGGTCAAGTGGTTCAAAAGTTATAAGCAAAACCCCGAATTTCAGATTTTGTTCATCTTAAATGCCACGTGGTAAACAAGTTTTAAAAGCATTGGAGGTAACTATGCAATGCTTTTCAAACTTGTTTAGTTTTAAAGCAATGCTTTTTAAACTTGTTTAGTTTTAACTTAAAAATTACACTCAAAAAAAAATTTTACACTCGAAGAAATTTTAAACTCAAAAAAAATTTTACACTCAAAAAAAAATTAGTTTTTTTTACAAAAATGTCAATATTTTGTGTACATATGTACGTGCATTCACTCAGAAATATTTTTACAGTAAAAAAAACATTACACTCGAAAAAAAGTTTTACACTCAAAAAAAAAAATAGTATTTTTTCTTTTAAATGACAAAAAAAGAGTTTTTTACTCAAAATAAAATATTTCTAATCAAAATTGTTAATTTTTTGTATTATGTATTATCCTTTAAAAAATGCATTGTGGAGGGTATTCATAGATTCGGCAAAGTCGAATTTAACTTTTCTACTTGTTTCTGATTAATTTTGCTGAAAGTATGAAGAAAAATGCAGCTTTAGCCCCGAGACTTGGCTTTTGTGGTTTGGAACTTTGATACACACAGAAAATAGATTCAGTTGTTGCAACTGAATTGTTTGCCAACTGAATTTTTGCGGTTGCACCAACTATCACAATATTCAGTTGCCTCTACTGCCAATTCAGTTGTCTCTACCGGTAAATATCTATCATAAGAACCGAATATTTTTATGTTAAAATTGACATTGGTTAGAGTGATCGAATTTTAAAAAGCGTTATATAGTTGTACCAATCAATATTTTTTTAAACTGTTTGTTTTGAAATAAAAATTTTTAATATTTTTTTCAAGCAATTTTACTACTTTATTTGATTGTAAAAATTTTATAATTTAAAAAGTGAAATAAATACATTCATACAATAAAAAAAATAAATTAAAACTGAAAATAAATAAAAAATAAAATTGAAAAAATTTAACATCTAACAATTTTTCTAAAAAAAAATGTCTCAGAATCTGAGAGACTTTCTAGAGCAAAAATAAATCGAAGTCAAAATATATCTCTTAAGAAAACATGTCAATGAAAAAATCAAAAAAAAAAAATTCACAGACTTCTAGAATTTTTTTATGGAAACATATATCAGAATCCAAGGATTTTTTAATTGAAAAAAGGAAAAGCCTCAAATTCTGAAATATTTCCTATACAAAAAATCTCAGATTTGGAGAAAAAGTTTCAGGTTCTGAAAATTTTTTTCTACAGAAAAAGTCTCAGATTTTGAGTAATTTTTCCTATAGAAAATGTCTCCGATTCTGAGAATAGTTTTGGATGAAACTTTCTTAATTTCAATATTCTGGCATATACAAACATTAAATTTGTTACCACTCTCTGGACACTTTGGACTCTAAGGATTTCTTGGAAACTGCTCCAAAGTTTTTTATAGTTGCCTCAAAAAACGATTTTATTGTCGACTGCTGGGTAAAATATCATCTTTAGCATCTGCATTAAAGTTGCATGTGTAAATACCTAAAATAAGATTTATTAATTTAAATTGATTGTATTTCGGCAGTGGTATCAACTTACCGTCAACATTTGTAACATTTTTTAAGAAATTTAACATGAATTTTATTTAAAAATTTAAAAAACGTCTGAACACAATAACATTTTTGTTTTAAATGATTAATATTTTCATTTTTTTTTTACGCAAAACGTTTTGTAATTGAAATGAAATCCTAACGACCAATTATTAGTTAAGAATAACAATACAAATTTATAATTTAGTAAAATTTTTCAAAAATAAAAAATTATTGAAAATTTGGTTAAGTTAACCAACATTTTCAGTTGTGGATACTATTACCTAATGTTTTTGGAATTTATTAATTTAAACAAATGATTACACAGTGATACAAAATCGAACTTTCGGAATCGGAATGGGATGAAACCAAAAGCAAATGAAAGCTGACGTTTTCCATAACAAAACCCTCAAGGCCTTTTTTTTAGGTCAGAGCTAGATTTTATTTTACACGCATTTAAAGTTGGTGATTTTAAAGCATTTAAAGTTTTTGTGTACTAAACGTGTCCTACTTTAAAGACCCCTGGTGGTGCCCTTATTGGACATGTAGGGTCCAGTTTCCAAACTTAAGCTCAAAATTACTTCAGCTATGACTGGTATGAATTTTGCTGCAATCGGTCCAGTACCTATTTACTGAATAGCCAAATTATTAAAATAAACCATTGTACACCGTTGCGTATGATTGTTATTTAAAGGCAATTATTAATATAAATCACTGGACACCGTTGCGTATGATTGTTATTTAAATGCAATTACAATATTAATCATTCGCCACTAATACAGTTTTCAAGCATTTATTATTGTAATTTTAATAAAAGTGCACTAACTTCAAATGCGTGTAAAACAAAATCTAGCTCTGAACTAGAAAAAAGCCTTGAGGGGTTTGTTATGGAATATGTCAACTTTCATTTGCTTTTGGTTTCATCCCATTCCGATTTTGGGTGTTGCACTGTGTTATTGGTCGAGAGGGAAAATAAAGACTAAAAGAAACGGTTGTACTTACTAAATATTTTTCAAAAACTTTATTAGTTTTTAGTTTGGGTTTATTAACCAAATTATTAGTTGTTGATACATCCATTCGGTCACGATTGAAAATTAATTATTACTACTGTTATTTATTTGGTATGGTGATAAAAAATTTACAATAACAACTAAAAATGTATAAGATTTATCAAAATTCCGTTTTCATAATGGAATTCCAACTAAACATTTCTCTGTGTGTATGTCTGTCCGTCCGCCTGTCTAAAGAAACCACAATAGGGCCTATGCGAAAATAGAGAAAGGGCCGATGAATTAAATATTTTTTTTTTTTTTTTTTGCTTTTTTATTTATTAAAATAATACCGGTACGTACCGGTATTGCCGCTTTGGTGCCGGTAATACCGTTACCGAAATAAAATAAAAGTTGTTTCAGTTACCCTTACCGTTATTCGTTTCGGTAACTAACCTTGATTTTTTGCTTAAATTTTACCTTATGATTTTTGGAATTTTAAAATTATTTTTTAGTCTGTTTAAAAAAAGTTGTTACATTGTAGATTTGAAAAAAAAAGTGTTAAACAATTTTTTGAAAACTCTTTATTTACCAATAACGATTAAGAATAGAATAATCTTTAATCTAAAAAAATTTCATTGATATTGGTACCAGGGTTCGAAAAAAAACTCTAACGTACGGTACGTTAGTGTTCTATACGGAACTATGGAGCGACCGTACGTTATCGAAACGTACCGTTCCAAGAACACATTCACTAAAAAGTTTTTTAGTGGTTGTGAAGGTGTTCGCAAACAGAATTCCGAACGTTATGCCTGCGAGTTGAAGAACAGAAACTTTACGATAACGTACCGAACTAGGTTAGAAACAAAATAAAGTTCTTTTAGTGTTCTGTTTGCGAACTTTTGAGACATTTTTTAAATTTAAAATGGCGATATTTTGAAAACTAAGCAAGATTGAGCAAAACGGAGCACATTTTTGGTTCTTGGGATCTTCATAGTATCGCTAGGCCTCTACACATGGGTAGACCCCATTGGGTCCTTATTTTGAATCTAAAAAAGTTAGCATTCCGGGAAATTTAAAAATGCACATATCTCGCTAAATACTGCCGACACGATGAAAAGTCTAAAAGCATTTTTGTGGATCTTGTCTCGTAGTTAGGGTTGCCAGACGGCCTGGAATGGCCTGGATTTTCCAGTTATTTAAGGTCTGGTCCAGTTTCCAGTTAAAACATAATTTATCCAGTTGAAAAAGGATTTCTTTTATTTTAACAATTATTTTTTTTTTATTAAATAATTTTTACAAATTTTTGGGACTACGTTTTGAATAAAACATTAATCATAAATATAACATAAATGCCTCTTTTGTATACGAAAAATGTGCTCTTTTTGCTCTATTTTCACTAATTTTTTACAAGTTTTTCGAGCATTTCGGCACGAATGTTTTCGTCGTTGATTTAAGGATTCTTGGCGTACATTTTGCTTTTAAAATAACCCAACAAAAATGGATGGGTCAAATCTGCAAATGATGGTAAGTTGTTGTCGCTCTTTTTTAACTTCGCGCGTCCCGGAAATTTTAGTTGTCCTCCTAGATTTCCAGATTTGACCACTTTGGACTTAATTTTGTGGGGTTATTAAAAAAGAAAATATCCTCTAACAATCCTCAGGCCGATGACGAAAAAGTAATAGAAATGCTTAAAAAAGGCACATTTGGCCGTAGCAAATAGAGACGGCATTTAGTTCAAATTAAAAATATGCACTCAAAATATTTTGCAGGCAAAAACAACTGAAAAACACACTTAAAACCAGTGAATAAGCAATTGAAAACCATCCCAGTAATTATTCATTTGTTTTAACAAACATTTATTTTTTACTGTTGACAAAATTTTCTAAAATAAATAATATTAAACATTAAAAAATTACGGGTTTTCATTATTTTTTACTAACAAATTAAAAAAAAAAAAATAACCTACGAAAACATAAAAAATTAATGATAGTTCTGTTATTTTTACCAACAAATTCCAAAAAATAGCCTACGAAAACATTAAAAATTAATGATTTCGAAGGTTATTTTTTACAATTTTCTATTGAAATATTTTTTTAAAAATTTTTAATAAAATTTTGGGGAATCGATCCCGCAATCAACTAAATTCTGGCCAGACACTCTACCCATCGTACCAAAGTCACTTGATACAAATATGTTTTAATATTTCTATAAATAATTTTTTGAATTTTTTTTCTACAAAAAAATAACCTACTTGTGTAAGTAAAAACTAATTATATCTCATTAAAAAATACCAACAATTTAAAAAAAAAAAATACTTACACAAATCATTAAAAATTTAAAGAATAATCAGTAATTTTTACTTACAGAACAAAAATAAATGACTTTAAAAATTAAATGTTAATGAAAGTCTTTATTTTTTAGTGCGTTATTTTTGAAACAAAGGACAGAAGTAGTCATTAATAAAAATTGAACACCAAACAAATGTTTTTTCTTTTTAAAACGACTAAACGTAAAACTTTTTAAATAAACTACAAACAGTTAATGACATAATTTTTTGAGTGTGGGTCTCACATATGAAAATCGGTGGATTTTTTTTTCAAATTAAAAAAAAAAAATATGTATGGGTCCAGTTACTTTTTCAAAATCCAGCTGAAAATTTTCCATTATCCAGTTATTTGACTTCTAGTATCTGGCAACCCTACTCGTAGTACATGACCGCTTTTAGACTTTATGTCGTGTCGGCAGTATTTAGCGAGATATGTACATTTTTAAATTTCCCGGAATGCTAACTTTTTTAGATTCAAAATATGGACCCAATGGGGTCCACCCATGTGTAGAGGCCTAGCGATACTATGGAGATCCAAAGAACCAAAAATGTGCTCCGTTTTGCTCTATCTTGCTTAGTTTTCGAGATATCGCCATTTTAAATTTAAAAAAAAAATGTCTCAAAAGTTCGCAAACAGAACACTAAAAGAACTTTATTTTGTTTCTAACCTAGTTCGGTACGTTATCGTAAAGTTTCTGTTCTTCAACTCACAGGCATAACGTTCGGAATTCTGTTTGCGAACACCTTCACAACCACTTAAAAAACTTTTTAGTGAATGTGTTCTTGGAACGGAACGTTAAATAACGTACTGTTTTTTTTCGAACACTGATTGGTACATTATTCATTTTAAAGTTTGTATGTGTTTATAAAATCCAAAATAATAATAAATTATCAAATTCTATTGAAATAATTTAATTAAATACCCGAGTAAAAATAATTTAATATGATCTTATATACTTTTATATAGTCATATTATTTGATATATGATCATGTGTGACACTATGTATTGCAAGATAAATTTATATAATAAATTTTGATGTGGGATTTTTTAAGATATCGCCATACATAACTATATGTTTTAACATCTGGTCCCATGCATCATTTCAAATTTTTAAGTGTTTTATATAAAATTGTATATGCCTCCATTATTTTTTAATTTTTTTAAGTGTTTTTAAGAACATATTTTTATCGCAAATATTTTCAAAGTGTTTTATATAAAATTTCATATGACTTCATATTTTTTATTTTTCTAAGATTTTTCCAAGCACCACTTTTTTATCACGAATATTTTCTAAGTGTTTTATACAAAATTTTATATGACTCCATCTTTTAAATTTTTTCTAAGTTTTTTTCAAGGAACATTTTTTTATCGCAAATATTTTTTAAGTGTTTTATATAAAATTTTATATAACTCCATTTTTTCAAATTTTTCTAAGTTTTTTCCAAGGACAAATTTTTTTGAAAATATTTAAGTGTTTTATATAAATTTTAACATGACTCCATTTTTTGAAATTTTTCCAAGTTTTTTTTCAAAGAACAACATATTTTTATTATTTTAATTTTTCAACTTTTTATTAAAAACTAAAAAAAAAACATCCGATTTATAAAATTGTATTTTAATATAATTGGATATAATTTTATATCATTGGATTAGACCAAAACTCGTATCAAAGTCGATATAAAGTAATATAAACTGATATTATTAGATATTATTCGATCAAATCTTATGAAACCATTTTTCGTATAAGATTATATCAAAATAGACACGAACCCATATTAAATTATATATTGTGTCATATCAATTTTTTTACTCGGGTACCTTAATTTTGTCCATACAGCTTATTCGTCCCCTGCCTATTACGTGTTTAGAGTAAAAATTAAAAAAAAAAATATTTTCTTAATTTAAAAAAATATATTTATTTAAATAAAACTAAAACAATTTTCAGAAATCCACCATGGCAGAACGATGGGTAACTTAGTTAGCTAAAATTTACAAGAAGAAAAACTAAAATCGGTTAATAATTGCGAAATATAGGCAAAATTGGACAAAAATCAATTTTTCCCCATAGCGCACTGTGGGCCAGGATTTCCATTTTTTGGCCAATAAGGTCTGTAAGGCAACACATATTTAAAAATATTTTTTCGGAATGTCGACATCTTGAATTTTGTCCACCTTTAATATCTTTTTATTATAGCTTAAAGTTTTTTTTTGCATGAGGTTAAAGTCAATGTTTGAGATTTTTTTTATATTTTTTATTTATGAAACAAATATTTTTTTTTTGTGCTTCGACACAATATTTTTTCAAATTTTCGGTGAAGTTCTCCTAAAGACATACCTGTTTGTTCAACACATGATATAAACTGCCAAAAAGTAAGCTATAAGCATTTTTTTTTTTAATAAATTATGGAAATTCATACTTTTGTTGAAATCCGCCTTTTTTCAACACCAAAGTCCAAGAAAGTCCAAACGATATTGACAAACCTCGAACTACGATCTGTCTCTGACAATGTATTCTGTTCACATTTTTGCGACCCTGTGCGACCGTTCATAAACTTTTGATCTAGAGGCAATAAACCAAAATATGACGTTTAGAAATGCCCTAAAATGGAACTTCAACATTTTTCGATATTTTTGTTTCTATTGATTTCTAATAAAAAATGCCTCACTTTGACAACATTGGCGTGATAACTGCTGATGGGCACGTGAGTGAATTTTGACTCACGTTGACTCACGCTCACAAAAAAAAACATAATTTACTCCACCGTTTTTTTTCTCACACTTACTCATTATTTACGTGAGTAAACAAAACACCACTCACGCTCAATCGTAACTCACGCTAAACATTTAAAACACGAAAAAAATTGAAATAACTGAATCAATAGAATTCAATAGTTTTGACTCACGCAAAAAAATTGCACTCACTACGAATCACTCACGCAAAAAATTGTCTCACTCACTTATCACTCACGAACAAAAAATTTTAATCACGCTCACTTTCAATCACGAGTAATTCACGTGACCAGCGTCCATCTCTAGTGCTAAACATTAAAGCTGGTAACGCATTTAAGCGGGCATATTTTGGCAATAGCATTTTTAATATTTTTTACGAAATTGTAAGCTTGTAGCATTATTTGTACATTTAGGATGGCAAATGCTTATTGGAAATAAAAAAGTTCTCTCTTAAATGAGCCACTGAATATATGAACTTTTTGACGCATTTAAAAGAGAAATATTTTATTAAAATCTTCTGATAAAAGCAAAAAGAGGGATTTATAAAAACTAAGAAATTTAAACATTGTACATTTGTTATTTTGAAACATTAATCAATAATTTAAATATCTTGTCCGCCATATTGGATCCGCTATTTTGAATATTTGATTCTTAAATCAGATTTGGCATTCCAAAAACCATCAAAATCAGACAACATAGAAAAAAACTTAATATTTTATTTGACGCCATATTGGATCCGCCATTTTGTATTTAAAAAATCGGAGCTCATATTTGTAATTACTGACCCTAAATACATCAAAAATTACTAATTTAAGTACAATTAGCTAAGAATTACAAAAGCATATTCGCCATTTTGAATTTCAAATCTTTAATTCCAAAATCAGTTTTAATATCCGAAAAACCATTAAAATCGAAGTTTTTGGCCAAAAGAGACAACATATAAAAAATTTTAAATTTAAATTTGTCGCCATATTGGTTCCGCCATTTTGAATTTTAAAAGTCTGAGCTCATATTCGTCGTTAACGACCCCAAATACATCGATAATGATTATATTAAATACAATAAACAAAGAATTAAAAAATCATGTCCGCCATTTTGGATCCGCCATTTTGAATTTTGAAATTTTTTTTCCAGAATCGTGATCAGCGATCCTTTAACACCCATATGCAATACTTTTTTGATATATAGGTTAAGCGGTCTATTTATGGCCAAAATTCAGGGATGCTGGCCCACAGTGTAGCGTATGAGTAACATTAATGCAAGTATTTAATACTAATTCGCCATGTTAAAGCAAGAAAACACAAGCAAATTACAAAATTGTGATGAAATTTAAGATTCAAATGCGATTTTCTCGAAGAAAACGGCAAACATATGTCTGATTTTTTTTGTGTGGATACCCAAACATCTAAACTTTTTTTAAAAAAAAAGTGGCCGAATTTTTGATAAATTGACTTTTTTAAAAAATGGAAAAAAACAAGAAAATTGTTTAATTCGACCTTACCGAATGTATTGATACCCTCCACAATGTAAAAAAAGTTTATTTGCAAAAAAAAAAAAAAAAATATACAAATAAAAATCAGCGAAAAAAATTGTTTGGTGAAAAAAAAATTCGGCGAAAGTTTTGTTTTTTGTAAAAAAATATGTTTGTACATACCATTTGGTGATCAATTCGTTCACATGTGTTAACCAGCAGCCAAATTAAAGCATTTTGTATTTTTAGGTTACCCTCCGATCTTCATGAAATTTGCATATGTTGTTAAGAATGAAAATTAATTCGACACGTATTTTTTTTAGCGGCCCAAACTCATTTTTAGGGGGGTTGATTTGTATGGGGGGGGGGGATATTGACCTTTTTCAATTTTTTACGATTTACGCCTATTTAAGCAAAATTAATATAGGCATGTGTGGTATCAGATTAAATGTATTAAAAATACCTATCTCGTGGTGCTAACAACGGGCCGAAGAAGTTAAAATTTTTAGACTTTTTACCAAAAAAGTCATACTCAATATGACGAAAAGTTGTGTATGTTTGGACACGGTCTTAACACACGTAGATATGTTTTCCAAAGACCTTTCATTTGGTATGTAACATGACTAGGTTTCTTTGCATAGTATAGGAGATAAACGAAAAAAAAATGAAAAATGGCCTTGTCTTCCCCCATCCTTTTTACCCTCTAAATATGAATTTGGGCCGCTAAAAAAAATACGTATCCCTTTATTTTTTCTGCTCTACAAAATAAAACCAATTCCATAAAGATCCGCAGGTGACACTAGGGAGACTTCCCTTGTTAGTGCAACAACAAGTAAATATGCTAAGTCTTAGTCATATCTGCTTAATACTTTGACAGTGATCACCATTTCCGTAGACGGACAAACAGACGGACATCGCTAGAATGTCTTTAAATCGATCACTGATCAATAATATACATACATTATGGGGTCCTAGACCGATATTTCGATGAGTTACAAACGGAATGACAAACTTATTATTATTAATTGTAAGTGGAGGGTATAAAAAGTGGCCGGATTTTGGATAAATTGACTTTTTTTAAAAGAGGGACATTTCAGAACGGGTTCAGAAAATTTTCAAAAAAAAAAAACAATTTTAATCGATAGTCCATACAAAACTATACAAGAATGTAAATTTTTGAGATTGTGGTGCATTCCGTTTTAATTTGATTAATATTTAAACAAGGCAACTCGACACAAATTTTACCATTTTTTTTCAATATTTGACCACGCCTCCTAAGCCCGGTTTTTGAAAAATTGAAAAACCAATTACGCAGTATTCTTAGTTCCATATAGGACTATTCATACAACCTATTCAGAAATTCACAGGACACATGTTTTTCTGTAGCGGGACATTTGGTGTGGAATGCCTCATATATTGTTCGGCATAATTAAACTTCACTGTTTTTTTTGTATTTTTTTATATATAAAACAAACATCGCTGCAATTAAAATAAATATTATTAAAACGTTTAGTGTTAAGTTTAGGTTATTAACACTTGACAAGATTCCATATGTAGGGTAAATGTTCTGATGAATAAATTGCAAATATATAATTTACTAGCTAAAATGCCCGGCGTTTCCCAGGTTGACCCACAATTGCGCCATCAGTTATTAATCGAACTCGAACGCCATCTACCGGGTCTTAACAAAGATAAAAAAATTCACATTAGCAAATAATAATTTAATAATTTTTGCCACAAAATTTTCTTGTGGCGAAACACAATCTGAATACATTCTGAACTGCCGTCAAATCGTCTGCAACAAATAATTTTATTAATATTTTTATTTTCCGCTAAAATCTGTTTGTTGAAAGTTAGTTACAAAACCGATGTTTTTGCTAATATTGGCAATTGAAATTTCAAAATATATTTAATTCTGTTGATCTTGCAACTTCTGTTCCACATTTGTTTTTTAAGGTGTAAAACATTTTTTTTGGCGAATTACTTGAAAACGTTCAGGTATATAAATATTTGGTTTTCAAAATTTAACTGCAGTCTAGGCTTTTGTGTTGTGTTTTATTAAAATGCGGAATCTTAAACAATTTATATTAACGTCTTTAATGGCAACAATTATAATGACAATGATCATATATACCTATCAATTAAACAAAATTAAACAAATGTATTCAATACATTTAGATACCAGCACAGGTAAATATTTAAACAAAAATAAAAATTTGAAATGTCAGGGCCGGGGCCGGGATTTTTATGCATTAAAAATCAAAAAAATTTAAAATTAAAAAACAAATTTTAAAAAATAAAAAAAATAAAATAATGCGGACCGCCTTAAGATAAAGGGTAAGTTGTCCTGAGAAAATGTTTGGACTAAAAAATATTATGGGTCGGCCATACATTTGACTGCTCCAAGGGCACTCTTATGGCAGTTAGAACGGTTGGAGAAATTTAAAAAAAAAATTGTCATTTTGTATGGGAGACCCCCAAGGAATTAGAGATCGGCTGTTAGTTTGAAAAAATGTTTAGGGGTTAAATTAATGGGGGTCGGTATTGCTATTACCAACCTAAGACGCACCATTGGAGGAGTAGACCTAAATTAAATATTGGAAAAATGAAATACAAATTTTTCAAAAAATCGAAAAAAGTAGTGATAATCGTAATCCCACGATCGTATTTAAAACAAAAATTAAAAAAAAAATTGGAATTTGGACAAGTTTTGAAGAAAAATGCCTGCGAATTTTGTACTCTTGCCCAAAACATTAAATCATGATAATGTTTTGCGGAAGATTTGGGTGTACTTGCCAAAGCAAAGTTTTTTTTAGAAAAAATAATGTTATATTACTTCTCTATTCCATGCAAAACGAATTGAAATATCAGTCGAGGACCCCATTAAAAAACCAAAGGAGCTGTACATTTCGTAAGTGAGTGCAAAAATAAGTGCAAAAAAGTGTTTTTACATTTTGGAGAGTATAAAAAAAATTCGGCACCAATGAATATACCACTCTCACTTGTTTTATGTACATTTGATAAACAAATGGAAAATTTGTATGCGAAAAGCTTAAACTTGGTGAAAAAGTAGTTTTGGTAAAAAAAAAAATATTTTTTTCACGAAAAACAAAATTATGTTAAAAAAAATTTGATGAACCCAAAATTATGTTAAATAAGAGAGAATGTTAAATTCGGCTGTGCCGAATCTTTAATACCCTCCAACATATAAAAAAAAATAAAAAAAAAATGTAAAAAAAAATTGCAGGGGCATTTTTTTGGGGGGAGGTCAGTAGGGGTCATTGAGGGACACATAAACCCATGCGGTAAATGTTTAAAAATTCATTTATTATGCTTTTGGAGCTTAAGTAATACAATTTTATCATTATTTAAAAACATTTTTAATATCTACGCCAACAAAAGGGGGGGGGGGGGCGGTCAAAAAAACGATTTTTTTTTTATTTCCTGGGTCCAAGTGCAGGACCTTGAACTTTTTCTGACATCAAATTGTTTTATTTGCTTAACAAAACTACAAAAAAAACTGTGAAAATATGACGTTTTTCAGTGGTTAGTTTAGTTCTTCAAGGGGCAATTTTTTTCCCCCGGTCCGATTTGGCCCATTTACGAACTTAAACTGCCTAGAACCAAAACACATATTCCCGCCTTGACGAGGCTATCTCTTTTATTTTGGACTGCATCGTGTCTTATACAGACGAACGGACGGACATACGGACATTCTAAAAAAGTCTTAGAATAGATCATAGATCAATAATATATATAATTTATGGGGTCCCTGACCGATATTTCGATGCGTTACAAACGGAATGACAAAGTCAGTATACCCCCATACTGTAGTTGGAGGGTATAAAAAAATTTGATGAACCCAAAATTGTTAGTGAACAAAAATTTTGATGAAAAAAATTTTGATGAATGTTTTTAATTAAAAGAAAAATTTTTTGATGTAAAAAAAATTGATGAAAAAAAATATGAAAACAAACAATTTTTGGTGAGAAAAAAATTTAAAATAAAAAATTAGATAAAAAAATTTGATAAAAAAAAATTGATGAAAAAAATGTGATAAAAAATTTATGAAAAAAAAATTTATGAAAAAAAAAATTTATGAAAAAAAAATTTGATGAAAAAAAAAATTTGATGAAAAAAAAAAATTGATGAAAAAAAAAAATTTGATGAAAAAACAAAAAAAAAATGATAAAAAAAAAATTTTGATGAAAAAACAAATTTTTGATGAAAAAAATAATTGATGAAAAAGAAAATTAATTAAAAAAAATTAATGAAAAAAAAAATTTAATGAAAAAAAAAAATTGATGAAAAAAAAATTTTATAAAAAAAAATTTGATAAAAAAAAAATGATGAAAAAAACGTTTGATGAATAAAAAAATTATGAAAAAAAAAATTTGATGAAAAAAAAAAAATTATGAAAAAAAAAAATGATGAAAAAAAAATTTGATTAACAAAAAAATTGATGAAAAAAAAAAAATTAAGAAAAAAAAAAATTGATGAAAAAAAAAAAACATTTTTTTTGGTAAATAATAATTATGTTACCTTTTATTCACCAGCTGGTGAAAAACGGTTTTATTCACCACGAGGTGAATTTTTATCCAAGTTACAAACCCAAGTTATTGAAATTTTTGTTTTTAAGAAAATGAAAATAGTAATTCTTGTTTTCTTTTCGTTAATTTTTAGCTTATATAGTCAAACTGAGGTGGCGTCCTGCAACTTTTTTAAAATTATACACCAGCCTAAAAACATTATCATGTTAAAAATGTCCAAGTATCCCAATTTTTTATAGGAAAGATGTCTCGTTTCTTAAAATCTAACGCTTTTTCTATAGGAAAAACGTCTCAGAATCTGAAACTTATTCTTTAGGAAAAATGTCTTAGATTCTGAAAATTTTTCTGTAGAAAAAATGCCTCAGAACCTAAAACTTATTCTATAACAATAATCTCTCAGACTCTGAGACTTTTTTATAGGAAAAATGTCTCCGAATCAAAAGTTTTTTCTATAGGAAAAATAATCAAAAACTTTATCTATAGGAAAAATGTCTTAAAATCGGATGATTTTTCTATAGGAAAAATTATTTTGAAATCTAAGACATTCCTTAAGCAAAAATTTTTCAAAATTTGAGATACATTTTATATAGAAAAAACTACTACGAACCTAAACTTCTTATGTAGAAATTTTTTTTTCGGAATTTAAGACTTTTTCTATAGGAAGAATACCTGAGAGTCTGATACTTTTTCTACAGAAAAAAATTCTTAGAAGCTCAAACTTTCATTATCAAAAATGTCTTAGAACCTGATTCTAGTTCTTTAGAAAAAATGTCTTAGACTTTGTCTATGGGAAATTGTCTTAGAAATAATGCATTTTCTACAGGCATAGTGTAAAAGAATCTATAAAAATGCCTAAAAAAATTTCAAATAGCATTAAGGCCAAAAATTGAATCCGAGGAATTGTCTAAGGAAAAAGCTTTTAGAATCATACACTTAAAATATTTTGTAGGCAAAAACAAATGAAAAACACATTTCAAACAAGTCATAAAACAATTGACAACCATCCCAGTAATTATTCATTTATTTTAACACACATCAACATTTATTTTTTACTGTTCATAAAATTTTCTAAAATAAATAACATTGAACATTAAAAAATATCGTCACTTTCATTTTTTTTACCAACAAATTAACAAAAAATAACCTACGAAAACATTAAAAATTAATGATTGTTGTGTTATTTTTACCAACAAATTCAAAAAAAAAAAATTACCTACGAAAATATTAAAAAATAACTTACGAAATGGTTATTTTTAAAATTTTTCTAATGAATTATTTTTTAATAAAATTTTGGTGAATCGATCCCGCAATCAACTACATTCTGGCCAGACACTCTACCCGTCGTGCCAAAGCTACTTGATAAAAACATGTTTTTATATTTCTATCAATAATTTTTTGAATTTTTTTTCTACAAAAAAATAACCCACACAGGCAGGTAAAAACTAAAAAAAATGACTTACACATATCATTAAAAATTAAAGAAGAATCACTTATTTTTACTTACAGAACAAAAATAAATGACTTTAAAAATTGAATGTTAATGAAAGTCTTTATTTTTGTATGTTGTTATTTTTGAAACAAAGAAACTGAACATTAAACAAATGTTTTTTCTTTTAATAACGACAAACCGTAAAACTTTTTAAACAAACCACAAACAGTTAACGACATAATGTTTTGAGTGTAGAATTTTTCAATAAAAAAAAATCTCAGAACCTGAGGAAAATGTTGCTAAATTTGAGAATTTGGTTATATTTTTCTAAAAATTGTATTTTCATATCTAATTATCATGGCCAGAAACTTCGTGCACTAAAAAACTGTGTTTTAAACGCCTCAAATATGCACTAAAAATCCTAGAATATGCACTAAAAACTATACAAAGATGCACTAAAAAATATGAAAATTAATATAAAAATAGCTCATTATTACTTTAATGAAGAAAAATCTCTAGACATTTCAAACTTTTTTTTAAATTTTTTGAAATTTTTTTTTACTTTGTTAGTTTATTTATTCGGTCAGACAAGTATATCATTAGTTTGGTCAGACAAGTATTTCGGGTTCAAAAAATAATTTTAAGTCCACTTGGGCAAAAAATTTAAAAAGTCTAACAAAACGTTCACTAAAATTAGATAACATAAGCTTATACTATGCATTCATAGCAAAATATGCAAAAAAATGCATTTTCGGTAAAATATGCAAAAATATGCACTAACGAATCAATGTCATTTTCAAGCAAATTCTTTGATTCGTAAAGATATTTGGTTTATGCTGTTCTAAGACTAACAGGAAAAAACATGCATTTTAACCCTCTCCTTGCACATTACTAGGGTTGATGTCGACTAATTATCTTTCCGAATCAAGAAATGGCATCGATTTGTTTTTGGAAAATTTTGCATATTTTGGTGAAAATGCATATTTTTGCATACTTATGTTTTAAAAGCATATTTTGTGCATAATTCCAACTTTTAAGTGCATATTTTTTATATTTTGGCATAAATAAGCAAAATCACAAAATGAATTTTTATACTATGTATTCATAGCAAAATATGCAAAAATATGCATTTTCGGTAAAATATGCAAAAATTTGCACTAACGAATCAATGTCATTTTCAAGCAAATTCTTTGATACGTAAAGATATTTGGTTTATGCTGTTCTAAGACTAACAGGAAAAAACATGCATTTTAACCCTCTCCTTGCACATTACTAGAGTTGTGATTTCCATGAAAATTCATGTTTTCTGTCAATAGTCTAATAACGAAGTCGACCAATTATCTTTCCGAATCAAGAAATGGCATCGATTTGTTTTTGGAAAATTTAGCATATATTGGTGAAAATGCATATTATTGCATATTTATGTTTTAAAAGCATATTTTGTGCATAATTCCAACTTTTAAGTGCATATTTTTTTATATTTTGGCAGAAATAAGCAAAATCACAAAATGAAATTTTCTTTGTTTCAAAAACTTTTTTAAAATTTTAAAAATTTATTTTGAAAATAAGAAAAAAAAAATTCTTTTGATTTATTTTAATGTTACTATATCCGGCGTTAATATTTGCTTTTTACAAAGTTTTTCGTAAGAAGAAAACATTTTTATTGCACACATTTTATTTTGTAGTGAATATATTAAGGTTTTTTAGTGCATATTTTACATTTTTTAGCGAATGAAAATCTCAGCCCTACGCATTACTAAAATTATATATACCCTCTATCACTAGAGTGGAGGGTATAAAAATATTCATCAGCTGGTGACTCCCGAATCGAGCACCTTGTAAAATTACAAAATTATTGGTAAACAGCTTGTAACATTACTAGGAATTCTTGTCAAATAGAGGTAACAAAAAAAAAGTTACAATCTTTTCTTGTAATTTTACAAAGTTTTTTTTTTAGTGTATATGGGGCATTCCATGTCAAATCAGACACTTTGAAAAACTTTTTTTTAGATTTTCCCAATTTATTTACAGTTTTTAGTACCCTTCGAAAACTCCTTCGTAGTAAATTTTCAGAATTTTTTGATGACCCGTTCAAAAAATATAAAATTTTTAAAAATTAGTAGTTTGTTCCTTTACTCAAACTTCTTTTACTCATAACTTCTTCAATAATGGTCCAAATTGCAATTTTTTTTTTTTTCAAAATTTTTGTTTTTTTACGTACTTTTTAAAAAAAAAATTAACAAATTCTTAAAGGCGCTCTAGTTTGCGATTTTTTAGTTTTAAAAATTAAATCTCATTTTTCAAAATGTTTGTATTCTTCGATTTTTTTTTTAATTTTTTTGTGTAAAACTTCCATCGATTCTACAAATTTTTTGCTCAGGAGGATCGTGGGATAACGATTATTACTATTTTTTAAAATTTTTTGAAAAATTTTTATTGTAATTTTCCCATCTTAAAATCATTTATATTGCTCCAATGGTGCGTCATAGAGGGGTCATTTCCAAGACCGACCCCCATTACTTTTTACGTCTAAACATTTCTTCGGAAGAAACAAATACCCTATCTCCAATTTCTAAGGGGGCTCCCACACAAAATGTCATTTCTTAAAATTTGCTCCAACCGCTCTAACTGCCCTAAGAGTGCCCTTAGAGCAACAAAATGTATGACCGACCCATAATATTTTTTTAGTCCAAACATTTTCTCTGAACGCACCTACCCTCTATCTTCAACTGTTACGGCGGTCACCATACAATTTTTTTTTATTTTTTGTAAATTTGTTTTATTTAATCAGCTTCTACCGGTCCAATGGTGCATCCGATAGGGGTCATTAGTGAGACCGACCCCCATTTATTTTTACTCTACAACATTCTTCTAAAGCATACCTACGCTCTATCACCACTGCCAAAGTAGGCTCCCATACAAATAACAGATGGAGCAAATTTTATAAAAACTTAATTTTAAATGGAAGCCTACTTAGGGAGTGGAGATAGGGCGTAGGTATGCTTTAGAAAAATGTTGTAGGGTAAAAATAAATGGGGGTCGGTCTCACTAATGACCCCTCTCGGACGCATCATTGGACCAGTAGAAGCTGATTAAATAAAACAAATTTACAAAAAATCAAAAAAATTGTATGGGGACCGCCTTTACAGTTGAAGATAGAGGGCAGGTGCGTTCAGAGAAAATGTTTGGACTAAAAAAATATTATGGGTCGGTCATACATTTTGTTGCTCTAAGGGCACTCTTAGGGCAGTTAGAGCGGTTGGAACAAATTTTAAGAAATGTCGTTTTGTGTGGGAGCCCCCTTAGAAATTGGAGATAGGGTATAAGTTTGTTCTAAAGAAATGTTTAGACGTAAAAATTAATGGGGGTCGGTCTTGGAAATGACCCCTCTATGACGCACCATTGGAGCAGTAGAAATGATTTTAAGATTGGAAAATTACAAAAACTAATTTTCAAAAAATTTTAAAAAATAGTAATAATCGTTATCCCACGATCCTCCTGGGCAAAAAATTTGTAGAATCGATCGAAGTTTTACACAAAAAAATTAAAAAAAAAAATCGAAGAGTACAACATTTTCAAAAAAAAGATTTAATTTTTAAAACTAAAAAATCGCATATTAGAGCGCCTTTAAGAATTTTTTGGGATTTTTTTTTTAAAGTACGTAAAAAAAACAAAAATTTTGAAAGAAAAAATTTGCAATTTGGACCATTATTGAAGAAGTTATGAGTAAAGGAACAAACTACCAATTTTTAAAAATTTGATATTTTTTGAACGGGTCATCAAAAAATTCTGAAAATTTACCACGAAAGAGCTTACGAAGGATACTAAAAACTGTAAACAAATTGGGAAAATCTAAAAAAAAAGTTTTTCAAAGTGTCCGATTTGACATGGAATGCCCCATATATTTTGGTAAATAGTATTGACCAGATCTTGACGAGATCGAAACACGTGTCGACTAAGTCTTGCAAATATTATCAACATGAATACATTTAAAACAGAACAATAATTTTAGTGAAAATTATTCTATGCGGATATCATAATTTTAATTAATAAAGAAAAATTACCTCGAGCTAGAATAACCCTAATCAAAATATAAATTTAATTATTTTTATTACTATCTCTTTTCAGCACCCAATGAAACTGTGATTTTCCAAAAAATCTCCAACGAAATGTCCCACTTACCTATTGAGGATTTATTTAATGAGGATTACCAAAATCGTAATATCAACAGCACCTGTGCCTGGTATCCATCATTTGCCGATATACAAATACATAATGATTATTGGCAAGAATTTCACAATACCAACATAACCTATTTTATATATAATGCTTATTTGGACAGAAGACCTACAGTGGTTAAAAATGAACCTGTTATAAGAATTATAACAATGATACATTTTCTATCACCCAATGATACCGATTATCCGAAAACATATTGCCAACTGTGGTATGAAGAACAAACTGAACCGATTATAGTGGAAACAAAAGATTTACGTAGGATCTGGTATTATGAATGGGGTCATGGACCAGAAAATAATTACGGACATTTATTAACCTGTGCTCTGCCAAAGGAACAAAAAGATTGGATACCAAAGACAGTATCATTGGTAGCACAACCCTGTGATAAAGCCACTAATAATGTACGAGTAACATATATTCCCTTAAAGAATAACCAAGTCAAACAAGAATTTGCGGTATGTGTTAAGGCCTTAAATTATCCTCACATAGATATGTCCCATCGTTTTGTTGAATACATAGAAACTTTACGTACTTTGGGAGCTAAGAAAATAGTATTCTATGGTTATCAGATTCATCCAAATGCTACAAAAGTTTTTAATTATTATGCAAAAGAGAATTTCATAGAATATTATCAAACCTCATCTTCCTTGGAAACTTCAAATTTAGCAGAATATCGTAATATGGGTTTGACTAAAAATTATTTCCCTTATATATTACATGAAGTTATAGCCCTCACTGATTGTCTATATCGTAATATGTATTTATATGATTATGTGGCAGCCGTTGATACTGATGAAGTTATTATGCCTCTATCAAATTTTACTAACTGGCATGATTTAGTAGAATTTGGTGAACATACTACCCAGGATAATTGTAATAAATTTGCCAGTTTTTGTTTTCTGTGCACCTATTTTCCACGTTATCCAGAGAAACCAAAGTACTCTAAAGAAATTCCCGAATATTTATATATGCTGCAACATGTTGAACGTGTTCGAGAACATCGAGCCTGGGGTGAAGCTATTAAATGTTTACATAATACCAATCGTGTTATATCTCTACACAATCATTTTTCTATGCATCAAGCTGAGGATGTTTGTGGCAGTTATACGTTTAGTGCCACCAAGGCACAATTGAATCATTATCGTGAACCGGATGATAAAGAAGCTTTAAATAATCCCATAATCGATACTAGTTTGTGGCGTTATAAAGATGAAATTACCAAACGTTCTATGAAAGTTTTTGAGGACCTAAATTTTATTCACAGGTTTAGTTTATATAAGAAAAAATAATTTTACAAAAATTTTATTATTTAATATTTTATTTTTTTGTTTACATTTTTTACAGAATTAAACCTTTGTTTTTTAATTATGAAAATCCCGTATTTGTTTGATGCTATATTTTAATACATTCAATGTAATAACTCTAAGAATTTACCGAAATATTGCTGAGAATGCCATATATTTCTAGCTAGCTATAAAACTAATTTTAATTGTACCTACTAAAAACTCTATGTGATTTTAATAAAAACAAGTAAAAAAGTTAAATTCGGCCTTGCCGAATGTAGTGATACCCTCCACAATTTCAAAAAGATTATTGCAAACAACTTTATTTAAAAGGAAATTACTTTTGAAAAAAAAAAAATTGAAAAAAAATTCCGCGAAAAAAAAATTTTGGTAAAAAAAAAAATCCGCGATTTTTTTCTTTTTTGTCAAAAAATATGTTCGTACTTGTTTAAATACCATTTGGTGTTCAATTATGTTCACATATGTCAACCAGAAGCCGAATTAAAGCATTTTGTATTTTTAGGTTATGTTGAATGTACTGAAATTTTTGAGGTGTGCTTACATTTTCGTTCATAACTTTTGAACCGCTGAACCGATATCGCTCAAATGCAATACCAAACTTCTCGGGAGAACTTCAAACATATATGTTAAGTTTCAGTCATCTCTGTGCAATATTTTGTCGGCGAGAGCATTTTCCACAGACAGACAGACAGACAGACGGACAGACGGACATCGCTAGAATGTCTTAAAATCGATCGGGCATCATGAATATATATACTTTATGGGGTCCCAGACCGATATTTCGATGAGTTACAAACGGAATGACAAACTTATATATACCCTCTATCACTAAGTGGAGGGTATAAAAATATGGAGTAAAAAAAGCTAAACACCAAAAATTTGTGTTGAAAATATCATTCCATATTGTTCCCTGCTCTATTTCATATTGTTCTCCGTTCTACGCCATTTCAATTCCAATTCCATCCCCATCTTCTAAGGTCATTATTATAGGAACAAAAAAAGTACCAAAAGTACACTTTATTACCCCCATTAGAAACGGAATTTCAAACAAGTAAAAAAGTTGAATTCGGCCTTGCCGAATGTAGTGATACCCTCCACAATTTCAAAAGATTATTGCAAAAAACTTTATTTAAAAGGAAATTACTTTTGAAAAAAAAAAATTTTGAAAAAAATTTCCACGAAACAAAATTCTGGTAAAAAAAAAATCCGCGATTTTTTTCTTTTTTTGTCAAAAAATATGTTCGTACTTGTTTAAATACCATTTGGTGTTCAATTATGTTCACATATGTCAACCAGAAGCCGAATTAGAGCATTTTGTATTTTTAGGTTATGTTGAATGTACTGAAATTTTTGAGGTGTGCTTACATTTTCGTTCATAACTTTTGAACCGCTGAACCGATATCGCTCAAATGCAATACCAAACTTCTCGGGAGAACTTCCAATATATATTTTAAGTTTCAGTCATCTCTGTGCAATATTTTGTCCGCAAGAGCATTTTCCACAGACAGACAGACAGACAGACAGACAGACAGACAGACAGACAGACAGACAGACAGACAGACAGACAGACAGACAGACAGACAGACAGACAGACAGACAGACAGACAGACAGACAGACAGACAGACAGACAGACGGACAGACGGACAGACGGACAGACGGACAGACGGACATCGCTAGAATGTCCTAAAATCGATCGGGCATCATGAATATATATACTTTATGGGGTCCCAGACCGATATTTCGATGAGTTACAAAAGGAATGACAAACTTATATATACCCTCTACAGGCGCGGATCCAGGAATTTCATTTGGGGGGGGAGATTTTTTTTTTTTTTTCAAAAAAAAGTTTATGAGATCGGAAAGCCATGAAGTTCGGTTTGATGTAGAAGGGGGGGGGGGGGGGGGGTGTTGTTAAAAACAAAAGAAAAAAAATTAAGTAAAAGCTATAGTATTTAAATTAGGCGCGACTTTTGGCGGAACTTTTTTAAATCAAAAAATATTTTTCACGAGGGAATCCTGACAGACCGATTTACTTCATAAATAACACCGTTTATAGTCAAACAATAAATATGACTGTCATAGCCAGTCACAACTATGAATAGACACATATTCATATTTTTCTAAACAAAAATTTATACTAAAACTCCAATATTTCGAAGACAAAAAAAATAGTTTTTTATCAACCTTTCCTTCACAAAATTTCTCAGATGTTGATACATTTTTACTACTTTAATTCTTAAATCATATTTTCTGTTGAAAAACTCTCAAATTCAACATTTTCTTAAAGAAAATGTCTCAGATTTCTAAATTTGTTTCTATAGAAATAATCTGAGATTCTGAGATATTCTTCCTACAAAAAAAATTGAATTCTGATTCTCATATTTTAAAGTAATTTTTCGATTCCAAGAACTATTTCGTATACAAACATTTTCAGATCCTGAAACACATTTTGTAAAAGGAAATTATCAGATACCAAGAAATTATCAGTTTCTAAAACATTTTATGAAGAAATTTTGATACACTTTTTTATACCCTCCACTCTAGTGATAGAGGGTATATATAAGTTTGTCATTCCGTTTGTAACACATCGAAATATTGGTCTAGGACCCCATAAAGAATATATATTCATGATCCTTGATCGATTTTAAGTCGATCTAGCGATGTCCGTCCGTCCGTCCGTCCGTCCGTCCGTCCGTCCGTCCGTCTGTCTGTCTGTCTGTCTGTCTGTCTGTCTGTCTGTCTGTCTGTCTGTCTGTCTGTCTGTCTGTCTGTCTGTCTGTCTGTCTGTCTGTCTGTCTGTCTGTCTGTCTGTCTGTCTGTCTGTCTGTCTGTCTGTCTGTCTGTCTGTCTGTCTGTCTGTCTGTCTGTCTGTCTGTCTGTCTGTCTGTCTGTCTGTCTGTCTGTCTGTCTGTCTGTCTGTCTGTCTGTCTGTCTGTCTGTCTGTCTGTCTGTCTGTCTGTCTGTCTGTCTGTCTGTCTGTCTGTCTGTCCGTTGAAAACACGCTAACTTTTGAAAGACTTTACGGAGGCTCCTGAAGTTTGACATATATGTTCTCCATTTACCGGGTCAGGTTGGTATTGCAATCCAGCGAAATCGGTCAAGTGGTTCAAAAGTTATGAGCAAAAGAGTAAATTTCGGCAAGGGTATTTTTCGAATTTACAAGATTAAAACCACTATAACTTTCGAAAGACAATTCTGAGGGGGCTGAAGCTTAGTATATATATTTGTCGTTCCCCAAGGCTATTTGGTTTAGAATTTCAGCAAAATCGGTTCAGTGGTTCAAAAGTTATAAGCTAAGGACTGAATTTCAGATTTGTTTCACCTTAAACTGTTGAAAACTCGTTAAACAAGTTTTAAAAGCATGTTGAAATACCAGTTTTGTAAAACATGTTGTTGTTTGTTTTCTTGTCGTGGGGTGCAGTTTAGTTGTTAGACAAGTAAATATTTGTTATTGTTTTGTTATTGTTAGTGTAACTGTATGTAACGGGAAAAAATCAAATAAAGTATGTGTATGATTGAATGTTAATTTGTTTTTGGTTTTTAAAGAAGAGTAATATAAAAACAAGTAGAAAAGTTAAATTCGACTTTGCCGAATCTATGAATACCCTCCACAATGCATTTTACTTAAAGGGTAGTACATTTTTTAACGTGAAAAAATTAACAATTTTGATTAGAAATATTTTATTTTGAGTAAAAAACTCTTTTTTTGTAATTTTTTTTTAAAGAAAAGAAAAATTACAATTTTTTTTTTTTGAGTGTAAAATTTTTTTCGAGTGTAATGTTTTTTTTACTGTAAAAATATTTCTGAGTGAATGCATGTACGTATGTACACAAAATATTGTCATTTTTGTAAAAAAAACTAAATTTTTTTTGTGTAAATTTTTTTTGGGTGTAAAATTTTTTTGAGTGTAAAATTTTTTTTGAGTGTAAAATTTTTTTCGAGTGCAATTTTTAAGTTACCAATGCTTTTAAGACTAAACAAGTTTAAAAAGCATTGCTTTAAAATTAAACCAGTTTGAAAAGCATTGTTTAGTTACCACCAATGCTTTTAAAACTTGTTAAAACACGAGGCATTTTAGATGAACCTAATCTGAAATTCAGGGTTTTGCTTATAACTTTTGAACCACTGGACCGATTGAGCTGAAATTTAATACCAAACAGACCCGGGGAATGGCAAAGATAAGTGTCAAGCTTCAATAGTCTCATTAATGTCTTTCGAAAGTTATCGTGTTTTTTATCTCGTAAATTCGCGAAACACCCTTGCCGAAATTTACTCTTTTGCTCATAACTTTTGAACCACTGGACCGATTTCGCTGGATTGCAATACCAACCTGACCAGGTAAATGCCCAACATATATGCCAAACTTCAGGAGCCTCCGTTAAGTCTTTCAAAAGTTAGCGTGTTTTCAACAGACAGACAGACAGACAGACAGACAGACGGACAGACGGACGGACGGACGGACGGACGGACGGACGGACGGACGGACATCGCTAGATCGTCTTAAAATCGATCGAGGATCATGAATATATATACTTTATGGGGTCCTAGACCAATATTTCGAGGTGTTACAAACGGAATGACAAACTTATATATACCCTCTATCACTAGAGTGGAGGGTATAAAAAGAGGAAAATATGTGAAATAGTTTTTTTTTGTATTACATATAGGTATAAAACAACAAAAATATTTTACAAAGTAATTTGTTACTCAAAGAAATTGTACACTAAAAAAATATTTACACTCAAAAAAAATGTTACACTCAAAAAAAAAATGTACACATTATTATTATTTTTTTTTTTTTGAATGAAATGGCAGACTCAAAAAAATGTTGACAGTCAAAAAAATTTTACACTCAAAAAAATTTGATTGATTAAAAGAAAGTTTGACTCAAAATAATATACATATTTCTAATAAAAAATTTGTAATACAATTTTTTGAATTTTTTTTTAGAAAATTACTATCAGATAACATTGTGGAGGGTATTCATAGATTCGACCAAGTCGAATTTAATTTTTCTACTTGTTAAAAATTAAATCTTAAATTTTATAGCATTTTTTAATAGAAAAATTTTACGGTTTTAATGCCAGCTAATGTTTTTTAAGACAATTTCTAAGATTCTTTAACATTTGTTTATAAAATAATTATTATTATTAGAAAAATTTACATATTTAGAGACACATTTCCTGTAGAAAAATTCCCAGGATTTTCCAACAGAAAAACTTTCATCAAAAAAATCTCCAACAGAAGAATTTGAATCTAAAAATTTTTTATACAAAAAAAAATCTCTCAAAATAGGTTTTGATAAACTTTTCATATAGAAAAATTAGCAGATCTAAAAGATATCTTAAAGAGAAAGAAAATATATTTCCTTATAGAACAACTCAGATTCTGAGCATTTTGCCTGTAGAAATCTTTCCGATTCTGAGATTTTTATTTTTTTTAAGTTCTTGGCCGATTCTGAAACATTTTTTCTAAGGAAAAATTCTAAATTGCTGAGGAATTTTTCCTTAAGAAAAGTTATAAGATATTTTTCTAAAAATTTTAGATAATTATTCAATAAAAAATTCTTACATTCAGAGTCAAATAAGTATCAAAACATTTTCTAAAAATAAAGTCTGGAATTCTGAGACATTTTTCTATAAAAATATAATACTTTTTCTTTAAGAAAGTTATTCGGTTAGAAAATGTCCACGACTTTTTTTTAAGTTTTTCAAATGAATTTTCATTAATTCCGAAACATTTTATCCCAAGGATGTAAAAAAATTCCTTAGGATGGAGACTGTGTGTGCTGACGAAAATCATCAGCACACATACATATACCTCTCCAAAGGATTTTTATACATTCTGGTCATTTGCTTTCGATCCTTGTTCCTTTCCTTTCCCTTCCCTTTTTCTTTTCCTTTTTTTCTTTTCCTTTTTTTCTTTTCCTTTTTTTCTTTTCTTTTCCTTTCTCTTTTTTTTTTTTTTCTTTTGAAATCGTTTTGGGGGGGGGGAGAAATCCCATTCTCCCCCCCCCCTGGATCCGCGCCTGCCCTCTATCACTAAGTGGAGGGTATAAAAATTAAATTTTCAAATTACACAGCTCAACATGAAAATGCGTATTGGATTCTGGTAAGTGATTTAGGTAGTGTTTGTTGCGCTGATTCCAAATCTGCAACCCAAATATGTCTATCACGTCAGGATTTTGAGTTATTGACATGCGATTGCACAGTGGTTTATAATCGATTTTTTTTGGAAATAATTCGGCCATTCAGTAAATACTATACCGATTGCAGTGAAATTTATACCGGTTATAGCTAACGTAAGCTCAAGTTTGGACGGACAACCCCACATGTCCAATAGGGGCGCCTCCAGGGCCCCCTAAAGTAGGTCACCTTTTGCATACAAAGGCTTTAAGTGCTTGCCAATTAGTTGTTTATTTTCCGATTTTTATGAAATTTTAATTTTTTTAAGGCGCTAGTAAATACCTAAAGAAAACATGCTTAAAATGGTCGCTATCTCTTTTACCTTCCGATTTATAGCCCTTTGAATGGGGAATTTTTTTTTTTTGCCAATCCTGGGCCAGTTTTTCGGGAATAGGAATGTCACCTTACGTCTGAAATTTTTCAAACATAAATTTTTAGTTAGCTAGATAAATTTGTGATATTTTAAAACTATAACGAATGAAATATTATTTTTTGTTAAAAAGTTACACGATGTTAAACTTAAAAAAAAATCAAAAAAAAAAAAAAAAATTGGGATTTTTTGCCCAAAAAGTACCATCACTCTTTTGCTTCCAGCTTAAAAGTTTCATTCAGAACATGTAAATTTTTTCTATTAATCTAAAAGGCAATTTCACGTAGATGATTTTAAAAAAATAGCGTGTCAAAATTTCCCCAGCCTCATCGAAAGTTGACCCATTTTTAACACAAATTTCAACTTTACCCCCCCCGGGAAAAAAGTGCACGCCCCTGTTGGACCTACCAATGCAAACGTAGATTCTTTAATATGTAAGTAGCTTACAACATGAATAGCTAATAATTCCCGCCTTTATTATAGGCGTGGCGGCAAAAATTGCAAAAAATCAGGTTTTTTGAAAAATGTTAACAAACAATTTGCGAATTGTGGGATTCCTTTCATCAAATCTTTATATTTTACTTTGTGTTTACATTTGCTATAATAAGACATATATAATTTTAAAATTTCATTAAAATATTTAAAAATCAAAAATTTTATTGCATATTGAAAATTTAATTTTTAAAATTTCGCCCAATTTTTTGAAAAAAATTTAATTTTGGGGAGCACCCTTAGAAAGTGGAGTAAGGGGGTAGGTATGTTCTGAAAAATGTTGGGGAGGAAAAAATAATGGGGGTCGGTCATACATTTTACCTCTCTGGGGTGAACCATGTGAGCGCTATGAGCTGATGTCTTAAAAAAAAAAAGAAATTATAAACAAAAAATGTATGGGGACCATCTTAAGGGTTGAAGATAGAAGGTAGGTATATTCTGAGAAAATGTTGGTATTAACAAGAGGGTTGCCCCTCTTCTAGGGGCAACCATGTGGCAGTTAGAGCGGTGACAGCAAATTTCATAAAAACGCAATTTTGTATGGAAGCCCCTTTAAGAAGTTGAGATAGGAAGTAGGTTCGTTCAGAAAAAATTTTTTGCTGTAAAAATTAAGGGGGGTCAGCCATACATTTGACTCCCCTTGGGGGAACCATGTGAGCGCTATAAGCTGATGTCCTAAAAAAACAAAATTTTAAACAACAAAAATGTATGGGGACCACCTTAAGCGTTGAAGATTGAGGGTAGGTAACTCGCGATGTTAACAACGTGTAGAAGAAATTAATATTTTTTTACTTATTAACAAAAATGTGTTGGTGTGTTAAGGAAATTTCCCCCAACCCGAATTAAAAAAAAAAAAAAACAAGTGAGAGTGTTACATTCGGCTGTGCCGAATCTTTTATGCCCTCCAAAATGTAAAAAACAATTTTAAAAAAATCTAGGGGCGTCTTTATTTTTTTTTGGGGGGGGGGAGTATTGGTGGAAGAGAAGATTGGTAGGGGGCACCTTCCCCTTGCGATTTTGAACTTCTTCTGAGATAAGAATGTTGCATTTGCTTAGCAAAAGTACAAAAAACCCTGCAAAAAATGCGGTTTTTCTTAGGTTGGTTTAGTTCTCTTAGGGGGAACTTTTTCCCCCTTGGTCCGATTTTGTCCATTTCCAAACTTAACCTGCCTAGGAGTATAAGACATATTCGTGCCAAACTTCGGAACTCTAGCTCTTTTATTTTGGACTGTAACGTGTCCTCTACAGACGGACTGACGGACGGACATTCATAGAATGTCTTAGAATCGATGACTGATCAATAAAATATATACTTTATGGGGTCCTAGACCGATATTTCGATGATATTACACGGAATGACAAAGTGAGTATACCCCCATACTGTGGTTGGAGGGTATAAAAAAAAAGGAAAAAGAAAAAAAAAGAAAGGAAGGAAGAGAAAGAAAACAAGTACGAGTTTTTAATTCAGCTGTGCCAAATTTTTGATAACCTCCAACATGTAAAAAAATTTAAAAAAATCATAAATTACAGGTGCTTTTTTGGTGGGGGTGGAGGTTGGCAGATTTTATTGGGGGTCACTTTCCCTCTCGGTTTATGTCTAAAAATTCATTTATTTTGCCCTAAATAATAATAAATAGGTTTGGTTCCTCAAAGAGGAACTTTTTTTCCCCTTGTCCGATTTTGCCCATCTCCGAACTTAACCAGCCAATGACCATAGGACATATTCTTACCGCACTTCAGAAGTCTAGCTCTTTTATTTTGGACTGTATCGTGTCCACTACATCCGGACAGGCGGACATCGCTATAATGTCTTCCAATCGATCACTGATCAATAATATATATAGTTTAAGAGGTCCCAGACCAATATTCCGATGCGTTGCACACGGAATGACAAAGTGAGTATACCCCCATACTGTGGTTGCACAGAAAAAAGCGAATTGTTATATTGACCCCCATATTTGTGAATACAATTAACTTTTTCACTGAAAGTGCTCCTATACGGAAATTTGTGATATCAACTAACTTTTGTAAATATTGATTGTTAAAAAAAATTGATAAAAGAGTTTGTAATAGTTCTCTAAAATTATTATTTCTATTGACAAACGTTCAAAATCTTATTTTTTTTTTCAACAAAGAAACTTAACAAACACAATTTGTTGATCTGACAAACGTAAAAAATTTCATTTTTTTTTTCAACAAAGAAATTCAACAAAAACTTTTTGTTGACATGATAAAATAATTTTGAAATAAAATTACTTGACTAAGTTTGTTGAAAACAAAATCGAAATTTTGTATTATGGACTAACTGGCGGCCGTTTTTACTAAATGTTTGGTTGATATCATGTTTTGTGGATTTACAATTGATATTTCGTCAGCTTATTATTGTTTTGCTCCATACGCCAACAACTCGGTGTCGAGAAAAACGATAAAATAGGTTTACCACAAATTTTCTCGAAATGTAATCGATGGATTTTATTTTAATGTTTACCATTTATTGCTACATATATTGTAAACAAAGCTTCTAGTTTTCAGACTTCTACATACAATAGATCAAAAGATTTTAAGCTTTTAAGAAAATAATATTATGCTCCATATCAAATTTTGCTTACACATTTGGGACTTTTGTGTGATATGGAGCAAATGAGTTCTCAATGCCAAACAAAATAACAATGAAACAAAAAGAGCTAGATCGATAAAACTGGGTATTTAGAACACTTATATAGTCAGGTTGCATGGCATTAAAAATGGGGATGATCGGTCAATGGACACGCCTACCTCCCACACAACCTAAATGGCAAATGTGACATTACTTGAAATGTTTCAATGTTACGGTATTAAAATTTGGTACGTAGAATAGTACCAACATAATTAATCTTCATTCCAAAAATATGCAAGATCCGTTAATTTTTAAATAATGTTTTTTCTTAGTAAATGCTGGATATCTCAAATTTGAAAAGAGGCTTTAAAAAACGGACTTCGGAATAAGAAAGAGGATATTTATATTATATATACTCAATTCCTAACTCATTTTTTTCAAAAATGGCGTATGAAGCAAAACAATAATAAAGCGACGATTTGTTGATTTAAATTTGACGATTTTATTTTCTGCGAACATAACGATTACAGAAATTTAGCGTTTTAACTGATGCTATGTGCATCGCTCTAACTGTCATGACCGACCCCCAATATTTTTTTAACCCCAAAATTTTCCCAAACCATATCTACCCTCTATCTTCAATTCTTAAGGTGGTCCCGCCACAATTTTCTGGAACAAACCTAGCCTCTAAATCCATCCCATAAGAAAGCTTTTATACAAAAGTTCCATTTAAAAAAAAATAAATCGTGAACCATTTTAAAAGTTTAAATTTTTATTATGCAACAAAATTTTTGGATTTAGGCACAACGTCATGAAATTGTGTATATAAATAGTTCTTACTAATTGAAATGTGATACAAAAAATAAGTTTTAATATTTGATACATTTCATAACCCAATTCCCAATTTCCTTTTTCAAAATTCAAAAAGTATGATTTGCAGTTTTTGCTGCCACACCCACAATAAAGGCGGTGTTAAAAATTCCCGCATGGTGTAAGCTACTTACATGATAGAACATTCATACCTGCCTTAATACTCTCATTAGGGTAGTGCGTTATTTTACAGTGGATTAAATCGATTTTCAGACCAAAAATGGGAAAATTTTGGAAGGGGTTGGCGGGCGCCATATTTACAACTCGGCCTCCATTTTGATTTTTAACCCATCAATGTTTTGTTTCATTTCAAACTAGCAGAAATAATCAACACGTTCACAGAAAAAAATAAAAAAAATATTTGATTAAATTTTTATTACTATTGAGTAAAAAATTACTCAATTTTGCACCAGTAAACGATTTAATATTATTGAGTAAATTTTTAATAAAAATTTATTAAATATTTAAAAAAAGTTTTAGTAAATTTATCTATTTATTTTTTAAAAAGTTTAAAAAAGTTTTAAATTTTTTTGCAAAAAAAAAAACTTGTTTTTTCAAACTTTACCAAACATATTTATGGGTCAAAAAAATAGGAAAATTTTATAAAGACGATTACAAACTTTCATATACATATATAAAAAACTATAAACCAAACGAGAATTCAAAAAACTATGAGAGAAAAAAACTATTAAATTTTTATTGAATTATTTACTTAAATTGTTATTAAAATTTTTAAGTAAATTTTTAATTGCGTCAATTAAAAAATTACTCAATTTTTGTTTTTAAGTTATTACTCAAATTTGTTTTCTCCAATTTTTTTCTGTGTTCTGAACAAAACTTTTTATCTAAAGTCAAAAGAGTGTTTGTGCTTTTTAGGAAAAACAAGTAAGAGTGTTAAATTCGGCTGTGCCGAATCTGTAATACACTCCAACATATAAAAAAAAATTAAATAAAAATTTCAGGGGCGTTTTATTTGGGGGGGGGGGGTCAGTAGGGGTCATTGGGGGACACATAAACCCATGCGGTAAATGCTTATAAATTCATTTATTATGCTTTTTGGGCTTAAGTAATACAATTTTATCATTATTTAAAAACATTTTTAACATCCACGCCCACAAAAGGGGGGCAGGCAAAAAAAACAATTTGTTTTATTTCCTAAGTCCAAGTGCAGGACTTTGAACTTTTTCTGACATCAAATTGTTTTATTTGCTTAACAAAAATACAAAAAAAAACTGTGAAAATATATTTTTCAGAGGTTAGTTAAGTTCTTCAAGGGGGAACTTTTTTCCCCCTGGTCCGATTTTGCCCATATACGAACTTAAACTGCCTAGAACTAAAAGACATATTCCTGCCAAACTTAACGAGTATATCTCTTTTATTTTGGACTGCATCGTGTCTTATACATACAGACGGACGGACATACGGACATTCTAGAAAAGTCTTAGAATCGATCATAGATCAATAATATATATACTTTATGGGATCCCTGACCGATATTTCGATGCGTTACAAACGGAATGACAAAGTGAGTATACCCCCATACTGTAGTCGGAGGGTATAAAAATCGCGTTTATTATTTGTTTTTTTTTTTTAATTTTTAACTTTTAAATGGTGTAACTTCTGACTTAAACAAGATACCGCTTAGTTTCTTATTTTGAAAAAATCTAAAATCTATCCAGTTTTCAAATGAAATTAGTTTAAAATAAATTGGCATAAATTCAACCGTGCTATTGGAAAGAATTTACGCGTTAGTTTGATTCTTACTCCTCAGCTCCACCTTTCATAATTATGTAGACATAAAACAACAAACACACACAAAACAATAAAAAATTGTTGTTTGTTCTTATTGTTTTCTGTGAGTTTGTTGTTTTATGTCTACATAATTATGAAAGGTGGAGCTGAAGGGTTATATTAAATACATTCCCAAATGTTTCGAAAATTCAAACCATTTTCTTAAATTTCTGAAAAATTTATTAAATAATTTCTTTAAAAATTTTCAATTTTCTTACACAACACATTCAATTTACCACCCACCTTGCTAAATAAAATCTGCTTATGGCACTTCTTACATGTAGCTCTACGTGTGAATACCGATTACTGTTTGTATTTATTGGTATGACAGCCGTGTGTATATTTGAGGTACAAAATTTTTACCTTCTACAAAGATTGTTACCACAATATGTAAATGTTTGGTAGTAAATGTACTTAGAATAAACCACATGTTTTAAACTATAACATGTTGCAAGCAATCAAAGACAATGTCTGAAGAAATTTAACTTTAAAACCTCATGATGCAGACGACGACAAAATGTCGTCTACTTGGGAAAAAAAACATGAAATGAACCATAAAGAAACAAAAGGAATTATGTATTTGCTTTTGAAGGTAAACCACAATGTAGAATTGTGTATAGGGGAGGTGAGGGGAGAGGCAAAGAAATATACCACATTGTTACTTACTCAAATGAATGAATTGGTTTTTGTTTAAAATTTGTGGGATTTTTTTTTTTTTTTGCCATGCATGTGCTTACACAATTTGATTTGAAGACTGTTGCCAATTGGAAATGACCAATAATAACTTTTTATAAAAAAATATTTGAGATTAAACATTTTAGTTTCTAGGACACCCCCAAAAATTAAATTTGCTAATTTTCATAGATTTATTAAATTAAAATCAACATAAATCAAACAGACAATATTCAAAACAATTTTAAATCAATCAAGTTAAGTACCCACACAGTGCGTATGATTAATGTTTAGCGTAAATGCTAATATTAATAATACGCCTCCTATACTAAAGTGGCCATAAAAATTATAGAATCACACCGAAATGAATTTAATAAATCTAATAAATTTTACTATAAGTACAGTACGGGTACACTCATTTTAAAAAAATACCGAACATACATCAGCCCCTCCTCCACTACCTAAGGAGGCTACCATACAAAATTGTATATTAAAAACAATTTACCACCGCTTAAAATGTCCCAAGAAGCGTATCCCAAGAAGTTATGGCCGACCTTTAATTAATTTTCATCCTTAAAATTACTTTAGAAAACAGAAAAAACAGATTTCCAATATAAAAGTCTCAAGCATATTGCTGATGGTCAAAGTCACAGATTCTGAAATAGTTTACCAATAGAAAAATATCAGATTTGAGATATATGACATACAGACAGTTTACTTAAAGAAAAATTATAAGATGCTGTGACATTTTTCCAATAGAAAAGCCAGAGGTGTTTTGCCCATAGAAACGCTTTTTGTGAAATTCTTGCTATAGAAAAGTCTTCCGATTCCAACACACTTTCTTGTAAAAAATGCCAGCGAATTTTTTACTCTTGCCCAAAACATTAAATCATGATAATGTTTTGCGGATGATTTGGGTGTACTTGCCAAAGCAAAGTTTTTTTTAGAAAAAATAATGTTATATTACTTTGCTATTCCATGCAAAACGAATTGAAATATCAGTCGAGGACCCCATTAAAAAACCAAAACAGCTGTACATTTCGTAAGTTAGTGCAAAAATAAGTGCAAAAAAGTGTTTTTACACTTTGGAGAGTATAAAAGATTCGGTACCAAAGAATATAACACTCTCACTTGTTTTATGTACATTTGATAAACAAATGGATAATGTTTATGCGAAAAGTTTAGACTTGGTGAAAAAGTAGTTTTTGTAAAAAAAAAACAAGTAAACAAATTATTGTCGGTCAAGACCGACCATATAATACCCTACACCAGAGTTTCCCGGAAAATGGGTCCCATGGACCGATTAGATCTATATTTTGTCAAATCTTTAATAAGTGTAAAAAACACTCACAAATCAAATTTGAGTGAAATAGGCTTCTATTTGTTGACAGTAAACCGCTTTAACTGAATATCGGGCGAAATTTTCACAAGGGGCCTGAGTCCAAAACTGGTCCGATGATTATCAGGATTGATAAGGTTATTTAAGTACGCGTTTAACATACACAAAAAAAACTTTAATTAAATATTTTCTATTTTCATGAAATTTTAGAGATTTATGTGAAAATCGGGAAGGTGGTTTGTATGGGGACTACAAGAAGAACTGGTCCGATTTCTTTGAAATTCGCAATGATGATTTGTGAAGACAAAACAAGTTTACCTTCCAAATTTCAAAGCGATTCCTTCTATAATATGGTTATTAGAGTCATTTGAGCCAAAACTAAAGAGGACCTTTGTATGGGGGCTAGGTCTAAATATGGACCGATTTTTTCCAATTTCAATAGGCTTCGTCCTTGGGCCAAGGGAGACTTAAGTTTCAAATTTCAAGTCAATTGATTAAAAATTGCGACCTGTATCGTGTTTACACCGTTTACATGGACAGACAGACAGACGGACGGACGGACATCGCTAAATCGACTCAAAAAGTGATTCTGAGTCGATCGGTATACTTAATCGTGGGTCTGGGACCAATATTTCGGGTAGTTACAGACATCAGCACAAACTCATTATACCCTGTACCAAAGTATGGTGTAGGGTATAATGATTTTCTTTCCACGAAAAACAAAATTATGTTAAAAAAAATTTAATGAACCCAAAATTTTATGAACCCAAATGGTGAACGAAAATTTTGATGAAAAAAAGTTTTTGATGAAAAGAAAAATTTTTTGATGCAAAAAAAATTCATGAGAAAAAATTTGATGAAAAAAAATATAATAAAAAAAAATTTACAAAAAAAAAAATTTGATGAAAAAAAAAATTGATAAAAAAAAATTAGTGAAAAAAAAAATTTATCAAAAAAAAAATTGATGACAAAAAAAAATTGATGAAAAAAAAATTTTATGAAAAAAAAAATGATGAAAAAAAAATTTATACACAAAAAAAAAAAAATTGATAAAAAAAATGATGAAAAAAAAAAATTTGATGAAAAAAAAATTTATGAAAAAAAAATTGATGAAAAAAAAATTGATACAAAAAAAAAATTGATAAAAAAAAATGATGAAAAAAAAAATTTGATACAAAAAAAAAAAAAAAAATTTATAAAAAAAAAAAATAAAATTTATAAAAAAAAAATGATGAAAAAAAAGTTTGATAAAAAAAAAAAAATTTATGAAAAAAAAAAATTATGAAAAAAAAAATTTATGAAAAAAAAGTTTGATGAAAAAAAATTGATACAAAAAAAAATTTGATGGAAAAAAAATTGATAAAAAAAATTTGATGAAAAAAATTAATGAAAAAAAAAAATGAAAAAAAAAATGAAAAAAAAAAATTGATAAAAAAAACAAAATGATGAAAAAATAGTTTGATAAAAAAAAAAAAAAATTATGAAAAAAAAAAATTGATGAAAAAAAAATTTTGATAAAAAAAATTTATGAAAAAAAAAAAAAATGATGAAAAAAAAGTTTGAGAAAAAAAAAATTGATGAAAAATAAAAATTTTGATGAAAAAAAAATTTTTTTTGTTGAAAAATAATTATGTTTCTTTTTATTCACCAGCTGGTGAAAAACGGTTTTATTCACCACGAGGTGAATTATTATTTGGGCCGGTGTTTTATAAAATATTTGTAATAAAAAAAACATATATTATTTGTATGAAAAAACCATATACATAAGTATTTTTTTAAATAATTACAAAAATTAAAAAAACCCTGTCCCAAAAAAAAAAAAAATCTGTACTTAATTTTATGTAAAAAATGCTGTTTTCATTTTATGCAGGTTTCAAAAAAAAAAATTAAGTGGGATAAAGTTTTAAAAAATGCATTCAAAAATTGCATTTGCTTTAAAAATGCATTTTAAAAAAAAAAAAAAAAAATTTAAGTACATTCGTATACAAAAGGACAATTGTTAGAGTCGAATACTTTTTTAATCGTAAAAATCAAATAAATACTTTCAAAGCTATGGCTCTTCTAAGTTACATACTTTTTTGATAAAATTACAGAATAAACATAAAATTGATTTTTTGTATGGAAAAATCTCATAAGAAGTTTTTAAAAAAATTACGAAAGGTGAAAAACCCCGACGGCCCCAGAAAATCTGCACTTAGTTTTATGTAAAAAATGTTAATCTTTCGATTTATGCAAGTTTCCGAAAAATCGAAGGGGGATAAAGTTTTGAAAAATGCATATAAAAACTGCATTTTCATCAAAAACGTACATTTTTAGAAAAATATTTTTTCAAGGGCGTTGGTATAAAAAACGACGATTGTTAGAGTCAAATGCTTTTTGAATGGTAGAATTCGGATAAATACTTTCGAATACATGGCTCTTCAAAATATCATACTTTTTTGATTTTTTCACTTTTTGAAGAAAATAAAATTCGCGAAAAAAATCGCGATTTTTTTCCATTTAAAAAAATGAAAGTGGATGTATTTTGTTGGCTCCATAGTACTAATCATTAATTTTTAATGTTAGGTGGCGCTGTTGTAGTCATAATTTAATTTTTGGTATTTATGGTACGATTTGGTTGAAATTCACAATATATTTTCTTAAACAAAAATAAGTTTACTGATAAAATATGGACCCGGTAGATGGCGCTGGGGTGAAGTTATTAACAAATTTTTTTATTTCAGGGAAATTTTACGGCACTTTAGAATCTATATATATTTCGTCGTGAGAAAATTATAATGTATGAATGGACCCTATATATGGCACAGAGAAGAAGCTATTTAGATGTTCATGTCTAATTCAACCCGGGCAACGCCGGGCGCATCAGCTAGTAAAAGTATAAAAACATGTTTGTATCAAGTGACTTTGGCACGATGGGAAGAGTGTCTGGTCAGAATGTAGTTGATTGCGGGATTAATTCCCCAAAATTTTGGTAAAATTTTTTTAAAAAATAATAACCTACGAAATCATTAATTTTTAATGTTTTTGTAGGTATTCTTTTTTTTTTTTTTAATTTGTTGGTAAAAATAACGCAACAATTATTAATTTTTAATGTTTTCGTAGGTTATTTTTTTCGAATTTGTTGGTAAAAAAATGAAAGTGACATTATTTTTTATGTTCAATGTTATTTATTTTAGAAAATGTTATGAACAGTAAAAAATAAATGTTGATGTTTGTTGAAACAAATGAATAATTACTGGGATGGTTTTCAAATGTTTTATCACTTGTTTTAAATATGTTTTTCATTTGTTTTTGTCTACAAAATATTTTAAGTGTAAATAAATGATCTTAGAAGCTTGAAATTTGGAAAGAAGGGCTCTTCGGTGAAAAAAAAACTTTCTGCATAAAGAATTTTTTTAAAATTCCGCTTCTAAAGCTGTAAAAAAGTGCACTTTTTGTACTCAAAAAATTATGTCATTAACTGTTTCACTCAAAATATTTTGTAGGCAAAAACAAATGAAAAACACACTTAAAACCGGTGAATAAACAATTGAAAACCATTCCAGTAATTATTCATTTGTTTTAACAAACATCAACATTTATTTTTTACTGTTGACAAAATTTTCTAAAATAAATAACATTAAACATTAAAAAATTACGTTTTTTTCACTCTTTTTTACCAACAAATTCGAAAAAAATAACCAACGAATACATTAAAAATTAATGATAGTTCTGTTATTTTTACCAACAAATTTCAAAAAAATAACCTACGAAAACAATAAAAATTAATGATTTCGTAGGTAATTTTTTAAAATTTTTTATTGAAATATTTTTTTTTTAATTTTTAATAAAATTTTTGGGGAATCGATCCCGCAATCAACTACATTCTGGCCAGACACTCTACCCATCGTGCCAAAGTCACTTGATACAAACATGTTTTTATAATTCTATAAATAATTTTGTTGATTTTTTTTTTCTACAAAAAAATAACTGACTTGTGTAAGTAAAAACTAACGATATTTCATTAAAAAATACCAACAATTTAAAAAAAAAAATACTGACACAAATCTTTAAAAATCAAAAGAATAATCAGTAGTTTTTACTTACAGAACAAAAATAAATGACTTTAAAAGTTAAATGTTAATGAAAGTCTTTATTTTTTAGTGTCTTATTTTTGAAACAAAGGACTGAAGTAGTCATTAATAAAAACTGAACATCAAACAAATGTTTTTTCTTTTAAAAACGACTAAACGGAAAACTTTTTAAATAACCTACAAACAGTTAATGACATAATTTTTTGAGTGTTGTAGTTTATTTAAAAAGTTTTACGTTTTGTCGTTTTAAAAGAAAAAACATTAGTTTAATGTTCAATTTTTTTAAATGACTATTTCTCTTCTTTGTTTCAAAAATAACAACATAAAAAATAATGACTTTCATTAACATTCAATTTTTAAAGTCATTTATTTTTGTTCTGTAAGTAAAAACAAGTAAGAAAATTATAGTCGGTCAAGACCGACCATATAATACCCTACACCAGAGTTTCCCGGAAAATGATTCCCATGGACCGATTAGATCTATATGTTTTAAAATCTTTAATAAGTGTAAAAAACACTCACAAATCAAATTTGAGTGAAATAGGCTTCTATTTGTTAACAATAAACCGCTTAAACTGAATATCGGGCGAAATTTTCACAAGGGGCCTGAGTCCAAAACTGGTCCGATGATTACAAGGTTTGATAAGGTTATTTAAGTACGCGTTTAACATACACAAACAAAATTTTAATTAAATATTTTCTATTTTCATGAAATTTGAGACATTTATGTGAAAATCGGGAAGGTGGTTTGTATGGGGGCTACAAGAAGAACTGGTCCGATTTCTTTGAAATTCGGAATGGTGATTTGCGAAGACAAAACATGTTTACCTTCCAAATTTCAAAAAGATACCTATTATAATACGGTTATTAGAGTCATTTGAGCCAAAACTAAAGAGGACCTTTGTATGGGGGCTAGGTCTAAATATGGACCGATTTTTTCCAATTTCAATAGGCTTCGTCCTTGGGCCAAGAGAAGCTTAAGTTACAAATTTCAAGTCAATTGATTCAAAATTGCGACCTGTATCGTGTTTACACCGTTTACATGGACAGACAGACGGACGGACGGACGGACGGACATCGCTAAATCGACTCAAAAAGTGATTCTGAGTCGATCGGTATACTTAAAGGTGGGTCTTGGACCAATATTTCGGGTAGTTACAAACATCAGCACAAACTCATTATACCCTGTAACACAGTGTGGTGTAGGGTATAATGAGTGATTTTTCTTTCATTTTTAATGATTTCTATACGTTATTTTTTTTTTAATTGTTGACATTTTTAAAGAAAAAATAGTTAGTTTTACCTACTTGAGTGGGTTATTTTTTTGCAGAAAAAAATACAAAAAATTATTTATAGAAATATAAAAACATATTTGTATCAAGTGACTTTGGCACGATGGGTAGAGTGTCTGAACAGAATGTAGTTGATTGCAGGATCGATTCCCCAAAATTTTATTAAAAATTTTTTAAAATATAATACAATAGAAAAATTTTAAAAATAACCTACGAAATCATTAATTTTTAATGTTTTCGTAGATATTTTTTTTTTAATTTGATGGTAAAAATATCATACTAATCATTAATTATACCCTACACCACTCTGTGGTACAGGGTATAATGAGTTTGTGCTGATGTTTGTAACTACCCGAAATATTGGTCCTAGACCTACCTTCAAGTATACCGATCGACTCAGAATTACTTTTTGAGTCGATTTAGCGATGTCCGTCCGTCCGTCTGTCCGTCCGTCTGTCCATCTATCGGTTTAAGCACGATACAGGTCGCAATGTTTCATCAATTGGCTTGAAATTTGAAACTTAAGCATCTTTTGGTCCAAGGACGAAGCCTATTGAAATTGGAGAAAATCGGTCCATTTTAAGACCTAGCCCCATACAAACGCCCCCTTTGGATTCGGCTTAAATGACTCCTATAACCGTATTAAAATAGATATCGCGTTTAAATTCAGCAGGTAATCAAATTTTATATGCACAAATCACCTTTTAAATTTCAAAGGAATCGGGTCAGTCCTTCTGGTAGCCCCCATACAAACCACCTTCCCGATATTCACATAATTCCCTCAAAATTCATATAATTGGAAATATTTGATAAAAATTTTATTTTTAGGTGTAAAACGTGTACTTCAGTAACCAAATCAAATCGGAATATAATTGGACCATTTTTGGACTTAGTCCCCCGTATAAAAATTTCAACCGATATTCAGTTAAATTGGTTTATTGACAAAAAATGAACCAATTACACTAATATTTGATCTGTGTGTCTTTTCTGCACTAAATAAAGATCTAACAAAAGACAGATACAATCGGTCCATGTTTGGACTTGGGACCCATTTTCCAGAAAACACTGGTGTAGGGTATCATATGGTCGGTCTTGACCTACTATAACTTTCTTGCTTGTTTTTAATGTTTTCGTAGGTCATTTTTTTTTCGACTTATTGTTAGTTGATAAAAAAATTAAATTTATGTTAGAAAATTTTATGAACTGTAAAAAATAAATGTTGACTTATTTTTATTAAAATTATTTTTTTACTATTTTTTTTTTTTTCACGCAAAATATTTGCCAATTAATTTCATTCCCCATTATAAGGGTTCGAAAATTGTCATTATAACGTACCAGCGAAGTTGTTTGAATTTTATTGTTTAAACTATTCTATGAAATATTTTTTAATGAAAAGTTTTAAATAAAACAGAGACTCAGTAGGAGGAAATTTCAGAAATTGGGATTCTAATCCTGATCCGACTATTATCCGGTATTTAAGGAGTGAGATCATAAAAATGTTAACACACATAAAGTTAAAGAAAAAACAGACTACTGAATTTTAAGACTTCAAACCAAATTTTTATTAAATAAAATTTAATACAAAATCATAACAAAAAAACCGCATGGAACTCTAACCACTACGAACAAAGTTATCCACTTTTTCCGGAAACCCTCCCATTAAGGCTTTTATGGTAGTTTCTGTCACCTTTTTAGAGCAGGTGGTCCATCTACGTTTGAAATCTTGCATGTCCTGGGAGACCTTTTTTGTGCCCTTTAATTCTTTTTTAACAAGAGCCCAATATCTCTCCACTGGCCTGAGCTCCGGGCAGTTTGGTGGATTTGCCTCTCTTGGTACAAAAACCACATTATTATCATTATACCACTCCAGCGCTTTCTTGCTGTAGTGACAAGATGCTAAATCGGGCCAAAAGTAAGTGGATACATTGTGCTGACTCAAGAACGGAAGAAGTCTCTTCTGCAAACACTCCTTGATATAAATTTCGCTGTTTATAAAGCCAGATGTCACAAATGACTGGCTTCTTTGGCCGCAGCTACATATGGCTTGCCATACTAGGAATTTTTTGGGGAATTTCGTTTGCTTTTTTGACCGAAATTTTTCCGCAACATTTCCTCGAACATCGGAAACATAAAATTCTTGACCAGGGAGCTGCGCAAAATCAGCCAGGACATAAGTTTCGTCGTCCATTACACAACAGTTGTATTTTTTTATAAAATTTGATTTCAATTTTCTAGCTCTGGTTTTGGCCTCCAAATTTTTAAAAGCGTTTCTATCGGGAACTTTTTGAACTTTGTAGGACTTTAGTCCCGCCTTACGTTTCACTTTACGTACAAAAAAGTCTGAGCATTGGGCTAACCGAGCTGTTTTTCTGCCAGATGTGTTAGGAGCTCTCTTAAGGATGCTTTTAACTTTATATGCCTTACCAATGTTACGATAACCAGTCGTTGTTCCTGTTCCCGGCTTCCTTTCAATTGTTAGGTGTTCCAGATACCTTTTTACCACTTTTGAAACTGTTTGGCGGCATACATTAGTTTCTTTGGCAATTTTTTTGTATGTCCATGTTTGGTTTTGTTGAAAATATTTAATTATTTTTGAACGCACTTTTCTTTCATCGTCCATTGTGTAAAAAATTGCAAATTAAAACTCATGATGTAAATTAATTTATTAACTGACATATTTTTAAAATGTAAACTGCCGAAAAAAAAAAAAATTGGAAGCTTTACACCAAAGTTGTAGGCAAAAATGTGTGTTAACATTTTTATGATCTCACTCCTTAATATTACCGGCAACGAAGTTCCGGTGGGCGTGCTTGTCTACCACAAACAAAAAAATTTCCAATGATCGACTTTCATAGTATTTAGGAACAAATTCATAAAATTTATTAACTTTTTCATAATACTTATAAACTTTTTCATAATACTTTTAAACTTTTTCATAGAATTTATGAATAAATCATAACATGAGAAATTTAAGAACTATTTAACATTTTTTTTCATAAATACTATGAAAAAGTTCAAAAATTTAATGACAAAGTTTATAATTTGCATGTATTTGTTCATAAATACTATGAATTTCCTTCATTGGCAAATGTTTTTTTTTCTGTGCATGAAATCCTACAATAGTTATAATTCCAATTGGTCCTTCATAATTTTCCAGATTTCAATCATTTAGTTATTATCAAAATATTTTAGTTTAATTGCTTATTTTCATTTGTCTTCCTGTAAAAAAGAAAAACCTTTTAAATAACTGCACATTTTCCTTACTAAACGAGTGTAAGTACTTATTTGTCATTTTACTCCTTTTTGTTTTCAAAATTGAAAAGAAACAAGTAGAAAAGTTAAATTCGACTTGGCCGAATCTATGAATACCCTCCACAATGCCCTTTTTAAGTTATAGTAAATTTTCTAGAGTGAAAAAATAACATTTTTGATTAGAAATATTTTATTTTGTTTAAAAAAACTTTTTTTTTTAACTAATTTTTGAAAAAAAAAAATTTACTAAATTTTTTTTTGGGTGTAAAATTTTTTTCGAGTGTATTTTTTTTTTTCTTTTAGTGTAAAAATATTTTTGAGTGACAAAAATGCGTTGTAAAATATTTTTGTGACTTACCAATGTTTTTAAAACCTGTTTAACGGGGTTTCAACACGTAAATTTAAGGTGAGGTGAATCTGACATTTACGGTTTTGCTAATAACTTTTGAACCACTGAACCGATTTGGCTGAAATTTAAAACGAACCGGACCAGAGGAACAGCAAATATATATGCCACACTTCAGCATCCTCAGAATTGCCGTTCGAAAGTTACCGTGTGTTTTATCTCGTAAATTCCAGAAAAACCCTTGCCGAAATTCACTCATTTGCTTATAACTTTTGAACCACTGGACCGATTTCGCTGGATTGCAATACCAACCTGACCAGGTAAATGCCCAACATATATGCCAAACTTCAGGAGCCTCCGTAAAGTCTTTTAAAAGTTAGCGTGTTTTCAACAGACAGACAGACAGACTGACAGACTGACAGACTGACAGACTGACAGACTGACAGACTGACAGACTGACAGACGGACAGACGGACGGACGGACGGACGGACGGACGGACATCGCTAGATCGTCTTAAAATCGATCGAGGATCATGAATATATATACTTTATGGGGTCCTAGACCAATATTTCGAGGTGTTACAAACGGAATGACAAACTTATATATACCCTCTATCACTAGAGTGGAGGGTATAAAAAACTACTAAAATAATTTTATTCTTCCACTTACTATTATTTGTGGAAACCACTCCCAGTACTTAAAATGTCTATGTACTAAACCATAATAAATAAGTAAGGAATGAAAAGAAGGCTCAAGCTGAATATAAGACACCCTACACCAAATTTTTTTAAAAAAAATTTAAGCTTTTTACCAAAAATTTTGTTATTTTACAAGATTTTTACCAATAAAATTGTAAATTTACAACTTTTTTGACGCTATAAAACTTACAAGGAATTCTCGTAAATTTACTAGATTTTTTTGTAAAAAAACCATTGAAATTTGCTAAGTTACAAAAAAAAATTGTAAAATTGAAAAAAAAAAATGTAAATTTCGATATAAAAAACGAGGAAAACTGTCAAATATTGGTAAAATGGGATTACGAAACCTTTTCTAGTAATTTGACAAGGTTTTTTTTTTGTGTTGTTCAGATTCTCGGTCTCAGAGATGTATAAACTTCTACTCAATCTTACTATTCTATACCACAAAGACTACAGGATATGCTACCTCCAATTTTATGAGAATTCCTAGTAAAAATCACGAACTTTTTTGTAGTTTCACAAGTTTTTTACCAATAAAATTGTTAATTTACACCTTTTTTGGCGCTATAAAACTTACAAGGAATTCTCGTAAATTTACTAGATTTTTTTTGTAAAAAACCATTGAAATTTGTAAAATTATAACAAAAAAATTGTAAAATTACAAAAAAATGTAAATTTCGATATAAAAAACGAGGAAAACTGTCAAATATTGGAAAAATGGGATTACGCAACCTTTTCTAGTAATTATACAAAGTTTTTTTTGTGTGTTGTTCAGATTCTTGGTCTCAAAGATGTATAAACTTCTACTCATTCTTACTATTCCGTACCATAACGACTACAGGATATGGAAAAAAAAACAAAAAAACATCAGAAACATCCTCTATCTACATTTCAGATTGTAGTAAATAATGAAAATGCATTAAAACCACAACTATATAAATATGTTTTTGTTTGTTCATGTGGTCACTGGCCACATATACTTCATGCCCAACTGGAGCATCAAGTAGCTGCATTAGAAATAAAATCACCTACAGCAGGAACGGATCCAAATTTAAGGTAAAGGAGGGAAACATTTTTTAAAGTCAGATTACGAAAAAAATTTCCTACAGAAAAATTCTTAGATTCTGAGATAGTTTTCTAATAGAAAAAGTCTCTGAAATTTCTTGGTGTAGAAAGATTTCCCTTTCCCACCACCAGCACCCTGTAGATCCGTTCCTGTCTTTGCTCTTTTAAAATTTTTAGTCTGACATATACAAATGCTATGTTTGTTTTGTAGATGAATTCATTTAACACTTTTACTTTAAGTAAAATTTCTACATATTCTGTTCTAGTGCATACTTTCAGGCTGTATCATTCTAAAATCACATACATAACTACAAAAAGAAAAAAGGTTTTTCTCATATTTTCTACATGGAAATATTTATATTTAAATTACTTTATTTGCAATTTTGTTGAAGTAAAATATTAATATTTAATTAATTGTGTTTTAAATAGTAATTTGTAAAATTACTTTTTCTCTGCAGCCAATCATCAGATGTTTGTTTATTTATCCTTAAATTATGCCAAGAATTTTCTGTAAATAGCATGCCAAAAGCATGCAATGTATTTTACATGAAAACTTAATTAACATCAGCAGTTGATTGGCAAAAACATTTTATCTAAATTTGTTTAATATCATAATTAATAATCTTATATAAATAAATTTAAAACACTTTAAAAGATTTTATATATTTCATTAAAAATTTATGTCAACTTTTAAAAAAAAAAATCTTCAAGTTTGCCTTTTGTCAGCAAATTCGAAGTGAAATATCTGTCAAGTCTTCAGAAAAAACTTCCGAAATTATGTTTTTGGATACTATCCCCATCGCGATAAATGTTGACAAATATATTAACTAGGGTTTTTCGCACGTGATTTACACAATTTTATCATTTATTAAAACATTTTTTTAAATCAACGCCCCCAAAAAGTGGCGGGAAAAAATATTACTTTTCTGATCCTTTAGATCCGTGTAAATGAAGAAAAATCCTTCATTTGTGGAAAAATTATACGTAAAAAAACATATAAAAATATTAGAGGTATTCAGAGTCTTGTTTCCAGCCCTGGCAATGTAGCAAAATAGTACTTCTATCAAAAAATACATGTATGTATTTTGAAAAGTAATTTTGAAAAGTGCTCTTTTACCACCAGTGCCAGGGCTGGCAAGCAAGACTCTGAATACCACTATTGAGTTTTCTGGAGTTTTTTTAATCCTTCAAGGGGGAACTTTTTCCCCTTGATCCGATTTGGCTCATTTACGAACTTGACTTTACCAGTAATATAAGACATATTCGTGCCAAACTTCGGGAGACTAGCTTATTTAGTTTTGACTGCATTGTGGTTTCAACAGACAGACAGATGACATAGTGAGTAGGGTATAAAAATACTGGGTAAAAAATGTAATTCCGTTTCGTTCCTTATTCTTTTCTTTTCCTTTTCGTTCCCAATTCTGTTTTATTTCATTTTTGGTTCATTCCGTTTTGTTTTACGTGGGTTTCATTTCCTTTGGTAAACACAAAAAAAAAACTTTTTCAAATTACTAGGAAAAGTCTCGTAATCCCATCTTACCAACATTGACAGTTTTTCTTGTTTTTTAACAAATCGAAATTTACATTTTTTTTTTATAATTTTACAATTTTTTTTTGTAATTTTACAAATTTCCAAGATAATTTTATAAAAAAAAATCTAGTAAATTCACGAGAATTCCTTGTAATTTTAATTTCGCCAAAAAACTGTAAATTTACAATTTTATTGGTAAAATGCTTGTAAAATTACTAGGAATTCTCGTAAAATAGGAGATAGCAAAAAATCTAGTAAAATAACGAAATCTCTTTGTAAGTTTTATTGTGTCAAAAAATTTGTAGATTTGCAATATTATTGGTAAAAACCTTGTAAAATTACAAAATTATTGGTAAAAATCTTGCAAAATTACTTAGAATTTTTGTCAAATAGGAGCTAGCAAAAAAAAAAAACAGAAACAAATTTTTCTTGTAATTTTACAATTTTTTTTTTAGTGTATAACATTCGTTTAAGAAATATAAAAGTTTTAAGGTTCTTTAGCTCAATATATACAAGAAGTACAATTAATTACACTTTTACCAATTCCTGCTCTTGAATTATATTTTTGTTCGATCATCCTGCATGACAAGTTTTGAGTTTTTTCCCAATGGTACACTCAAAAAAAAAACCTTGTTTAATTACAAGAAAAAATCTCGTTATCCCGTTTTACCAATATTTGATAGTTTTTCTTGTTTTTTAACAAATAATTATCGATCAAAATTTAAATTTTTGTGTAATTTTACAGTTTTTCTAGTAATTTTACAAATTGACAAGGTTTCTTAAAAAAAACTTGGAAATGTACGAGAATTTCTTGTTAGTTTTATTTCGCCAAAAAAGTTGTAAATTTACAATTTTATTGGTAAAAATTTTGTAAAATTACAAAAAATTCAAGGAATTCTCGTAAAATAGGAGGTAGCAAAAAATTTAGTAAAGTCAAGATACCTCCTTTTAAGATTTATAGCTTCAAAAAATTGTAAATTTACAATTTTTTTGGTAAAAAGCTTGTAAAATTACAAAATTATTGGTAAAGTGCTTGTAAAATAACAAGGAATTCTTGTCAAATCTGAGGTAGCAAAAAAAAAAGTTACAAACTTTTCTTATAATTTTACAAGGTTTTTCTTTTAGTGTAATCATATGTAGATCTGTTTTTAATATTTTTTTGGTTAGTTATTTCACGATCACGATCTTACTCGAGGTCTTAGTTGTTTAAATGTTTTTTATTTATTTAAAAAATCTTCCGATATTTCGTATTTCTTTCAATTGCATCTTCAGGGACACTTCAAATTTATTTATAAAAAACACGTACAAATTCTAGAGTGCAATAATGACGATGGTAGTGAACACTCGTTACTTATAAGAATTTTTATGTGTTTTTTATAAAAAAAAGTTTAACTGTCCCTGAAGATGCAATTCAAAGAATTGCAAAATATCGGAAGATTTTTTAAATAAATAAAAAACATTTAAACAACTAACAAGGGAAGTCTCCCTGGTGTAACCCTCCGATCTGCATGAAATTTGGATATGTTGTTAAGAACGAAAATTAATTCGACACGTGAGCAAAAACATTTAACATCAACGAGTAATTTTTCGACGTTCTCCGATTTTTATAAAATTTTGTGAGTGTGTGTGGTAGTGGACACATATATTAAAAAAAAATATTTTTTTTTTTTTTTTTTGAAAAGTGTGGCAACTCTGAAACTTTGAAGTTTAGTAATTTGCGGCATAGGGACTCCACTTAAAAGGTCATAACTTTTGTTGTGTAAGAGATATTGACAAGCGTCTTTTTGCATTGGATAGGTAAAACTATGGGGATTAATAAATTAATTTAAAAAAAATTGTAGAATTTTTTTTTTTATAAAAAATTTGGAAAAAAAAAATTCAAAATTGTTTTTTTAAAAAAATGTATTTTTAAGATTTTTTAAAATTTGTATTAAAATGGCCAATGATATGGTCTAAATACCCTGAAAATTTTAGAGTGGGATTCGTAATAGTTTTTGAGATATCACAAAAAATGTAGAAGTATATACACAAGAAAACGAGGAAAAAATTTAAAAAAAAAAAATAAAATATTTTTTTTTTTTTAAAAATATATTTTTTAGATTCTTTATATTTTTTATACAAATAGCCACTTATGTGTTCAAAACACCCTGAAGATTTTAGAGTGGGATTATTTATAGTTTCTGAGATATCACAAAAATGTAGAAGTAGAAGCTTAGAAATAATGTACAAAAAGGAAAAAACTGGTTACCTCCAATGACATGTCCATGTTTATGTAATGAAAATTGAAATTGGGAAGTTACCCCTTACTAATATTTTTGGTTTTTGTTGGGATGCTACAAGAAAAAGTTTAGAGTTCTGTATTTATAACTTTTGAACGCAGTTTCTTGTTTACATATTTTATATAAATAATGTTAATTACAGGGTTTTTTTTTAAATAATTTAAAATTTGTAATATTGTGAAAGTAAATATTAGTAAGTGGTTACTTCCCAATTTCAATATTCATTACATAAACATGGATATGTCATTGGAGGTAACCAGTTTTTCTCTTCTTCTACACTTTTTCTAAACTTCTACTTATACATTTTTGTGATATCTCAAAAACTAAAAATAATCCCACTCTAAAATTTTCAGGGTGTTTGGAACACATAATTGGCTATATGAATAAAAAATATAAAGAATCTAAAAATTATATTTTTTAAAAAAAATATATATTTTTAATTTTTTTTTCAACATTTTTTTTTCGTTTTCATGCGTACATACTTCTAAATTTTTTGTGATATCTCAAAAATCATTTCGAATCCCACTCTGAAATTTTCAGGGTATTTAGACATTATTATTGGCCATTTTTATACAAATTTTGGAAAATCTTAAAAATACATTTTTTTTAAAAAACAATTTTTAATTTTTTTTTCCAAAATTTTTTATAAAAAAAAAATTTATATAATTTTTTTTAAATTAATTTATTAATCCCCATAGTTTTACCTATCTAATGCAAAAAGACGCTTGTCAATATCTCTTACACATCAAAAGTTATGTCCTTTTGAGTGAAGTCCCTATACCACAAATTCCAAAACTTCAAAGCTTAAGAGTTGCCACACTTTTCAAAAAAAAAAAAAAAAAATATTTTTTTTAATACATGTGTCCACTACCACACACAATCACAAAATTTCATAAAAATCAGAGACCATCGAAAAATTACTCGTTGATGTTAAATGTTTTTGCTCACGTATTTTTTTTTAGTGGCCCAAACTTATTTTTAAGGGGGTTGATTTGTATGGGGGGAAGTTGACCTTTTTCAGTTTTTTACGATTTACGCCTATTTACTCACAATTAATATAGGCATATTTGGCATCAGATTAAAGGCATTTAAAATACCTATCTCGTGGTGCTAACAACTTGCCAAAAAGTAAATATTTTTCAACTTATTAACAAAAATGTCCAAAAATTTTGGTATTTTACTCAATACGACGAAAAGTTGTGCATGGTGGACACGTTCTTTGCACACGAAGATATGTTTTCCAAGAACCTTTCATTTGGTATGTAACGAGGTTCCTTTGTATACTATAGGAGATAATCGCTAAAAACTGAAAAATTACCCTTTCTTCGCCCCCGTCATTTTCACCCCCTAAATATGAATTTGGGCCGCTAAAAAAAATACGTGTCCCTTTATCTTTCCTGTTCTACAAAATAAAACCTGGCACCAGGGAGACTTCCTCTGTAAGACCTAGAGCTTGAAAGTTTATTGGTTTTAACATATATGAATCATTCCACACCAAATGTCCAGCGAAAAAAAACATGTGTACCGTAAACTTCTGAAAAGGTTGTATGGATAGCCCTATATGGAACTTAAAAAATTGCGTTTTTGGTTTTTCAATTTTTCAAAAACTGTGCTTAGGAGGCGTGGTCAAATATTGGAAAAATGGTCAAATTTGTGGCGAGTTGCCTTGATTAAATATTTATCACATTAAAACGGAATGCACCATCATCTTAAAAATTTAAATTTTTATAAAGTTTTGTGTGGGCTATCGATTAAATTTTTTTTTTTTGAAAATTTTCAGAACCCGTTCTGAAATTTTCCATTTTTTAAATATGTCAATTTATCAAAAATCCGGCCACTTTTTAATTTTTTTTTAAGTTTAGATGTTTGTCCATCCACACAAAAAAATTCAGAAACACGTTCTTCTTTTTTTCGAGAAAATCGCATTTAAAGTTTATAAATTTTCCAACCATTTAGTTAAATTTAACTAAAAGTTGGGAAATTTTCTTAAGTGTCAGGAAAAAATTTAAGTTCATGTACTGTTAAATAGTCCATTATTTTTCCCTGAATATATGACAAAAATATTTTTTTTTAAGACATATTCCTCTTCTTTAGTTTTAGGACGTAATTTTCTACCAATTAGTTCATTTTCTTAGATTTGAGGAAATTTTTTCCACTATTTTATTAAATTTTGAAAAACTCGGTCAATTTTTTTTTTTTTCAAAAACTTAAAATGGCGATTTTTCGAAAACTAAGCCATATATATGTATATATATATGATTTCCTTTAACTCCTACTGGAGCATAGGGCGTCCACTACGGCTGACTTCCAACGAACACGGTTTTGTGCAAGATTTCTAAGTTGACTCCAGCTCAAATTTAGAGACCTCATTTCATCCTCTGTAGATCTTCTCCAGGTTATACGAGGTCGACCGACTCCACGATTCACGTTATTGAAGGGGTTCCATTGTAAGGCATGCTTCGCTATGTTGTTATCATCCCTTCTCAACGTATGGCCAATCCAGTTCCACTTTCTACGTCTTATTTCAATGGCAATTTCAACTTGATTAGTTCTTCGTAGTAATTCTTCGTTTGAAATTGTTCTTGGCCAAAATATGCGAAGAATACGTCTCAGACAGCGATTAACAAATATTTGTAGGCTCAAAAGCATTTTTGTAGCCCTTAGCACGGAGAACAAGGCCGCCAAATATCGAAAAGCTCTTTGAGTAATAGTTTTAAAGTTATCGAGTTTTTAAAATTCTCAAGACCCTAGTGGTCCCCTAAATTCACGTATCTCAAAAACAAAGCAAGGTAGAGCGAAACGGACAAAAATTTTGGATCAAAAAATATGAAGATACTTAAGGAACCCAACTGGGTCTGGGCCCATCGGGGTCTGAACCTATCGGTCCGAATCAAATGGGGCCTTCACCCAATCGGGTCCTTAAATGTGTATGAAGTAAATTGAGAGAAAATTTTTCCCATTTTTTAAATAAAAAAAGTACCAAAGTACTCTTTTTTACTCCCTTAATCTTTTTCGAAAAATTACTCTTTTCAAAATAGTTTTTAGCTAGAGGAAATCTATTTTAGTGGTTCTTTTTTAGGATACAAAAGTACAAAAAGTACACTTTACACTCCTTTACGAATCGGGTTTTTCAAAAAGTACTTTTTTCAGAATGTTTTTTTTTTTTTTTTTTTTTGTTTTATCTTTTTCTTCAAACTTTAAAAAGCACACAGTTTTTTCTGACATTAACAAAAATAAATTTATATTTTTAACCAAATTTCTATTGATTTTTTTTTAAATATCAAATATTTTTCGCAATGGCTCTTTTAGCAAATATGAGACGTTTGCCAACATCAAGACTTTACAAAATTCTTGCAAATTTAAACACTCTACTACGTTATTCCTGTAATGATGACTATCATAACACCCTCAATAATCTTATGATTACCAAAGATACCAAGGTAATTTGTCAAGGTTTTACCGGTAAACAGGCCACATTTCATTGTCAAGAAGCCCTAGCATATGGTACTAAAATTGTAGGAGGTGTATCACCGAAAAAAGCTGGTAGCAAACATTTAGATTTGCCGGTATTCAAAAATGTGGAAGAAGCTAAAAAAGCTACAAATCCTCACTGTAGTGTTATCTATGTACCACCTCCAGGAGCAGCAGGAGCTATAATGGAATCAATAGAAGCAGAAATTCCTTTAATTGTATGTATTACAGAAGGTATTCCCCAGCAGGATATGGTTAAAATAAAACAAGCCTTATTAACTCAAGACCAAAGTCGCTTGGTTGGACCCAATTGTCCAGGTATTATAGCACCTGAACAGTGTAAAATCGGTATAATGCCAGGCGCAATACACAAACGTGGTATGATAGGCATTGTTTCACGTTCCGGTACTCTTACCTATGAAGCGGTTAATCAAACCACTCAATGTGGTTTGGGCCAGACACTATGTGTTGGTGATCCATTTAATGGTACTAATTTTATAGATTGTTTGGAAATATTTTTAAAAGATCCTCAGTGTAAAGGTATTGTTATGATTGGTGAAATTGGTGGTGATGCTGAGGAAAAGGCTGCCGAATATATAAATGAAAATAATTGTGGCGATCCTGCGAAACCAATTGTGGCTTTTATAGCTGGTCTTACAGCACCACCTGGTAGACGTATGGGTCATGCTGGTGCTATAATTTCCGGCGGTAAAGGTGGTGCTAGTGATAAAATAGCCGCTTTAGAAGATGCCAATGTTGTTGTAACAAATAATCCCACCTCCATTGGTAAAGTTTTATATAATGAAATGTTAGAAATGGGAATTGTTAAACCGGGCAATATGAAATTGCAATGAAAAGAAAGTAGATAAATATTATTTTAGAGTAAAAAATTGGGAGGAGAATTATTATTTTCAATTTTTTGTTATTTAAAATTATTTTTGAAATAAATTTTAAGATTTTTCAGAAAAAATAATAATCCAGTGATTTGTTATCAACAAGATATTTTCTTCAAAGTTTCTTGAATTTCTTTGTGTTAATTTCATGCTTCACCTTAACATGAAAATCTTTTAAACTTCCAAAAAGAAAATCTGTATAATCATCCACTTCATATTGGCAAAACATACAAATAAGCCTTAATTTACGCGTTACTTTTCTAAAAAATCTTAAAATTTTTCTATAGCAGAAATGTCTCACAATTGAAGACATTTTCTAAAGAAAAAAACAAGTAAGAAAGTTATAGTCAGTCAAGACCGTTTATATAATACCCTACACCAGTGTTTCCCGGAAAATAGGTCCCAAGTTCAAACATGGACCGATTGGATCTATATATTGTCAAATCTTAAATAACTGTAAAAAAACACTCACAAATCAAATTTGAGTGAAATATTCTTCTATTTGTTGCCAATAAACCGCTTTAACTGAATATCGGGCGAAATTTTCACATAGGGCCTAAGTCCAAAAATTTTCCGACGATAATCAGATTTGATAAGGTTATTAAAATACACTCAAAATATTTTGTACGCAAAAACAAATGAAAAACATATTTAAAACAAGTGATAAAACATTTGAAAACCATCCCAGTAGTTATTCATTTGTGTTAACAAACAGCAACATTTATTTTTTACTGTTGACAAAATTTTCTAAAATAAATAACATTAAACATTAAAAAATAACGTTTTTTTTTCATTCTTAATTACCAACAAATTGGAAAAAAATAACCAACGAAAACATTAAAAATTAATGATAGTTCTGTTATTTTTACCAACAAATTACAAAAAAATAACTTACGAAAACATTAAAAATTAATGATTTCGTAGGTTATTTTTTACAATTTTCTATTGAAATATTTTTTTAAAAATTTTTAATAAAATTTTGGGGAATCGATCCCGCAATTAACTACATTCTGGCCAGACACTCTACCCATCGTCACTTGATACAAACATGTTTTTATATTTCTATAAATAATTTGTTGATTTTTTTTTTCTACAAAAAAATTACCCACACAAGTAGGTAAAAGCTAATGATATCTCATTAAAAAACGCCAACAATTAAAAATAAAAAATACTTACACAAATCATTAAAAATTAAAGAAGAATCACTTATTTTTACTTACTGAACAAAAACAAATGACTTTAAAAATTGAATGCTAATGAAAGTCTTTATTTTTTATGTTGTTATTTTTGAAACAAAGAAGAGAAATAGTCATTTAAAAAATTGATTATTGAACAAATGTGTTTTCTTTTAAAAATGACAAAACGTAATACTTTTTTAATAAGCTACAAACAGTTAATGACATAATTTTTTGAGTGTATGCTTTATAATACGGTTATAAGAGTCATTTGAGCCAAGTCTAAAAAGGGCAGAAACGAAACAAAAAGAGCCAAACAACTTTTACCAAACATTTTTGGCCAAAGCAATTTTGTTCTTTTTATTTCACTGTGATTATTAGGATCTACAACTCAAAAGTTGTTATTCTACAAATATTGGATCTCTTAACCGGCTTCTTCAGCTAAATTTCATTTCACAAATAAAGATCCTTCTGATCCTAAAATAGAGGTTTTTAGTTCAAAAACTTTGAGGACTTAGAGTGGGTAATTGGATCATATTAGAGACTTAATGAACACTTCTTACTTACTAACACTTCTCCACCATTCATATTTTGGCACCTATCTTTTACCGGGACTAATTTCATCGCTAAAACCCCTCAATCAAGTAAACTCGCAAGTGGTCGTTAAAGTATGATTCTAAAAGGAAAACTGGTACTTTTTGACTTTTGGTAATTGTTTTAATTTTACAAAAAAAAAAGTTTTTTAACTTACAAAAGGGCCAAAATTGTTTTTTATGGCGCCACTTAACATTCAGTAGTGCCAAAAATTAAAATATTGTGTCACATTTCCCAAAAATATTTTTTTAGAAAAAAAAAATTGGCGGATATTTTTTTGCCAATTTTTTTTTCGCGGAAATCTTTTTCCAATTTTTTTTTTGCAAATAGTCTTGTTTTTTATACCATCCAACCACAGCATGGGGTATACTCACTTTGTCATTCCGTTTGTAACGCATCGAAATATCGGTCGGGGGCCCCATAAAGTATATATATTAGGGTGGGTCGATTTTTTTTGTCAAAAATCGTATTGCAAAAACATAATCTACAAGAAATTCTAAAAACATTTCCCAAAGATACTATGTTTCTAAAATCAAACCCAATACCGCGCCTAACGACATGAAGATTTGTCCGTCCGTCCTTTTTTTCATAAGCAAAACATAGAACTTGACACTTTTTTGGTGTTTGTGTTAATTTTTGGGATTTGGTGTGCTCCGAGGTATATAGTAAAATTTTATTGGCAACATTTTTGTAGAGCATTTCATCCCCACCCTCCCCCTCTTTCGGGGTGTTTTTTGCGATTTGTTAGAATAAAGCCAAAAAATACCGTTATGAGAGGGAGTTAGAGGGTTAATATGTTTCACAAAAATTTTTGCCATAATATTTTCTACAAAGTTGCTGAACATACCCTACACCTCAGATGTAAAGAAAACATAGTTGCATATACCGATATGATGCAAGAACTTATCCAGCGGCAATGTTTTACCAATTGCAGCTGGATATAATTCGATTTTTGAGATTATATCCGGCAAGTATATTAGACATAATCCCTGAAATGGAGAAATAAATAACTAGATTGATTTGTAATGAAAACACCACAGACGAAAAATTATAATAAGAAATTTTAACAATAAATCGCTGCTTTTATCGTTAACCCATGGTAATTTTACTCCATTATTATACCCTCCACTCTAGTGATAGAGGGTATATATAAGTTTGTCATTCCGTTTGTAACACCTCGAAATATTGGTCTAGGACCCCATAAAGTATATATATTCATGATCCTCGATCGATTTTAAGACGATCTAGCGATGTCCGTCCGTCCGTCCGTCTGTCCGTCTGTCTGTCTGTCTGTCTGTCTGTCTGTCTGTCTGTTGAAAACACGCTAACTTTTGAAAGACTTTACGGAGGCTCCTGAAGTTTAGCATATATGTTGGGCATTTACCTGGTCAGGTTGGTATTGCAATCCAGCAAAATCGGTCCAGTGGTTCAAAAGTTATAAGCAAATGAGTGAATTTCGGCAAGGGTTTTTTTGGAATTTACGAGATAAAACACACGGTAACTTTCGAACGGAAATTCTGAGGGTGCTGAAGTGTGGCATATATATTTGTCGTTCTTCAGGTCCGGTTCGTTTTAAATTTTAGCCAAATCGGTCCAGTGCACAGTGATTCGTTCCCATATATCGAGTGGGCAAAAATAGAATATTGGTCGCAGATTTCTGAAATTTGGAACACAAGCATTTAATTATCTAATCAAGAAAAAAACGAGTTTTTGGAAAAATCGGAGCAAGGACACGCCTACCCCCCATATATCCTGAAACTTAAATATGTGATTAAAACTACAAAAATGGCCACAAAATTCCCAAATTTTGTCAATGTTACCAATTTTGATACAGTATTTTACGTGTAAATTTTTTTCAAGATTGAAGCAAGGACTCGTGTGGCTGCCATATATCCTTTTTCGTAAAAAAATTGTAAATCGCTCAAAAATTACTCGATACTCTTGAAATATTTTGTAAAAATTTGAATAAGTGATGTCAATGTGTGTGCCAAATTTCGCTGAAATCGGTTCTGTAAAACAAAAGTTATTTATATATCCTTTTTAAAAACTGCAATAAAGTGTTAATATATTTTAATCACAAAAATAAAATAGAAAGAGTTGTCAACGATTTTCCAAATTTGGTACGCAAACACAAAATAAATTAATAGAAAAAAAAATAAAAATTTTGAGCAAATCGGTCGAAGGACATTTGTACCTGTCGTATATCCTGAAATTTAAAAGTGGAGTTTTAGCCATAAAACTTGATATAAAATTACTTAACTTAGTTATTGTCTTAGAAATTTAGATAACCATCGACGTACAACATTTGTATTTTAATCTGAGCAAGGACTCGCGTGGCTGCCATATATCCTTTTTCTTGAAATCGCTGTAACTATTTTAAAAATCTTTCAACTGCTATCAAATTTTTAATATAGATTAGATCAAATAACGTTAATAAGTGTGTCAAATTTCGTTGAGTTACTTGCTGTAACAAAAAAGCTGTTAATATATCCTTTTTTTAAATATAGTCAAAAATATAAAAATACCTAATAACTGCAAAAACAAAACATTCACAACACTTATTTCCTGTTGCATTACGAAAATAAATTTATTCAAAATAAGTTTTAAGTAAACTCGTTTAATACTTGCTTTATTTCTAAGTATATAACCCGTTAATAACAAAAAACTAAAAAAAAATTTTTGTTTTTGGTACTAAAAATTTTTTTTTTTCGTTTTTTTCAAAAACTTAGTTATTTTTATTATTTGATTGTATAGAAAACAGTCCAGGATGTTAAAAAAATCAATAAAAAATAATTTTTGAGTACGAACTTTTTTTATGTATCTCAAAAAAAAATTTGGTTTTGATTTGGGATACCAACGAAAATCAAATACTGGTTTTAAAGCAAAATGGCCCACTGTATACTTACTTCATCGAATTTTTTTACTATAAATTTATGGTATACAATACAATAAATCCCTTTATATAAAAAAACACGAAAATGTTGATGTATTTTTTTAATTTTATTTACAGTACATAAAATAAATAAAAAAAAAAAAAATAATCTAATTTTAGATTTTAAAAAATTTTTTTTTTTCAACTTAAAAAAAAAACTTAGTTATTTTTATTTTTTGATCTTATAAAACATAGTTAAAGCTACAAAAAAAATTAAAAACAAAAAAAATTTATTCACGAACTTTTTTTATGAAGGCCATTAAAATTTGGTGATTTTGGGGATTTTAGTAAAAGTCATAGATAACTTTTAAAGCAAAACGGCCCACGTACTGCATATTTTTTTTCTGATTTTTTATTATATTTTTACAGAATACTATATAATATATCAATGTGTAAAGAAAAAATACTTAATATTAAATTTTTTTTTTAATATTTTTTCCATTAATAATATAGCTTTTGAAAAAAATTAAATAAAGACACAAAAAAAACCTAACTTTTTTCCAACTTCAGACAAAAACTTAGTTATTTTTATTGTTTTGCCTTATAAACCATAGTCCGAGCTATCGAAAAAGCCAAAAAAATAATTTTTTGACTCACGAACTTTTTTTATGCATTCCATCAAAATTTGTCAATTTTTGGGAATTCGGTAGAAAAAATATAGATTTCAGAGCAATACAAAAATGTATTTTAAGATTAATTCTAAAAAAATGCAAATACAACATTTAGCTAATATATTAAAGTAACTTTTGAAAAAAAAAGTTCGTTGATTTCTTCAAAATTCGATTTTTCATAATTATTTTAGTAAACCTATAAAAATCAATTTTTAGGTTTTAACACAATAGCGTTGAATTTCCATACTTTAGCGCCCTCTTGTGGCAACATATGACTTCTTAAAAATCAGAAAAGTACATATTTCTTTTAGTTTACTATTAAACTGTAAAAATACAAAAAATCATCAACATTGAAGACATACTTTTTTTTTGATTTTTGCCAATGAAACGAATCACTGTGCAGTGGTTCAAAAGTTATTAGCAAAACCGTAAATTTCAGATTCGCCTCACCTTAAATTCACGTGTTGAAAACCCGTTAAACATGTTTTAAGAACATTGGTAAGTCACAAAAATATTTTACATCGCATTTTTGTCATTCAAAAATATTTTTACACTAAAAGAAAAAAAATACACTCGAAAAAAATTTTACACTCAAAAAAAAATTTTACACTCAAAAAAAATTTAGTAAAGTATTTTTTTTTTTCAAAAATTAGTTAAAATAAAAAGTTTTTTTACACAAAATAAAATATTTCTAATCAAAAATGTTATTTTTTCTCTCTAGAAAATTTACTATAACGTAAAAAGGGCATTGTGGAGGGTATTCATAGATTCGGCCAAGTCGAATTTAATTTTTCTACTTGTTTATTTTATATTGGGCTGCAGTATATTAACATGTAGCGTGATACTCTGAAAGTAAGTGCAGGGGTTGTGGGTTCGATTCCCTTTGAATGTTAATTATTTTTTTTTAGTAAATAAAAGTATGTAATTGAGGATCATAATGATATTTCGTCAAAAAAAAAAAAAAAAAAACACTTAGATACTTTTGTGGGATGAAATTAAAGAGTTGCACATCGGAGAGGAAAAAAGCTGTGTTCGATAAAAAGTTTTAATAACTGAATATTTTTTTTACATCAGTATTTGATTTATTTTGAGTAAAAATTTTTTTTTTAATTTTTGTAAAAATAAAATTTTGGGTGTAAATTTTTTTGAGTGTAATTTTTTTTTTTTGAGTGTAAATTTTTTTTTTTACTTTTTTTGAGTGACAAAAATAGTTTCTAAAATATTTGTTTGGCTAACCATTCCTTTTCAAAGCGTGTTTAGCGTTTTTTTTTAACACGGGAGGTTCGGGTTAAAACCCATCTGAAATTCCACATTTTGCTAATTACTTATGAACCACTGGACAGATTTCGCTGAAATTTAGTATTAATCTGACCGGAAGTATAACAAATATATACACCACACTTCAGCAGCTTTCCGTATATATTTTAATTCTTCCGATAACATTTGAAAGTTAGCGTGTTTCACACAGACAGAAAGACAGACGGACGGACGGATTTTCATGTCGTTAGTCGCGGTATAGGGTTTGATTTTAGACCAATGGTTTCTTTGGAAAAGTTTCTTAGAATTTCTTGTAGATTTTGTTTTTGCTATACGATTTTTCAGTTTTTTTCGATCCATACAAATCGACCCGCCCTAATATATATTATTGATCCATGATGGATTCTAAGACATTCTATGAATGTCCGTCTGTCCGTCCGTCCGTCTGTCTGTAGATAACACGATGCAGTCCAAAATAAAACAGCTAGACTTCTGAAATTTCGAACAAATATGTCTCATGTTCATAGGCAGGTTAAGTTCGTGAATGGACAAAAATCGGACCAGGGGGAAAAAGTTCCCCCTTGAAGAATTGAACCAACCTCTGAAAGAATACACTTTTTTTACACGTTTAAAAATTTTGTATTTTTGTTAAATAAACACTGCACAACAAAATCAAATTTTTTCCAAAATTACAAGGTCAGACCAAAAAATTTTGATAGAAGAGACAAAAAAAAATACACGTGTATCGGCGTTTTGAAAGTTTACATCTGGGTTTCATTTTAGGGGGAGGTAAAGTTTCCCCCAAATGCAGATATTGTATTGCCAATTGTCTTTGAATATCGAGTGAAGCTTACGTTTAAAGTATATGGTGTGTTCAGCAAATTTATATAAAATGATACGGAGCACATTTTTGTGGAATATATTAACCCTCTAGCTCCTCACGGTAAGGGTCTTTTTTGTCCTTCTTTTCAAAAAGAGCAAAAAACACCATTAAAACAGGGATTTAAGGGGTTTAAATGTTCCGAAAAAATATTCGCCGTAAAATTTTACTATAAGTCCTTGAATACACCAAAACGGAAAACTCAACCAGAAGGTCGGAAATAAGACCCAACAAAAGAGATCTTAGGGCTAATTTCGCATTTATTAAGAAAATCGAGTAAAGCTTACGTTTAAAGTATATGGTGTGTTCAGCAAAATTTATGTAAAATGTTACGGAGAACATTTTTGTAGAATATGTTAACCCTCTAACTCCTCAAGATAAGGGTCTTTTTAGTTCTTCTTTTCAAAAAGAGCAAAAAACACCATTAAAACAGGGATTTAAGGGGTTTTAATGTTCCGCAAAAATATCCGCCAAAAAATTTTACTATAAGTCCCTGAACACACCAAAACAGAAAACTCAGCAAGAAAGTCAGATATAAGACACAACAATAGAGAGCTTAGGGTTAATTTCGCATTTATTAAGAAAATCGGGTAAAGCTTAAGTTTAAAGTATATGGTGTGTTCACCAAATTTATGTAAAATATTTTGGAGAACATTTTTGTAGAATATGTTAACCCTCTAACTCCTCAAGATAAGGGTCTTTTTTGTCCTTCTTTTAAAAAAGAGCAAAGAACGCCACTAAAACAGGGATTTAAGGGGTTAAAATGTTCCGCAAAAATATTCGCCGTGAAATTTTACTATAAGTCCCTTTCGCGGCAAATATTTTTGCGGACCATTTTAACCCTTTAAATAGCTGTTTTAATGGTGTTTTTGCTCTTTTTCAAAAGAAGGACAAAAAAGACCCTTACCTTGAGCAACTAGAGGGTTAACATATTCTACAAAAATGTTCTCCGTAACATTTTACATAAAATTGCTTTACACACCATATACTTTAAACGTAAGCTTTACTCGATTTTCTTAATAAATGCGAAATTAACCCTAAGATCTCTTTTGTTGTGTCTTATTTCTGACTTTCTGGTTGAGTTTTCCGTTTTGGCGTATTCAAGGACTTATAGTAAAATTTTTCGGCGAATATTTTTTCGGAACATTTAAACCCCTTAAATCCCTGTTTTAATTGTGTTTTTTGCTCTTTTTGAAAAGAAGGACAAAAAAGATCCTTATCGTGAGGAGCTAGAGGGTTAATATATTCCACAAAAATGTTCTCCGTATCATTTTATATAAATTTGCTGAACACACCATATACTTTAAACGTAAGCTTCACTTGATATTCAAAGACGATTTACAATACAACATTTGCATTTGGGGGAAACTTCACCTCCCCCTAAAATGAAACCCAGATGTAAACTTTCAAAACGCCGATACACGTGTATTTTTTTTTTGTCTCTTCTATCAAAATTTTTTGGTCTGACCTTGTAATTTTTTTTTGTGTTGTACAGTGTAAATTAAACATTTGGAAAATTTATTGCGATTAGAAGGTGCTCTCAACGTCCCCCACTGACCCCATCACCCCCCCCCCCCCCCAAAAAAAAACGCCTCTGCCAATTTTTTTTTACATTTTGGAGGGTATAAAAGATTCGGCACAGCCGAATTTAACACTCTCACTTGTTTCTTTTTAAATTTTTGATCCAACATTTAAAATTTTATGTTTTAAGGACCATTATTTCAGGTAATATAAAAAGTATCAAAGCACAATTGTTTTCGCTCCTGGAATCGGATCATCCAAAAATTACTTTAATCATAATATTTTTTCTTTAATCATAAAATATTGATTCTAAGTTCCGATTCTCACGTGCCTAGAGCCATTATTTCAGGAGTTAGATAAGTATAAAAGGAATTTTTTTCTACCCCATTAAAATTGGAATTTCCAAAAGGTACTTTGTTAAGATTTTTTCGCTGATGGGTCTTTCTTTTAAAGCTTATATGACCAATATTTCAAGGTAAGAAAAAGTACCAAAGCAATAGTGTGCTTACCCTTTCCTGCCCCTTAGGATCCGAATGCCCAAAAAGTACTTTTTAATATTTTTTTGCTGGAGGGTCTTTCAATTTAAATATCAAGTTTCTTGACCATTCATTTCTGGAGCAAGAAAAAAGTACCAAAGTACAGTGTTTTACATCTTTTCGTCCCCTTGGAAACGGAATTTCCAAAAAGTACTTTTTTCCGAATGTTTTTTTCCGGCAGAGGATCCTACACTCAAAATAACTCTGTAAAATACTCTGTTAAATGACTGTAATCTCAATTCAACAGATATTTGACAGAGTTTTCTGTAAAAATACAGATTTAAAGAAAATACTTAGTATTTTGTTGTGACAAAAAAGCAAAGTTTCATTACTGTTATATTAAGCAAAATACTCTGTATTTTTATAACCATAAAACTAAGTTTTATCTGAATTTTTACTTGTTCTAAGTAATTTTAATTTCATAGCTAAAAACAGAGTTTTATGTAAGAACACCAAAAAATAACATGTATTTTACGAAACTCTGTAAGTTTACAGTTTTTTTCTGTAACATTTTGGTTGCATCAAATGCATTTTACAAATATATGTAAATTTACAGAGTTTTTCTTTGCTAAATGGTGTTTTATTAAACCAATATTTTACTATATGCTCTGTTAATTAACAGTTTTTTTTTCTCTCAAACAAATTTTAAACTAAAAAAAATGTTCAACTAAAAAACTGTTTTTTATTTAGAAAATAAATGTAGTTTACTCGAAATAAAATTTGTCTATTAAAATTTTTATCAATTTTATTTTTAATAATAAAAAAATAACAGTTCCTGAAAAAGGGCATTTGCGCTTAAAATCACTTTTTATCAAATTGTTTTAATTTAACTTCTCTGAATCTGAGAATACTTTTGAAAAAAAAGTTGTTCTGCTTTATCATACGCGTACGCTGGGGCTTATCTGTACTATGATGTTTATAAAGTTTATTTTTTATCTGTTCGAAGGAAAACACAAGCAGTATTATCACTACTTTACGCGTGAAAATATTACCACAATTGAACACGCAAATCCAGCATTAAAACGTTGTTAACTTTATTACAAAAACACAATAATGTAAAACACTGTGAAAAACATATAATTTTAAATTGGAAAATCGATAATAGAAGATTTAGGTACGTATAGTAGAAATTAGTAGAAATTATATTGATAATTTCTAAATTATCATTGAGTAAGGTAAATTTATAAAAGGTATTATCCACTAAAGCTTGATTCACACGTTAACTACCCTTGACCACCCTTATCTACTATTTCCCAGTATTGGGGGATAACAATTGTCAAATTCAAATAAGTTTTCATACAAAATTATTTAAACCCGTGAAATCGTATAACGTCAAATCGTAATACTGGGAAATAGTAGATAAGGGTGGCCAAGGGTAGTTAACATGTAAACTGCCCTTAACCTAACTTTTCCTAACCTAACTGCCCTTAACCTAACAAATTTTAAAACATAAGTATTTACGAATTTTCAAAACGAAATAAAAATATTTTTTTCGGCATAAATAAATATTTTTGCTGGAAAATATTTGAATTTTTTTTTTTTTCAATTTGTGTCTTGGAAAATAACAGAATTTCGTTTGAGTTTCAATATATTTTTAAAATTTAGTTATTTTCTAAAATTTCAAAGGCTTAAAAATCGTTTAAATTGGTTAATGTGTGAACTGAACATTTAAGTCGTTTTTACCGACAGAAATGATTTTGAAAGAAAATTGTTTTCATTTACGTCACTAAAATATTACCTTTATTAATCTACCTTGGATAGTATAGTAGAAATAAGATCTCTAAAAAAAATTATATTGATAATTTCCAAATTATCATTTAGCTTTTCTGAATATAATTTGGAATTTTCTGAATTTAAATTCATTGTTTAGGAATTTAAATTGGTCTTTACTAAACTTTAATTAGGATTTTTCCGATTTTTAATTGCGCTTTTTATATCCTCCACTTACAATTAGTGATAGATGGTTTGTCATTTCATGTTTAACTCCACGAAATATCGGTATAGTACCAAATAAAGTATATATATTCGTGAGATCCGATCGATTTTAAAACGATATATGAATGTTCGTCTGTCTATTGAAATCACGCTAACTTTCGAAAGGCAACTTTGATGCTTCTGAATTTCGGCATATATATTTTGTAATTTTTCTGGTCACATTGGTATTAAATTTCAGCTAAATCGAACGTGTGGTTCAGATGTTTTGAGTAAAACTGTGAACTTAGGATTGGCTTCAGCTTGAATTCACGTGTTGAAAAACACGCTAAATTAAAAAGCATTGTTTTGCCACACAAATATTTTACAAAGTGGTTTTGAAATTAAAAAATATTGTTACACTCAGAAAAAAATACACCCAAAAAAATTTTATAATCAAAAGAAAATGTACATTCAAAAAAAATGTTTTCAAAATTTTTTCAACAATTATACAATTTGGAGGTTATTTCATGGATTTGGAAAAATGGAATTAATCTTTTTTTAAATTTTTTTTGTTAAAATTTGTTTTAAATCTAAATTCTCCATGATAAAAAATTCTGTATTATGACATATCTATTCTTAGAGATAGTACTTTTCACATCATTGTGAGTTTAGCTTAAAAGTCAAAATTTTAATGTCACTCTTATATGCATATTCCTTTCATGCTTTTCGATAACATACATATTCCTTTAGGGTATATAGGAAGAACATGCAATCCCAAATATAAATTTGAATTTATTCAATACATATTCAAAACTTGTTTAAGATTGTCAATGGTTGGAATGTATGACACATATATATCGTCGGTGCGCCGACCAGAACACCTATGTGTTTTTTATGAATTGTTCAGGAGAGCAAAAAAACCGTTTTATTTTGCCAATTCGCAACATTTTTTTAAAGTAAATTTTTTTTATTTTTCCTAAACCCATTTAAAAATATTACGCGTTGAAAAACATACAAAATCTTTTTTTAATCTGAAGTGGTACAAGATTTTAACAAAAAACTACACATAGGTGATTTTGTTTCGGACTTTTTACATGTTTATAAAAAATATATAATACACATAGGTGTTTTTGTTCTTAAATTTATTTTAAATAAATTTTTATTTGTTGTTCAAAAGTAAAAATTTTGCAAGTTATATATCCGCATGGACTTGTAGCGAAATATTGATGGTATTCACGTTAGAATTTTTATCCTTGCAATGTGCGAAATGCAACATTTACTACAAAAAACACACGTAAAATTATTTTGGTGTTTTTTTTCATCCCATGTGTTTGTTGTAAAAAGTTTTTCATTTCGTACTTTGCAAGGCTGAAAACTTCTGATGTGAAGTTTGTTATCACAAAGAGACGGAAAAACTTTACCAATGCAGAAAGTGATTATCAGGAAATCCAAAATAATAATAAGTAATAAGTCAAAAAAAGTATTAAATATAATTCTGATGCAAAAAATGGCAAAATGTATCTTCAGTGAAATGAAATGGCGAATCTTTTCGTAGAACATATTAACCCTCTATCTGCCATTTTTAGGGGTAATTTTTTTCCTTTTTTTAAATATCCTCATACAACACCACCTACACCACAAAAACGTACAATAACGGGTTAAAATCTTCTACAAAGATTTTCTGCATCAAATTTTACTAGGGGTTGTCAAAGTCCAAAAGTTCCTGCAAAGTGCAAAATGGTTAAAAAAGTAAAATTGTAAATTATCAAATACTGTTAAACTTTTTTTTTGCAAAAGTCGAGTGAAATAAGTCAAAAAAAATATAAATCTGCTTTTGAGCTAAATAAAGTTAAGAGATAATTCAGTGAAAATTGATGGCGGTTCTTTTCTTAGAACATGTTAACCCTTTATCCTCATTTTGGTGCTTTTTTTAAATATCATCATAGTCCACTACTAAGGCATACGTATAAAGGGTTAAACAATTTTACAAACATTTTCTGCATCAAATTTTACTAGGGGTTGTCAAAGGCCAAAAGTTCGTGCGATGTAAGCAAAAGGTTTAAAAAAGGAAAATTTTAAATTATCATAATTTGTTAAATTGTGTCTTACCAAGATACTTTACAATTTTACTTTTTTAAGCACTTTTCGCACGAACTTTTGGCCTTTGAGAACCCCTAGTAAAATTTGCTGCAAAACTTTTTTGTAGAAAATTTTAACCCTTTTAACGCACGTTTAAGTGAAGTTCTATGAGAGTATTTGGCAAAAGGACCAAGATTACTCCCAAAAATGGAAGATAATGTGTTTTCTAAGAAAAGAACCGCCATCAAATTTCACTGAAGACATCATCATTTAGCTCTGACAAAGATTTATATTTTTATACCCTCCACTTAGTGATAGAGGGTATATATAAGTTTGTCATTCCGTTTGTAACTCATCGAAATATCGGTCTGGGACCCCATAAAGTATATATATTCATGATGCCCGATCGATTTTAAGACATTCTAGCGATGTCCGTCTGTCCGTCTGTCCGTCTGTCCGTCTGTCCGTCTGTCTGTCTGTCTGTCTGTCTGTGGAAAATGCTCTCGCGGACAAAATATTGCACAGAGATGACTGAAACTTAACATATATATTGGAAGTTCTCCCGAGAAGTTTGGTATTGCATTTGAGCGATATCGGTTCAGCGGTTCAAAAGTTATGAACGAAAATGTAAGCACACCTCAAAAATTTCAGTACATTCAACATAACCTAAAAATACAAAATGCTTTAATTCGGCTTCTGGTTGACATATGTCAACATAATTGAACACCAAATGGTATTTAAACAAGTACGAACATATTTTTTGACAAAAAAAGAAAAAAATCGCGGATTTTTTTTTTGACCAAAATTTTTTTTCGCGGAAATTTTTTTTCAAATTTTTTTTTTTTTCAAAAGTAATTTCATTTTAAATAAAGTTGTTTGCAATAATCTTTTTGAAATTGTGGAGGGTATCACTACATTCGGCAAGGCCGAATTTAACTTTTTTACTTGTTTTTACTTATTTTACACGACTTTGGTGAAAAACAATTTAACAGTTTGTGATAATTTACAATTAAATTTATTTAAGCATTTTGCACTTTTCGCACAAAATTTTGACCTGTGACAACCCCTAGTAAAATTTGATGTAAAACTAATTTTTTTGTAGAACATTTTAATCCTTTAACCGCACGTTTTAATGGCGTTCAACGAGGATATTTAAAAAAAGTACCAAAACGACACGTAAAAATGGGACACACAGGGTTAATGTATGTAAATGTATGTTCTTAGAAACGAACCGCCTTAAAATTTCACTAAGGACATCTTTTGATATTATTTACCTCAGAATTATACTTTATACTTTTTTTAGCTTGTTCAAAACGCATTTAAAAAAAATTTGGAAATTATTTTTTTTTAAATCGTGTTGCACAGTGTTATGCAATAAAGTTTCGGAATATTACAAAAAAAATGTTCAGAAAACTTTTAAAATATCAATTTATAAAAAAACCAAAGGCAGACGCAATGTTTATACGTTTAAATCAAAAACAGTTATGTGTACTAATAACACATAAGTGTTTTTGCCGGAGAATTTCTATTATAGGTAACACATAGGAGTTTAAGCTAACTTTGAAACCATTTGAGATAACGGGAAACGCTCTGGGGGATAAATGCATTACCTGATAGGCTTCCTAATGGGCCAATAAAAAAAAAATAAAAAAATTACACATAGGTGTTCTGGTCGGCGCACCGACGATATGTGTGTATGCATTTCTAATTAATTGCTAACCTTTGATTTGTTATAAATTTGATTTAACCAATACAATTGTTATGACCTTTAGCAGTTTAAGTTCATGAGGTCATGTTCTATGTTTGTAAGTTCAAGTGGGTCAAAAATATGTTTTTAGTAAATTTTAAAATCTGGACAAAAAATGTATTGTAAGTAAATTGATTCACAGGCGGTATGAGGATTTTACATCGTCAACTTGAGCATTGGATACAGAAAGATGTCCCAAAAAAAGATGTCTGGGCCCAAACATATTTTGAAAGCCTTTTTCAGATTTTTCGGACTAGATTTAATAGGCCGCGCAAGTCGATTTTTTTATTAAAATACGGGTTTGCCGATCTAAATATTAAAGAAAATCGTGGTTATTGATGATTTTTTGAAGATAATTAAAAAAAAAAACGTCCAGAAAACCTGATTTTTAACAAAATTTCGACTTTCGCGACCTCTAAATCTTTTTTGAAAAAAGCTCAAAACATCTTTTAAATTTTAATTAAATGTTCGACTTTAGCAAGGGCGCCCTGTGCTCCAGTGGGAGTTAAAGGAACATATATATATATATAGCAAGGGTCAACCCCTGGTGGAGATGCTACCTAAAAATACCTGTACTAATTTAAAACATGTTTGTTTCTCAAAATTTTTTACAACTTTTGGTCCCATTAGTTTTGGGCATTTAACAAATAAAGACATTTCGGTCGACTCTAACCTTAATCTACTCTAAAATCTAGTACCGAATGGTGTTTATTTGATTTATTTAATTTATTTATTAATTTTATAAAAATATAAACACTTGTCATGACTTGTCATGACATTTTAAAACAATACGTATTTTTTTTAATGTTTGGTTAAATAAATATTAATTTTTCGCTTAATACTAACATTTGTTCACACATTAGTATTTGTGTCAATACGTGTGTAGTGACCATATGTATTTGACAGCTATTTGACATATTGACATTTGAAAGCTTAGGTATTTTTTAGTTATGATTTTTATACCCTACACTGAGTGATAGAGGGTATATATAAGTTTGTCATTCCGTTTGTTACTGATAAAAATATCGGTCTGAAACCCCATAAAGTATACATGGGCATTACATGTCTAATCGGACACTTTGAAAATTTTTTTTTTTAGATTTTCCCAATTTGTTTACAGTTTTTAGTGCCCTTTGAAAACTCCTTCGTGGTAAATTTTCATATTTTTTTGATGACCCTTTTAAAAGATATCGAATTTTATAAAATTGGTAGTTTGCTCCTTTACTCAAAATTCTTTTACTCATAACTTCTTCAATAATGGTCCAAATTTAAAATTTTTTTTCAAAATTTTTTTTGCGTACTTTTAAAAAAAATCGCAAAAATTCTTAAAAGCGTTCTAGTCATAGAGTAAAGAATAATATCAGAGATTTTGATAGGCCCCAAAACAATATGTCACTTTATATAAATTGGTTCTCTTAATGTTTAAGAGAGTTTTTACTACAATAGCATTGGCAACAATAAGAGAACCAACTTTTTGAGAGAGGAAATTAAATGGTAGCCAACCAACCTGATACCCACTGGTTCTAGTATGCGATTTTTAAGTTTTTAAATTTAAATCTCATTTTTGAAAATGTTTGTACTCTTCGATTTTTTTGAAATTTTTACTACAAATTTTTTCCCCACGAGGATCGTGGGATAACGATTATTACTATTTTTTAAAATTTTTTGAAAAAAATTTATTGTAATTTTCCAATCTTAAATCATTTCTACTGCTCCAATGGTGCGTCGTAGAGGCGTCATTTATAAGACCAACCCCCATTAATTTTTACGTCTTAAAATTTCTTTGGAATAAACTAATACCCTATCTCCAATTTCTGAGGGGCTACCACACAAAACGACATTTTTTAAAATTTGCTCCAACCGCTCTAACTGCCCTAATAGTGCCCTTAGAGCAACAAAATGTATGACCGACCCACAATATTTTTTTAGTCCAAACATTTTCTCTGAACATACCTACCCTCTATCTCTAATTGGTAAGGCGGTCCCAATACAATTCTTTTTATTTTTTGTAAATTTGTTTTATTTAATCAGCTTCTACCGGTCCAATGGTGCGTCCGAGAGGGGTCATTAGTGAGACCGACCCCCATTTATTTTTACCCTACAACATTTTTTTAAAACATACCTACGCCCTATCTCCACTCCCTAAGTAGGAGTTACAAATAACAGTTGGAGCAAATTTTATAAAAATGTAATTTAGAATGAAAGCCTACTTAGGGAGTGGAGCTAGGGCGTAGGTATGTTTTAAGAAAATGTTGTAGGGTAAAAATGATGCTCGGTTGTAGTAAAAAAAAATGATGCTCGGTCTCACTAATGACCCCTCTCGGACCACCATTGGACCGGTAGCAGCTGATTAAATAAAACAAATTTACAAAAAATAAAAAAAAATTGTATGTGGACCTCCTTAACAATTAGAGAAAGAGGGTAGGTGTGTTCATAGAAAATGTTTGGACTAAAAAATGTTGGTCACACATTTTGTTGCTCTAAGGGCACTATTAGGGCAATTAGAGCGGTTGGAGCAAATTGTAAAAAAAATTGTTTTGTGTGGGAGCCCCCTTTGAAATTGGAGTTAGGGTTTTAGTTTGTTCCAAAGAAATGTTAAGACGTAAAAATTAATGGGGGTCGGGCTTTTAAATGAACCCTCTATGGCGCACCATTGGAGCAGTAGAAATGATTTTAAGATTGGAAAATTACAAAAAAAAATTTTTCAAAAAATTTTAAAAAATAGTAATAATCGTTATCCCACGATCCTCCTGGGCAAAAAATTTGTAGAATCGATAGAAGTTTAACACAAAAAAATTTCAAAAAAAATCGAAGAGTACAACATTTTCAAAAATGAGATTTAAATTTTAAAACTTAAAAATCGCATACTAGAGCGCTTTTAAAATTTTTTTGGAATTTTTTTTAAAAAGTACGTAAAAAAACAAAAATTTTGAAAAAAAAATTGAAATTTGGACCATTATTGAAGAAGTTATGAGTAAAAGAAGTTTGAGTAAAGGAACAAATTACCAATTTTTAAAAATTCGATATCTTTTGAACGGGTCATCAAAAATCTGAAAATTTACCACGAAGGAGTTTTCGAAAGGTAAAAACTCTAAACAAATTGGGAAAATCTAAAAAAAAAAAAAAATTCAAAGTGTCAAAATTGACATGGAATGTCCCATATGTATATTATTTATTAGTGATCGATTCTAAGACATTCTAGCGATGTGCGTCTGTCTGTCACTCTTTGGAAATGGTGATCACGGACAAAGTATTAAACATATATGATTAAGACTTAGCACATTTACTTGTTGTTGTCCTAAGTTGTTTGGTATTGCATTTGAGCGAAATCAGTTCAGCGGTTCAGAAGTTATGAACGAAAATGTAAGAACACATCGAAAATTGTAGTACATTCTATACATAACCTAAAAATACAAAATGCTTTAAATTGGCTGCTCGTTGGCATATGTGAACAGAATTGGACACAAAGTGGTATTTTTACAAGTACAAACCTATTTAAAAAAAATAAAAAAATCGCGGAATTTCTTTTTCACCAAAAAAATTTTTTCCGCGAATTTTTTTTTTTTCAAAAGAATTTTTTTGCAAAAAATCTTTTTTTAGATTGTGGAGGGTATCTATACATTCGGCAAGGCCGAATTTCATTTTTTTACTTGTTTTTACCTTCCTTCTGCTAACAAGGGAAGCCTCTACTATGACACACATCTTCATGATTTTTTTTTAAACGACACAGAAAAAATTTGAAACGAATTTCAATCAACAAAAACGCGGATTCAATTAATTTTTGTTATACGTACCAATTATCAAATTGTAGGTGATTGATTGAAAAATTTTTTAATCCAATTTTTTTCGATTTTGATAAAAAAAATTGATAAATTTTTTATTTACAGTCAATCAAAATAATGAATGACTTAACAAATGAATTTTGTACGCTGGTGTCTAATTTTAAAAAAGTTGCAGGACGCCACCTCAGTTTGACTATATAAGCTAACAATTAACGAAGAAGAAAACAAGAATTACTATTTTCATTTTCTTCAAACCAAAACTTTTTATAACTTGGATAATAATTCACCTCGTGGTGAATAAAACTGTTTTTCACCAGCTGGTGAATAAAAAGTAACATAATTATTTTTCAACAAAATTTTTTTTTTATTAATAAAATTGTTTTCTTCATAAATTTTTTTTTTTTCATCAATTTTTTTTCATCAATTTTTTTTCATAAATTTTTTCATCAATTGTTTGTTTTTACATCAAATTTTTTTTTCCATCAAATTTTATTTCTATCAACTTTTTTTTCATAATTTTTTTTTTTCATTAAAAATTTATTTTTTCATCAAAATTTTTGTTTCATAATTTTTGTTTTTTCATCAATTTTTTTTTTTGTCCAAATTTTTTTTTCATTAATTTTTTTATAATTTTTTTTCAAAAATTTTTTTTCATCAAATTTTTTTATCAAATTTTTTTATCAATTTTTTTCTCACCAAAAAAATTTTTTTTTCATATGTTTTTGTCATTATTTTTTTTTACATCAAAAAATTTTTCTTTTCATTAAAAAAATTCATCAAAAACTTTTTTTCATCAAAATTTTTTTTTCACCAAAAATTTTGGGTTCATTAAATTTTTTTTAACATAATTTTGTTTTTCGTGAAAAAAAAAAAAAAAATACCAAAACTACTTTTTCACCAAGTCTAACCTTTTCGCATAAAAATTTTCCATTTGTTTATCAAATGTACATAAAACAAGTGAGAGTGATATATTCTTTTATATTCTCCAAAATGTAAAAACACTTTTTTGCACTCACTTACGAAATGTACAGCTCTTTTGGTTTTTTTAATGGGGTCATCGACTGATATATCAATTCGTTTTGCATGGAATAGCAAAGGAATATAACATTATTTATTCTAAAGAAACTTTGCTTTGGCAAGTACACCCAAATCTTCCGCAAAACGTTGTCATGTAATCAAGAGTACAATATTCGCAGGCTTTTTTAACAACTTCTTGTAAACTTTTAGTTCTTTTCTTATACTAAATCCTGAAATTTGCGACCGGTTCCACTGAATTTACATATCGAGGGGTAAAATTCAAAACTTGTCATCTACAGTATTTTCGAAAGAGTTTTTTTGATAGAAATTGATAGTTCAATGATATAGATGAAAACTTCAAAACAGATGAAATTTCAAAAAATGTTTAAATTACTCATTCGCATACGTTATATACCGCATTTTGGTATAAAATAAGTATAGTGCAAATTTTAACATTTTTTTTTTTACTTGAAAACAAGGCAAAACACATCTCTAAAAATTTCAGAACAGATAGAAATGCATTTTAACTTTTTTTAAAAATTCAAAAAACTAAAAAAATTGCTGCATGTTTTGTGATAAAGTTTAAGTTTAAATTTGAAAAATTCAGAATTTCTTCTGAAAATTTTTATATTATTAATATACAAAAATCTTAAGAAACTTCTATTTCAAAGACATCTCTCTGTTTCATTTAAATTGCATATATATTGAAATAATGATACTAAGGCAAAAAATACTTAAATTTTCAATATTTGATCATGCCTACAAGGCCCGCTTCTTAACAAAACCTAAATTTTAAATTTCATATGTATGTATTTAATCTAACTAAACATTAAGTTTCATTTCAACTGCATCAATACAAAACTAAAAGAACTTCTTACATTGAGGCACGTTTTTAATAAATTAAACTGAAAAAAAATATACAAATTGAAAAAATGTTAAATTTACCAAGTCACTTTTTTAGATTGACATTCTTAAAATTAACTTTTATATAAAAATTCAATGCACACTCTCTAACTATATTACAAAAATTCATTTATATTTACTCAACAAAGTTTGTTTTTTTCTACCGAAATTACCACTGCAATATTTAGATTCCAGCAAAAAAATTAAATTGTTAAAGAAGTAAAAGGAAAAAGCCTGTATAAACATTTGCCATTTTATTGAAATGCAATAGAGTTGCAGGGTATTTGTCCTGGTTGGTTGCCGTTACTTTTAAAATAATGCTACCATTGCTGATATTGACAAGAACGCCGCTAGGAGGGCTACTATCAATTTCATCTGGATGAAAAACCGTTAAGTTTTTAATATTTCTGCACTTATACAATTATTGCAGTTACTACGTGACGGCCATTTGTGTAGTAAGTAGCAGTTGTTGTTTTCAACTACAATTTAAGTTGTTTTTGTATGAAAAATTTCAAACAACAGTTTTTCTGTAGTCGTTTTAAAAAACAAATACAAAAAATTACTACATTGTAGTAACAGTTGTTTTATGTAGTTGTTTTTAGTCTATAAAAAAATTTCTAGAAATTTTTAGAAAAACGGATATGCAGGAATTATTTCCAAACCGATTTTGACGTTTAGAGTTTTTTTTTTTTTTTGTTAATAAAAAAATTCAGGCAATTTGAGTTACAGTAAAAACAACTGTAATTTGAAGTAGTTTTCACAGTTTTTTGTAGTTGTTAATTAATAGTTAATAACAGCAACAATTTTTGGTTGATTTTACCGTAAAATGTAGTGGACGCCTAAACAACAACAAATGTAGTAGTTTTAACTTTGATGTGAGTTCAGAAATAGCCTTTCCGTGCCAAAATTACCCCATGAATATTTTTTTATGGCAAAAAGGCCGTAACCGATGCTGAACCAATTAAATAATAACCGTTACCCTTAAAAATATTTATTTCGGTTACCAGCCTTGGTATTTATACACGATGTACAATTGAAATAACAGTTGTAATATAAACCAATAGTTTGGAATTTACATAAAATGTAGTAAAAACCAGGGTTGTCAAGTGACGGTTATTTTCGGTAAGGTGATATAAGAATTCTTGTTTTGGGATTTACACAAGAACATATCGCTCATTTACTTGAATAGTGTCATAACTCAAAAACAGTTTTTTTCAGTTAATGAAACAGAATTATTCGTTATATCATGCTTTATATTGTGTCAAAAATTCGTATTAATATCTTTAAAACTCTCCGTTTGAGAGAAGAATACGCAGTTACCAGTTTCAATTATAAACTTTAAACGCTTTTTCAGCAAAATCAAATATTTTGAGTTATGACACTATTCATGTAAATGAGCGATATTTCTATTAAGTTATTCTAATTGGCTGAAGACAGACAAACATAATTAAAAATAATTGAAATCATTGGAAAATGATTTCAATATAGTTGATTTTAGATTATTTTTTTAATTGTATTATTATTACTTCAGTACACGGTGCGTATTCTTAACATATACACCAAATGTTATAAATAACCTCTCGTCTCTCTTCTACCCCTTTTTCGAAAGAAGGGTACTGTGCCATAATTGATTGTCAGTATAGCCTGAGAGTAGCTGTAAAAATAAAAAAATAATTATACGCACCGTGTACTGAAGTACTTATGATAAAAAGTCTTCATTAATTTAACTTAATCAGTTTATATTTTTATACCCTCCAATCTAGTGATAGAGGGTACATATAAGTTTGTCATTCCGTTTGTAACATATCGAAATATTGGTCTAGGACCCCATAAAGTATATATATACAATATTCATGATCCTCGATCGATTTTAAGTCGATCTAGCGATGTCCGTCCGTCCGTCTGTCTGTCTGTCTGTCTGTCCGTCCGTAGAAAACACGCTAACTTTTAAAAGACTTTACAGAGGCTACTGAAGTTTGGCATATATGTTTATCATTTACCTGGTCAGGTGGGTATTGCAATTCAGCAAAATCGGTGCAGTTCACACAGGGCCAGCATGATCCAATTCTGGCCAAAAGTATTTACCTTTGTTGGATCCGTCTGAAAATGTGCTTCGAGAGGAATTCGAGGTCGCTGATTTCAAAATTTGGCTAAAAACCATAAAAATCAAAATGGCAGATCCAATATGGCGGATTTTTTTTTTTTTAAATCAAATTTTGTTTTATGCGGATCTTGGAGTTACTGAATAAGAATTGCTACTCCGAATTTTGAAAAACAAAATGGCGGACTAAATATGCTTCTTAAAGTTTAAAGAATGATCCAACTCCGGCCAAAAGTCTTTATCGTTGTTGAATCCGTCTGAAAATGTGCTTCTAGAGTATTTCGGGGTTTTCAAAATTTAACTAAAAATGAAAAAAATCAAAATGGCGCATCCAATATGGCGGACAAATTTTTTTAATAATTGTCCGATTTAACTCAAATTTTGTTTTAAGGGGGCCTTGGAGTTTCTGAATCTGAATTACTGGCATGAATTTTAAAAACAAAATGGCGGACTAAATATGCTTATTAAAGTATGTTACAAGTAATTAAAAAACAGTTATATTCCTCTGCTTTGTTGAAGCTAGCTGAAAGTGTGGCCAAGTAAATTTCCGCGACTGTTATCTTAAAATCGAACTGATAAAATTCAATATGGCGGAAACAATATGGCGGCTAGATTTTTTAACTTTGTCTGATATTTAAATATGGAAATGGTGTAAATGACTAACTTAGTTTCAGAAAAGCTTTTAGAAATGGTGACGACAAATTATTCACTTTTTTTCTTTATTTTAGAAATTCAATTAAAAATCTTTGAATTTAATTGTAAATGGTGTAACTGAAATGTAGATATTTTTTTTTTTTCCTACACTTAAAACATTCTCTGACGATAAAAAAAAACTATTCAAGCCGTAAAACATTATTTTGGGTTAAATTATTTTTTTTAAAACAAATCTCGGACCACGGCATCGATCGATCAAGTTGTTACGAGCGGGGTTATAAAAAGACAAGAAAATATATCGAGAATAAAGAATCTATGGCATGTATAAAAGATAAAATTTGGCTAGCTCTGCCAATCGCGGCGTGGTTGTTGACCCAGAATTCATCGTCTCGTGAACATAGTAAAATGCATGCCATTTTAAAGATATGCCACTTTAATTTGTAGAGTGACGAAATAAAAAAAAATATAACATCTTGGGATTGGATGGATGTAACAAATAGAAAATAATGTTTACTGACAGTAGGGTGACTAGGTGTCGTTGTCACCAGGAGTGCAAGGTTTCCCTCCTATCCCTATGCTATTCGCTAGCACTCTTGTATCAGGGGTGGTGCATGTGATTTAAAAAAACAACATATGAAAAGTTTTGTAACATAATGCTTTTGTATTACGAACGTTTGTTCTGTAGTTTAATACAGAAAATAGTTTTCAGTATTTATGTACTTTTCAATACAATATTTAATTTAGTAACTGAGGTTAATTTTAATGTACAAAACAAAAGTACATTTGTACCCATGGTACCATCCCTGATATACATACTTTACCACTGCTTATTTTTCATGTTTGCTTCCTACGTTAGCCTTCGTTTCTCAATAAAAGAGAGAATTTAAAATTTCATTTTTATATGTTTATTAAAGTTCAATTTTATTAACAAACATTTTATATTTTGTTATACAACAAAAATAATTCATAAATATGAGAAGGGGTCGAATAAATTGTATATATAATAAAGTAAAATATGGGGTTTAATAATTATTTGATAATAAGTTATATAAAATAATTAAATTTATTTTTACTTATCTTAATTCTAAAAAAATTACTCTGCAAAAGTTTTCAGCATTCTCTTTCTGTTCTTTCGGTTTGCAGGATCTTGTTGTTTTATTTCAATGTTGTTTTCGTTTTTGCTTTGGCACAAAACGATTGTTGTTGTTGTTATGTAGATTTTTAAGAGTTTTATAATTTTTGCATGTTATAACGTTATAGTTCTTGTTGTTGTATATATATTTTTAAAGTAGTTATTTTATACGTATATTGTAGTACATAGTAGCTGATTGTTTTTGTTATTTAATTTTAAGAGTATTCCACATGTACGTTCTTTCTCTTTGTTATTTAGTTTTTAAAAAAAACATGTTTGTTTTCAATTTCATACAGTTTGTATTTTTTTTGTTTACGTTATGGTTACGTTACGTTAAGACTTTATCATAACAAGTTCTTTTCGTTAATTTTCACTTTCACAAAGATTTTTATTGTTACGTTACGGTGCAGTTACGCTACGTGTAGGCTAAATGTGCCTTACATAATTAGTTATTTTAAAATGTTTTGTAGTTGTTGCTTTTAACTAAAAATTCTTCTTTTTTTTTCAGAATTTAAATTTCATAATTAGGGTATTTGTTGTTTTAGATTTGTAAGAAAAATTTTAATTTATTGTCTTTAGAAAAAAAAAACTTTTATCAATTGTTCTTAGGTTTGTAGGAACAATTCAAACTCTTTTTCTTTTTTTTTTTTTTTGCTTTTAGCATTTTTTTGACAAAAATTTCACGTTAAACAGTTTTGGTGGCTTTTAAGCCTTATTTAAAAAAATCACTTTTTAGTGGTTAAACATTTAAAAATTTTTATTTAAATTTCGGCACGAGGGAAAAAAAAACTTAATACCACATGGTATTTTTCTTTATGTAATTGTGTTTTTTTTTTTTGTTAAAAAAAAAAAAAAAAAATATATCAAAATTTTCCGACTTGCAACCGTGCAAAATGATGATCTTCAATCGACTGCCTGAAAAACTCCATTTTTCATAGCTTGACACTATTCTTTCATCCTCCTCTTTTTTTTTTATTCCAACAAGTGTCGTACGCTGATTGGTCGAAACCAATAACGGTAAATTTTAAAATTGCAAATACATATAAAAGGGAATTAATAAATTTGCAACAAAATAAAAGGAGTGAAGTTATTAGTGATGAAGTTGGCAACACTAATACACCGGGAAAATTTTAACAATATTATTGTTAAATTTTTAAAGTGTATACACTTAAGTGTGTTTCCACCTAAATTTCTAACAAAGTTTGGGCAACTTTTTTCGAAAGATAATGATCCATTCTATATCAAAAAAAATATAGACCGATTGTATTGAACTGAGGATCGCTGAGGATTATTTCGGCGCGAGGTAAATAGCTAAAAAATTATAACTTTTTTCACAAAAACGCGAATTGCTGCCAGGCAGATGAGTTATATTTGTCCATGTTATTTTTGTTACAAAGGCTTATATATAAGGTTGAACCACTCAAACAAAAAGTTAAACATTAGCAAAAGAAGTTGGGAAAAAAAATTAAAAAAGTATCTCAACTTTTAAAAATTGTTTACCAACTTTTTTAACTTTGAAGACCTGTCAAAGGAAAGGGTGTAATTGGATCATAAAGATAAGTTCAAAAAACCTGCTACTATATATGCCCAACAAACTGGTAAACATTTTTTTGAGAATTTATAAATAAGGACTTTTTGCCGGAAATCTATCTGTCTGGCCCTCTGTGCAGTGGTTCAAAAGTTATGAGCAAAAGAGTAAATTTCGGCAAGGGTTTTTCGCTAATTTGCGAGATAAAAAACACGCTAACTTTTGAAAGACAATAATGAGACTGCTGATTCTTATCATATATCTTTGCCGTTCCCTAGGTCTGTTTGGTATTGAATTTAAGCTCAATCGGACCAGTGCACTGCAGTGGTTCAGAAGTTATAAGCAAAATCCTGAATTTCTATTGCTATACAAGTTTTAAAAGCATTGGTGGTTACTTAACAATGCTTTTCAAACTTGTTTAGTTTTAAAGCAATGCTTTTTAAACTTGATTAGTTTTAAAAGCATTGGTAACTTAAAAATTACACTCGAAAAAAATTTACACTAGAAAAAAATTTTATACTCAAAAAAAATTTTACACTCCAAAAAATTTTCTTTTTCTTAAAAAAAATAACAATATTTTTACATACATACCTACATTCACTCAGAAATATTTTTACAGTAAAAAAACATTACACTCGAAAAAGGTTTACACTCAAAAAAAAAAAAAAAAAATTTCTTTTTTTTTAAATGACAAAAAATTTGTTTTTTACTCAAAATAAAATATTTCTAATCAAAATTGTTAATTTGTTCACGTTAAAAATGTACTATCCTTTAATAAAAGGTATTGGGGTATTCATAGATTCGGCAAAATCGAATTTAACTTTTCTACTTGTTTTTTATACCCTCCAACTACAGTATGGGGGTATACTCACTTTGTCATTCCGTGTGTAACGCATCGAAGTATCGGTGACCCCATAAAGTATATATATTATTGATCAGTGATCGATTCTAAGACATTCTAGCGATGTCCGTCTGTCCGTCCGTCCGTCTGTCCGTCTGTCCGTCCGTCCGTCTGTGGAAGACACGATACAGTCCAAAATAAAAGTGCTAGACTCCTAAAATTTGGCACATATATGTCTTATGCTCATAGGCTGGTTAATTTCGGAGATGGGCAAAATCGGACCAGGGGGGAAAAAGTTCCCCCTTGGAGAACTAAAAAAACCTCTGAAAAACTGTATTTTTTGCAGGATTTTTTGTACTTTTTTTAAGAAAATTCAACATTTTAATGTCGGAGAAAGCTCAAAACCCTGTATGTGGACTCAGCGGATAAAAAAAAATAAAAATAAAGTTTGACCCGCCCCTTTTGTTGGCGTGGATATAAAAAATGTATTTTAATAATGATTAATTGGATTAAATAATTGCATGAATCATAATAAATCCATTTGATAACATCTATCGCAAGGGGAAGATGTCCCCCAATGACTCCCACCAAACCCCCAAAATGCCCCCCCCCCACTAAAAAAAAGACGCCCCTGAAATTTTTTTTTTGTTTTTTTTTTTTTTTCATTTTGGAGGGTATAAAAGATTCGGCACAGCCGAATTTAACACTCTCATTTGTTTTTTTTTTTTAAATAATTTCTTTCTGATGCACATTTCTTCCAAAGACGTTTATTCGATCGATGTTTATTGATTAAAATTTTATAAACAGTGAAATTTATCTTGTTAGGGTTACATCTTCTAGCACAGTACAATTCTTAGAATTCCCTCAAACAATACTTGGGGCTAAAAGTACCATCTAGGACTTTTAAACTTATAATTCTCTGCTTGAGGCTAAAAATTTTGATTTTTTGTTTAAATGATTTAAATTAAATCATTTTACTGTTCAATTTTCCAATACTGGGCAGCCCTCTCTCACTCATACCTTGACATTTACAATACGTATTGTACAACTACCATTGAAATGTAAATTCAACACTACTATTGACTTTAACTTCAAATTCCGGAAGAGGCTGCCACACATACCTGAAATGTAACTTAAGTTTTAGGTATAAATGTAGGTGTGTGGTTATATTATAAAGGATTGAAAAAGTAGTTTTTCTAGCAAAAAAGGTTAACAATTTTTGAAAATAATTTTAAATTAAAATACTAATCCACGCATTTACTAAGAGCCAAGATCAATAATTTTTAAAACCCTTTACTTATTGTTAGTGTTAGAGCGTATATATAAAGTTGTTATTCCTTTTAGAGTTCATCAACATATTTGTGACCCTCGATTGATTTTAATTCGATCTAGCGATGTCAATCTTTCTGTTTTAATGGCGTTAATGACTAAAATATAACACAGAGAAGACTGTATCTGTAACAGAGATATTTTCAAAATACTTCAAAAAGTTTGATATTGCATTTGAGCGTTTTCGGTTCAGCGCGCTGCAGCGGTTCAAAAGTTATGAACGAAAATTTAAGGACATATCGAACATTTTGGTATATTCCACATAACCTAAAACACAAAATACTTTAATTCGGCTGCATGTGGTAATATGCGAAAATAATTTGATACCGGTTGGTTTTTATGCAAATACTAAGATCTTTTAACCCAAAATTTTTATTTTACCCAATTTTTTTTCACCAAAAAAAATTTTTCCGAGCAATTTTTTATTTTTTATTTTTTTTTGTTTTCGTATTTAGAAATATAATTTTTACCAAATTTTCACTACAAATAATAGTTTCCATCCACTCTAATGAGTTAAAGAAAAATCTCATGTATTCAATGAATTTTTGTTTGTAAAATTCCTCAAAAAAAAAATAAAAGATTATCATGTATAGAAGTTTTATATAAACTTTCCAATTGTGTAAATTTTATTTGGAAAAAGAAAAACTCGTAAGTACCTACAACTGAAATGTACAACATATTGTTGCAGGACTATGTTTCACATGATAAATGAAGTTGGAATGTAAATATAACAAAAACAAACACAAATGTATTGAAATGTAAATTTAAATTTATACTTTTCTTCACAAAAAATAAAAAAATCTTTTTTGATAGACATATTGGCTACAATATCGAAATGAAAAAATCTAATTCCCTTAAACAAAATTGTATTAAACAACTAAAGATTTGTATTTGAAAATAAGCTTTTGTTCCAACTCTCTTAATGCCACATAAAGTTTTCTTTTTGAAATGTTAACAACAAAAGAATAAACGAAATGAAAATTACATTATCTTGACAGGTTTGAAATGGGATTTTGTTTTGTTGATTTTTTTTCAATATGAATACAATCAGATTTTTACTAGAACTTTTTTTTTATAAACTTTTGAATGCTCATATTTGTTTGAATACAGAAATGGAAATTAAATAATCTAAAGATCAATATAAGAAATCTGGCGTATTTGTCAGAGCATATTTTTGCATATTTTGGTTTTAAAAGCATAATATTACATATTTTAATCGTACGTGCATATTTTAACATTAAAGCATTTTTAGGGCATATTTTGGTGTTTTGTGAGCATATTTTGCGAAAAACCTCATGTTTTGATAAAAAAGCATAAAGACTTTATTTGATGCATTTTCAAAAACAATGAATGTCTGCGAAGTTTGTACTCTTGTCCAAACAATTGAATCATGATAATGTTTTGCTGTATATATATGTGTTGTTTTCAAAGAAAATTTTTCCTTTGTCATTCCATGCAAAACGCATTGAAATATCAGTATAGGACCCCACTATGTTTATATTTTATTGATCCTTAAAGGTTTCATTCTAGTGAAAATTTTTTAATGAAAAAAAATATTGATGAAAAAAAAATATTGATGAAAAAAATATTGATGAAAAAAAATATATTGATAAAAAAAATATTGATGAAAAAAAAAATATTGATCAAAAAAATTTTGATGAAAAAAATATTGATGAAAAAAATATTGATGAAAAAATATTGATAAAAAATATATTGATGAAAAAATAATATTGATGAAAAACAAATATTGATGAAGAAAAAAACTATTGATGAAAAAAAATATTGATGAAAAACAAATATTGATGAAGAAAAAAAATATTGATGAAAAAAAAATATTGATGAAAAAAATATTAATGAAAAAAAAATATTGATGAAAAAAAAGTATTGATAAAAAAAAGTACTGATTAAAAAAAAATATTGAATCAAAAAATAAAAGAAAAAAGTATTGATAAAAAAACAATGATGAAAAAAAATACTGAAGCAAAAAATAAAACATTTATGAAAAAAAAATATTGATGAAAAAAATATTGATGAAAATTATTAATGAAAAAAAATGTTGATGAAAAAATATATTGATAAAAATAATATTAATGAAAAGAATATTGATGAAAAAAAAAATATTGAAGAAAAAAAATATTGATGAAAAAGAAATATTGATGAAAAAAATATTGGAGAAAAAATGTTGATGAAAAAAAATATTGATGAAAAAAAATATATTATTGAAAAAAAAAATATTGATGAAAAAAAAACTTGATGAAAAATATTTACGTTACGTTTTATTCACCATTTGGTGAATATTTTTTTACTCACCAAGAGGTGAATTATTATCCAAGTTACTAAAATTTGAATACCCTACACAGGGTTCAGGTGCTGATGTTTGTAACTAATTTTCTAACGTGAAAAAAAACACTTTTGATAAGAAATATTTTATTTTGTGTAAAAAAAACTTTTTTTAAGTAACATAATTTACTAAATTTTTTTTTGAGTGTAAAATTTTTTTCAGGTGTTTTTTTTAGTGAAAATATTTTTTTAATGGACCAAAATACGTTGTAAAATACTTTTTCGACATGTTTAACGGGTTTTCAACTCATGAATTTTAGGTGAAGCTAATCTGAAATTCACGGTTTTGCTAATAACTTTTGAAACACTGGACCGATTTGGAGGAAATTTGACACAAATATACGCCAAGCTTCAGCATCCTCAGACTTGCCTTTCGAAAGTTAGCGTGTTTTTTATCTCGTAAATTCACGAAAAACCCTTGCCGAAATTCAGTATTTTGCTCATAACTTTTGAACTACTGGACCGATTTTGCTGGATTGCAATACCAACCTGACCAGGAAAATGTCCAACATATATCACAAACTTCAGGAGCCTCCGTAAAGTCTTTCAATAGTTAGCGAGTTTTCAACAGACAGACAGACGGACGGACGAATATAGACCAATATTTCGAAGTGTTACAAACGGAATGACAAGCCTATAAATACCCTGTATCACTAAAGTGGAGGGTATAAAATAATATTGATGAAAAAAAGATACTGATGAAAGAAAAATATTGATGAAAAAAAATATTGATGAAAAAAAATATTGATGAAAAAAAAAGTATTGATAAAAAAAAAATTAATAAAAAAATATTGATGAAAAAAAAAAAATTATATTAATGAAAAAATATTGAGAAAAAAAAATATTGATGAAAAAAAAATTTAAAAAAAAAATATTAATAAAAACAAGTAGAAAACTTAAATTCGACTTGGCCGAATCTATGAATACCCTCCACAATGCCCTCTTTAAGTGATAGTAACTTTTATAACGTGAAAAAAATTAAGTGCAAAATATTTTTGAGTGACAAAAATACGTTGTAAAATATTTTTGTGACTTGCCAATGTTTTTAAACATGTTTAATGGGTTTTCAACACGTGAATTTAAGGTGCCACAATGCCCTTTTTAAATGATAGTAAATTTTCTAACGTGAAAAATAAAATTTTTGGTTAGAAATATTTTATTTTTTGTAAAAAAACTTTCTTTATTAATTTTTGAAAAAAAAAAAAATAATAATTTACTATTTTTTTTTTTTTGAGTGTAAAACTTTTTTTGAGTGTAATTTTTTTTTTTTATTTTAGTGTAAAAATATCTTTGAGTGACAAAAATACCTTGTAACATATTTGTTTGACTTACAAATGTTTTTAAAACATGTTTAAGGGTGAAACTAATCTGAAATTTACGTTTTTGCTAATAACGCTTGAACCACTGAACCGATTTGACTGAAATTTAAAACGAAGCAGACCAGAGGAACGGCAAATATGTATGCACCCTCAGAATAGCCGTTCGAAAGTTACTGTGTGTTTTATCTCGTAAATTCCAGAAAAACCCTTGCCAAAATTCACTCATTTGCTTATAACTTTGGAACCACTGGACCGATTTCGCTGGATTGCAATACCAACCTGATTAGGTAAATGCCCAACATATATGCGAAACTTCAGGAGCCTCCGTAAAGTCTTTCAAAAGTTAGCGTGTTTTCAACAGACAGACAGACGGACAGACGGACGGACGGACGGACGGACGGACGGACGGACATTGCTAGATCGTCTTAAAATCGATCGAGGATCATGAATATATATGCTTTATGGAGTCCTAGACCAATATTTCGAGGTGTTACAAACGGAATGACAAACTTATATATACCCTCTATCACTAGAGTGGAGGGTATAAAAAATATTGATGAAAAAAAAATATTGATGAAAAAAAATTTGATGAATAAAAAATATTGATGAAAAAAATATTGATGAAAGAAAAATATTAATGAAAAAAATATTAAGAAAAAAAATTGAATATTGATGAAAAAAAATTGATGAAAAAAATATATTGATAAAAAAATATTGCTGAAAAAAAAATTTTTTGATGAAAAAATATATTGATGAAAAAAAAATATTGATGTTAGTTTTATTCACCATCTGGTGAATTTTTTTTTATTCACCACGAGGTGAATTATTATCCAAGTTACAAACCCAAGTTACTAAAATTTGTATACCCTACACACGGTACAGGGTATAATGACTTTGTGCTGATGTTTGTAACTACCCGAAATATTTGTACTAGACCCACTTTCAAATATACTGATCGACTCAGAATAACTTTTTAAGTCTTTCTAGTTATGTCCGTCCGTCCATCTAAACGTTGTAAACACGATATAGATCGAAATTATCTATCGATTTACCTAGCCCCCATACAAAGGTCCGCTTTAATTTTGGATCAAACGAGTCTAATAACCGTATTATAATAGATATACTTTTAAAATTTGGCTGGTAAATGTCTTTTGTATTCAGTAATATCCGTTCCGAATTTTAAAGGAATAGGACAAGTTCTTCTTGTAGCCCCCATATAAACCACCTTCTCGATATTCACATAAATCTTTCAAATTTCATGAAAACAAAAAATATTTTTTTGAAATTTTGTTTTTGTGTGTTTAACGCGCACCTTGACAACCTTATCAAATCTGATTATAATCGGACCTTTTGTGGACTTAGGCCCCATTAGAAAATTTCGTCCGATATTCAGTTAAAGCGGTTTCTTGTCCTAATTTGTCCCTATTTCACTCAAATTTGGTTTGAGGTTTTTCAACTTATTAAAGATTTTACAAAAGATAGATCTAATCGGTCGATGTTTGAACTTGGAACGCATTTTCCGGGAAACAAAGGTGTAGGGTATTTTATGGTCGGTCCAAAATCTGTTAGTGGGGGTTGAACTGATCAGTACAGATATACTACGAGATGACTAACTTTTTAAAGCAATATAAATTAAAAATAATCTATTATGAGTCATAATTTATGACATTATTATAAATAGAAATATTTTTGGGCCTCGAGCTAGAATTATACCCTAATATCTAACTGAGGTGGTGTTTCCCAACATTTTATTCCCAACATTTTATTCTGTATAACAACTCATATGCTTTCAAAAGTTTATTTAAACTTTAACATCATTAACCCATAATAGTTTTTTTTTGAAAGGATATTAAAATAATAAAATTAAAATCCAATGGATTTTATTCTCTCTTTAACATTTTGTTAATGTGTCCCTTAAATATGTTTGCGCAAACTTCTTATAATAAAATATCCGGTCTAATTCAAAATAAACACAAAAAACACATACAGTTGACTTAAAATTTTTTCCTAGTATCCAGAATACAAAACCATAATATTCTATTATAGTTAGTATATATTTTTTTTAATGTTTAATGTATCCTTGTTGCACTTAATTATGTAAAATGCTGTGTAAATTCAATTACACTACCACAACAGACAACTAAAACATACAGATGGACGGACGGACGGGCGACAAAGAGACAGACTGAAAGGATATACACACCAGTAGAAAATTATAACAAACTTATAAAGACTGTATCCTAAGAGAGAGAAAAGGATTAAGAGAAAATATGTTTAAGGAAATTTTTACCAAGAAATATTTTCAGATTTTGGGCGGATTTTTAACAAAAAAATTTAAAACATTTTGGTATAAAAAATGCTGAGAAATTCTTCGCAATAAAAAATTTTACACTTCTGTTACATTTTTCGTGTGGAAGAATTATCAGATTCTAAGATATTTTTCCTATAGATTCTGAGACACTCGTGTAAAATTTGGTTAGATCTGACCTGATTTATTTATATCTCCTCATACATGAGTGTATCTGATTATATCTGAAAAGACAAAAACTGAGACATAATTATGTGCCAGATTTGGTCAACATTCCCGACTAAAAAAGGTAATACGGCGCCATATATAATTTGATCAGAAAAATGGAGGATCCAAAAATATATGAGTATATCTTATTAGATCCAATTTGTCTTATATATCTTATTGGATCAAATAATCATATCTTTTTGGATCATCCATTTTCGGATCCATCAAATTTTATATTTGATAATATATGATCAGACACAATTATACACAATCAGATGCAAACATATATTATCAGATTAAGTCAGATCAGATAAAATCACATCGATGTTTACACGGTCATTCATCGTATACGAAAATTATCACTTTCTCAAATCTCGACAGATTTTTTGTATATATCATATTTTTTCACTTATTATTAGAATAACTTCCTCTTTAGTTAGCAAAAATAATAAGGATAATTCGGTACTACCCCCAATACATTACCACTACAACTGCAATAACTAGTACCAAGTTGATACTAACAACTACAGTGTGACCAAAATATATATGAACGCAAAACCTATGTAGTCACAACTTTTGTATACGGTGCGTATGTATTAATAACACTGTGCAACAAGAAAAACGAGCCTCAATGGCTTCAACGCCATATGAAAGTAGACCATCAAATGGACAAAATCACCAAAGGGTTTTGCAAAGTCAGTTCGGATTTCTTTTTTATAGCCCACTGAAGTTTTTATTTTTTTATCAAAGGCGTTTGGAAAACGTCAAAAATACTATAATAAGAACACATCTGAGCTTCAAAATATGATTTGATGTCTACAGTGAAATTTTATGGCGGTTCTTTTCTTAAAACATTTTAACCCTCTAACTGCCATTTTAAGGGGTCATTTTAGTCCTTTTTCAAAAACTAAACACAGAAGTCTAATAAAACGTCCATTTAGAGGGTTAAAATGTTCTACAAATATTTTCCTCATAAAATTTCACTAGGGGTTGTCAAATGTTCAAAGTTTGTGCGACATGAGAAAAGTCCTTAAAAAGGGTCAAGTATAAATAATCAATGTTTGTTATTTTTTTTTTACCAAAGCAGTGTTAAAAAATATCGACAAAAAACAGTGCAAATATACTTTTGAGCTAAAAATGATGTTCTGATGTGTTTTATAAAATTTTATGATGATTCTTTTCTTGGACCAAATTAACCCTCTAGCTCCCGTTTTAAAGGGTCATTTTTGTCCTTTTTTTTGAAGAAATACAAAAAAGTCTACAAAAAAGGAAGTTAGAGGGTTAAAATGTTTTACAAATATTTTCTGCATCAAATTTTACTAGGGCACGTCTAAGACAGAAAGTTCGCCCAGCATATAGAAAATGCTTAAAAATTTTAAAGTATTCAAATTTTTTTTTAATATTTTTTTTGGGCCGAAATATAAAAAAACAAGTCGAATGTCGAATGAACAAAAATGTATGAACACCTCGAAAATTGTGGTACATTCAACATAACCTAAAAACACAAAATGCTTTCATTCGGCTGCTGGTTGACACATGTGAACAGAATTGATCACCGAATGGTATTTAAACAAGTGCAAACATATTTTTTTACAAAAAAAATATTTTCGTCGAATTTTTTTTTTACCATAAAATTTTTTTTTGTCGATTTTTTTTTTTAATGTTTGTTTTGTTTTCTAGCAAGTAAACTTTTTTACATTGTGGAGGGTATCAGCACATTCGACAAAGTCGAATATAATTTTTTATTTGTTTTTTTTTTATTTCGGCCCAAAAAAAATAAAAAAAAAATTGAATACTTTAAAATTTTTAAGCATTTTCTATATGCTGGACGAACTTTCTGTCTTAGACGTGCCCTAGTTAAATTTGATGCAGAAAATATTTGTAAAACATTTTAACCCTCTAACTGCCTTTTTTTTATAGACTTTTTTTGTATTTCTTTTAAAAAAGTACAAAAATTACCCTTCAAAACGGGAGCTAGAGGGTTAATTTGGGCAAAGAAAAGAATCATCATAAAATTTTATAAAACACATCGGAACATAATTTTTAGCTTAAAAGTATATTTGCACTGTTTTTTGTCGATATTTTTTAACACTGCTTTGGTAAAAAAATAACAAACATTGATTATTTATACTTGACCCTTTTTAAGCACTTTGCGCATGTCGTACAAACTTTTACCATTTGACAACTCCTAGTGAAATTTTATGAGGAAAATATTTGTAGAACATTTTAACCCTCTAAATGGACGTTTTATTAGAGTTCTGTGTTTAGTTTTTGAAAAAGGACTAAAATGACCCCTTAAAATGGCAGTTAGAGGGTTAAAATGTTCTAAGAAAAGAACCGCCATAAAATTTCACTGAAGACATCAAATCATATTTTGAAGCTCAGATGTGTTCTTATTATAGTATTTTTGACGTTTTCCAAACGCCTTTGATAAAAAAAATGAAAACTTCAGTGGGCTATAAAAAAGAAATCCGAACTGACTTTGCAAAACCCTTTGGTGATTTTGTTCACTTGATGGTCTACTTTTATATGGTGTTGAAGGCATTGAGGCTCAATGCGATGACCCAAAATTTGTTGCACAGTGTAATACGCACCGTATACTGAAGGAATTATGATAAAAAGAAAAAAATCATCATAAAATCTAATTCAATGAAACATTTTTCTTTTAAAGCATTTCTATTCTATGTATGTTTGTGTATGAAATGATTATTCATCGATCTTCATCGATTTCAATTCAATATTGGTTAAAAAATGAGACAAATTAGCCCTTGGAACAAGAGTTTGTTTTTCGACTGAACTGTAATCGAGTTCAGTTGCTTGGGAGTATTTGGAATTAGAGTTTTTCTTTCTTTTAAACCCGTTTTATAAACTTTTGATCCCCAAATTCGAACCTCTGTTTTTACAGCCTCAAACCCGAACTTTATATTGACTAAAATTCGGACAAATAGCCGGATCCCAAGAAAAAAAAACAACTTTTAAGATCTAATTTGACCTGAAAATTGGCTGTATCAAGTTGGATGAGATATTGATCTAAATGTATTATTTTAGATACACAAATATAAAAATTTATACAATTAGCTCCGAAATTTGATCACATCCAATTAAATCCACTTGATCTTATTTTATATAAATTAATATAGATTTGTAGAATTACATAAAGTCAGATATATTTATGTATAACCTCAGATAAGAAAATGGAGCCGCAATAAATCTTAGATAAAATTAGATCTGAACATATAAAAAGTCATATATTATTTAATATGATAGTATTAAATTATATATCACTAGCTAACTCGCCCGGTACTTCGTTACCGGTTAGCTGTAAAAAAAAAAAAAATTATTACTTCAAATTTTTAACAATTTTTCTTTAAACATAAAAATTGTTAGTTTCGACCTTTAAAATATTATATTTTGAGTAGATTTAAAGTTGAAAAAAATTTTATTTTGGCGAAACGATCCCATAGTTCAAACTTTAAGTTTCAAGGAACATTAGTGCATAAGGAACAATATGTACCAAATTGAAGCGAAAATTCAAAAATTGATTTTCCCAGAATGTAATTTCCGCGAGTGGATCGTAAAGTACCAATTTTAAGTATCTCTACTTTCTCCCTTTTTCCCCATTAGAAGCAGAATTTTCATAAAAGTACTTATTTTAAAATGTTATTTCCGCGAAAGGATCGTACAGTCCAAATTTCAAGTATTTAGGACCATTAATGCAGCAGATACAAAATTGCCCTACTTTCCCCATTTTCCCCCTTAGAAGCTACTAAAAAAGTGCTTCTTTCAGAATGTTATTTCCGCTAGGGGATAGTACAGTACAAACGTCAAGTATCTAGAACCATTAGTTCAGCAGATACAAAACAGTTAAAAATGCAAGTATCTAGAACCATTAGTTCAGCAGATACAAAATTGCCCTACTTTTCCCCCATTTCCACCTATAAAACAAAATTTTCGAAAAAGTACTTCTTTCAGAATGTTTTTTTCGCGAGACGATCGTACACTCCAAATTTCAAGTATCTAGGACCGTTAGTTCAGCAGATACAAAATTGACCTAATTTCCCCCTTTTTCCCCGTAGAAGCGAAATTTTCAAAAAAGTACTTCCATTAGAATGTTGTTTCCGCAAGAGGATTCAAATTTCAAGTTTACCCTACTTTCCCTCTTTTTCCCCCTATAGAAGCAGATTTTTCCAAAAAAGTACTTCTTCCAGAATGTTATTCCCGCGAGAGGATCGTACAGTCCAAACTTCAATATCTAGGACCATTAGTTCAGCAGATACAAAATTGCCCTTCTTTCCCCCTTTAAAAAGTAATTTTCAAAAAAGTACTTCTTTCAATATGTTATTCCGCGAGATGATCCTATATTGCAAATGTCATGTTTTTAAGACCATTAGTTTAAAATTTACCAAATTGCCCTATTTTGACCCTCTTGGCCCTCCTTAAAACCAAAATTTTCAAAAAGTGTATTTTTCAAAAAATTATTTCCGCGAGAGGATCAAAACTTAAAGTTTTAGTTCAGATGATACAAAATTGCCCTATTTTCCCCAGGATTATAGAGTCCAAATTTCAAGTTTCTAAAACTATTAGTTCAAAAGATACAAAATCCCCAAAGGGCCCTACTTTCCCCTTTTTCCCCCTTAGAAGTAAAATTTTTAAAAAAAGTTCTTTAAGTATGTTATTTTTGCGAAAGGATCGTTCAGTTCAAATTTCAAGAATCTAGGACCATTAGTTCAGCAGATTCAAAATTGCCCTTCTTTCCCCCTTTTTCCCACAGAATTTTGAAAAGTACTTTCTTAAGAATGTTATTTCCGCGAGAGGATCGTTCAGCCAAATTTCAAGTATCTAGAACCATTAGTTCAGCAGATACAAAATTGCCCTACCTTCCCCGTTTTCCCCCTTGAAATCGGAATTTTCAAAAAAGTACTTCTTTCAGAATGTTAATTCCAAGAGAGAGGATCGTGCAGTCTAAATTTCAAGTATCTAGAACCATTAGTTCAGCAGATACAAAATTGCCCTACTTTCCGCCTTTTCCCCCTTAGAAGCGGAACTTTTTCCTCAAGAGGATCGTACAGTTCAAATTTTAAGTACCTAGGATCATTAGTTCAGCAGATACAGAATTGGCCTACTTTCCACCTTTTCCCCCTTTAGAAGGAGAACTTTCAAAAAAGTACTTCTTCTAGAATGTTCTTTCCGCGAGAGGATCGTACAGTCCAAACTTCAAGTATGTAGGACTATTAGTTAAGCAGATTCAAAATTGCCCTACTTTCTCCCTTTCCCCCCGTGGAAGCAGAATTTAAAAAAAAGTACTTCTTTTAGAATGTTATATCCGCGAGAGGATCGTACAGTTAAATTTTAAGTATCGAGGACCATTAGTTCAGCAGATACAAAATTGTACTTCCTTGAGAATGTTATTTCCGCGAGAGGATCGTACAGTCGAAATTTCAAGTATATAGGACCATTATTTCAGCAGATACAAAATTGCCCTACTTTTCCCCTTTTGCCCACTCAAAATCGGAATATTTAAAAAAGTACTTCTTTCAGAATGTTATTTTCGCGAAAAGATCGTACAGTCCAAATTTCAAGTCTCCCGGACCATTAGTTCAGCAGATACAAAATTGCCCACTTAGAGGCGGAATTTTCCAAAAAGTCCTTCATTCGAATTTTATTTCCGCGAGAGGATTGTGCAGTCCAATTTTCAAGTAAATAGGACTATTTGTTCAGCAGATACAAAATTGGCATACTTTCCCCCTTTTGCCCCCTTAAAGAAGAATTTTTAAAAAAGTATTTCTTTCCGAATGTTATTTCCGCGGGAGGATCGTACAGTCCAATTTTCAAGTATTTAGGACCATTAGTTCAGCAGATTCAAAATTGCTCTATTTTCCCCTCTTTTTCCCCTTAAGAGAGGAATTTTTAAAAAAGTATTCCTTTCCGAATGTTATTTCCGCGGGAGGATCGTACAGTCCAATTTTCAAGTATCTAGGACCATTACTTTAGCATATACAAAGTTGCACTACTTTCCCCCTTTCTCCCCCTTAAAAGCGAAATTTTCAAAAAAGTACTTCTTTTAGAATGTTATTGCCGCGATATGATCCCATATTCCAAATGTCATGTTTCTAAGACCATTAATTTAAAGTTTAGCAAATTGACCTATTTTCCCCCTTTTGGGCCTCCTTAAAACCAAAATTCTCAAAGAAATATATTTTTCAAAAAATAATTTCCACGAGAGCATCCAGATTCAAAATTTCAAGTTTGTTCAGAAGATACAAAATTGCCCTATTAAACCCCTTCTACCCACCACCCCTACTCTTATAAAAGGATTTTTCAAAATATTACTTTTTACAAAATGTTTTTTCCGCGAGAGTAGACCTAAAATTTCAAGTTTTTGGGACCATTCGTTTAGCAGATACGAAATTGCCCTTCTTTCCCCATTTTTGCCCCTTTTAAAACGAATTTTCAAAAATGTACTTCTTTTAGAATGTTATTTTCGGGATAGGATTGTACAGTTCAAATTTTAAGTATCTAGGACCATTAGTTCAGCAGATACAAAATTGCCCTACTTTACCCCTTTTTCCCCGTAGAAGCATAATTTTTAAAAAAGTTTTTCTTTAACAATGTTATTTCCGCGAGAGGATCGTACAGTTGAAATTTCAAGTATCTAGGACCATGAGTTCAGCAGATTCAAAATTACCCCACGCACCCCCTTTTTCCCAAGGAATTTTTTTCAAAAAGTACCTCCTTTGGAATATTATTTCCGCGAGAGGATTGTACAGTTCAAATTTCAAGTATCTAGGACCATTAGTTCTGCAGATACAAAATTGCCCTACTTTCCCCCTTTTTCCCCGTAGAAGCGGATTTTTTGAAAAGTTCTTCTTTAAGAATGTTATTTTCGCGAAAGGATCGTACAGTTTAAACTTCAAGTATTAAGGACCATTAGTTCAGCAGATTCAAAATTGCCCTGCTTTCCCGATTTCCCCCCAGAATTTTGAAAAAGTACTTCCTTTAGAATGTTATTTCCGCGAGAGGTTCGTTCACTCCAAATTTCAAGTATCTAGGATCATATTTTCAGCAGATACAAAATTGCCCTACCTTCCTCTTTTTCCCCCTTTAAAGCGGAATTTTCAAAAAAGTACTTTTTTTAGAATGTTATTTCCGCGAGAGGGTCGTGCAGTCCACGCGAGAGGATCGTGCAGTCCTATTTGTTCAGCAGATACAAACCGGAATTTTCAAAAAGTACTTCTTTCAGAAAGTTATTTCCGCGAGAGGATCGTACAGCCCAAATTTCAAGGATCTACGACCATTAGCTCAGCAGACACAAAATTACCCTACTTTCCCCTTTTTCCCCCTTAAGCTAAGTACTCTGTTTTTTGCGGTGAAAATTTCACTTCAACTTTAAACGCCTCAAATCGCAAAAAAACAATGAAAAATAAACAACTTTTGACAATTATAAGAAAGAAACGATCATAACAAAACTGAAATGTCACTTTTTCACGGCAATTTAAATTGTCTTGTATAATAAAAATGAGTGAAAACTTTTTTAACAATTTCCCCTTAATTCCTCGCGTTGCCAATTTTTTTTTTTTTTATATGGAGTTTGACAGATTTTTTTCCCGTGAAACCGAACAGAGTACTTAGCTTTAGATGCGAAATTTTCAAAATAGAACTTTCTTCACAATGTTATTTCCGCGAAGGATCCCATAGTCAAAATTTTTAAGTTTCAGGGAAAATTAGTTCAGAACAAACAAAGTGTACCAAATTGTCCTATTATCCCCCTTTTTACCACCCTAGAAGCGGACTTGAAAAAAAAAATTTGTTTCAGAATTTTTTTCCCGCGAGTGGTTCTTATAGTCCAAACTTTAAGTTTCTAGGACCATTAGGTCAGAGAAAAAAAAATGTACCAAATTGCTCAATTTTCCCCCTTTTCGCCTTCTTAGAAGTGCCTTTTTAAAAAAGTACTTTCTTCAGAATATTATTTCCGCGAAAGGATCCTATAGTCCAAATTTCAGGTTTCTGGGACCATTAGTTCACAATATAGAAAATGTTCAAAATCGTCCTATTTCCCCCCCAAATTTGAATTAAAAATTTTCAAAAAATACTTTCTTCAGAACATAATTTCTGCGAGAGGATCATATAGTGCAAATTTTTAAGTTTCTAGGACCATTAGTTCAGAAGATACAAAATGTACCAAATTATCCTACTTTCCCCCTTTCGACCCCCTAGAATCAGAATTAAAAAAACTTTGTTTCAGAATGTTTTTTTCCGTTAGTGGAGCTTATAGTCCAAACTTTAAGTTTCTACTTAGGACCATTAGGTCAGAATATAGAACATGTACCAAATTGCCCTTTTTCCCCCATTTCCCCTTCTTATTTTTTATACCCTCCAACCACAGTATGGGGGTATACTCACTTTGTCATTCCGTTTGTAACGCATAAAAATATCGGTCGGGGACCCCATAAAGTATATATATTATTGATCTATGATCGATTTTAAGTCATTCTATGAATGTCCGTCCGTCCGTCCGTCTGTATAAAACACGATTCAGTCCAAAATAAGAGAGCTAGACTCCTGAAAATTGGCACGAATGTGTCTCTTGGTAATAGGCCGGTTAAGTTCGGAAATGGGTAAAATCGGATCAGGGGGAAAAAAGTTCCCCCTTAAAGAACTTAAAAAAAGTCTTAAAAAACGCAATTTTTTACAGCTTTTTTTGCATTGTTGTTAAACAAATGGAATCATTTTATGTCAGAAGGTGTTCAAACTCCTGCACTTAGACCCCGGGGGCTACAAAATTAAGTTTTTTTGCCCGCCCCCTTTTGTGGGCGTGGATTTAAAAAAATTATAGAAATTATGAGTAAATGGTATTACTAAAGTTAAAAAAGCATAACAAATAAATTAGTTAACAATTACCGCGATGGGGACGGTATCCCCAACCACCCCCACATAGCCCCCCTCCCCAAAAAAAAACGCCTCTGAATTTTTTTAAATATATTTTAACATGTTGGAGGGTATCAAAGATTCGGCACAGCCGAATTTAACACTCTCACTTGTTTTTTTTAAATACTTTCTTTAGAGTATTATTTCCGCGTGAGGATCCTATAGTCCAAATTTTAGGTTACTGGGCCATTAGTTCAGAAGATCGAAATGTTTAAAATTGTCCTATTTCCCCCTAAATTTAAGTGATTAAATCAATAAATTCCCAAAAATTAAAAAATAAATGAGATAAAAAAAATTGAGTTAAAAATTTGAGTCAAAAAATTAAGCGAAAAATATTTTGAGTAAAAAAAATTGAGTAAAAAAAATTTGGGTGAAAACACCTTCTAAGTAAAAAATTTAATTTAAAAAAATGAGTAAAAAAACTGAAGAATAAAATACAATTGAGTGAAAAAAATTTTTGTTAAAAAAAATGAGTAAAAAAAATTTTGAGTAAAAAAAAAATTTGAGTAAAAAAAAAATTGTAAAAAAAAATTTTTGAGTGAAAAAAAATTTTGAGTGAAAAAAAAAGTTGTGTGAAAACAAATTTTTTTGAGTGAAAAAAAATTTGAGTAAAAAAAAATTTTGAGTGAAAAAAAATTTTGAGTAAAAAAAATTTTGAGTGAAAAAAATTTGTAAAAAAAAAAAATTGTAAAAAAAAAAAAAATTTTGAGTGAAAAAAAAATTTTGAGTGAAAAAAAAATTTTGAGTGAAAAAAAATTTTGAGTGAAAAAATTTTAGTAAAAAAATTTTTTTTCCCCGAGAGGATACTATAGTTCAAATATCTAGTTTCTAGGACCATTAGGTCAAAATTCACCAAATTGCCCTATTTTCCCCCTTTTTGTCCCCCTTAAAACCGGAATTTTCAAAAAAGTACTTTTTTCAAAATGTTATTTCCGCGAGAGTATCCTATATTCAAAATTTCAAGATTGTAGGACCATTAGTTCAGAAGATACAAAATGTACCAACTTGCCCAATTTTCCCCCTCCCCCCCACCTTAGAAACGCAATTTTCAAAATATTACTTTTTCCATAATGTTATTTCCGCGAGAGGGTGCTAGACTTCAAATTTCATGTTTCTGGGACCATTTGTTTAGAATATAAAAAATGTACCAATTTGCCCTATTTTCCCCTTTTTCCCCCCTTGGAGGCGAAATTTAAAAAAAAAAAAATCCGAAATTTTATTTCCGCGAGAGGATCCTAGAGTTCAAATTTGAAGTTTCTAGGACTATTAGTTCAAAAGATACAAAATCCCCCAAAGGACCCTATTTTCCCCCTTTTGCCCCGCTTAGAATCGGAATTTCCAAAAATCCCTTCTTAGTGGGTGGTTTTGTCGGGAGCCGAACCTACATTCCAAATTTCAAGTCTCTAGCTTCAGCGGTTTGGGCTGGGCGATGATTATTGCCAATCAGTCAGTCAGTCAGTCAATCAGTCAGTCAGTCACCACACTCTTTTATATATATAGATAGATTATATCAAAACTTTTTTACTAGGGATACTATTTTTTTTATTCCATGTGTGGCGCATCAAATTATGCATTTAATGTATATTATTTATCTTAGATCGATTCGAAGACATTCCAGCGATGTCCGTTAATTTGTCTGTGCCATTTCCTTAAAAACTCAGTCATTTGGTGAATTTTCATTAGAGTGTTTTTTTTTGTATGGCAAAACAAATTGTTCTTTCAAATTTGAACGTCCTTGTGTTCTAAAAGTTTGAAATCAATCGGATTAAATTAGCCCGTGGCGATACATCATCATTCTTAATTTTTATGTGCAGAACACGAATATCAAAAAGATTTTCAAATCAGTGTAACGGTTTTTGAGATACCACTATTGGAAAGTTGCAACAAAATGTTGGATTTTTCCTACGTTCAAGAAAATATTTATTTCCCTTTACACTTTTTTAAAAAAAAACGTCTCCGAATTGACTTCCCTTGTCCCTTTCAGAGAGCTTGAGACAACCTTTCATTTAAACTTAATTTAAGTTAAATCCGACCATTTTAACCCGTGGCGTCCTTAAATGGGGCTCTTTGGAAAATGTCCTCAAAATTTATAGATTATTAAAAGTAAAAAAAAAATAACTTGCGATACTTTTTTTTATTATTTTGGCATGTTTTGAGTAGGTTTATTCTAGCTCGAGGTCAATATTTACTTTACTAATTGAAACTATGATATTCTCATAGAATGATTTTCAAGAAAATTATTTTTCTGTTTTTATATTTATTTAAATATGTTGGTCATTTTTATTCGACACGTGTTTCGGAATTTGTCAGATTTCATTGTCAAGATAAAAACTCTATACTACTGTTTTTATACCCTCCACTCTAGTGATAGAGGGATATATAAGTTTGTCATTCCGTTTGTAACACCTCGAAATATTGGTCTAGGACCCCATAAAGTATATATATTCATGATCCTCGATCGATTTTAAGACGATCTAGCGATGTCCGTCCGTCCGTCCGTCCGTCCGTCCGTCTGTCTGTCTGTCTGTCTGTCTGTCTGTTGAAAACACGCTAACTTTTGAAAGACTTTACGGAGGCTCCTGAAGTTTGGCATATATGTTGGGCATTTACCTGGTCAGGTTGGTATTGCAATCCAGCGAAATCGGTCTAGTGGTTCAAAAGTTATAAGCAAATGAGTGAATTTCGGCAAGGGTTTTTCTGGAATTTACGAGATAAAACACACGGTAACTTTCGAACGGCAATTCTGAGGGTGCTGAAGTGTGGCATAAATTTTTTTCGTTCCTTTGGTCCAGTTCTCTATAAATTTCAGCCAAATCGGTCTAGAGGTTCAAAAGTTATTAGCAAAACCGTAAATTTTAGATTCGCCTCACCTTAAATTCACGTGTTGAAACCCCGTTAAACAGGTTTTAAAAACATTGGTAAGTCACAAAAATATTTTACAACGCATTTTTGTCACTCAAAAATATTTTTACACTAAAAGAAAAAAAAATACACTCGAAAAAAATTTTACACTCAAAAAAAGGTTTTACACTCAAAAAAAAATTTAGTAAATTATTTTTTTTTTTTTCAAAAATTAGTTAAAAAAAAGTTTTTTAAACAAAATAAAATATTTCTAATCAAAAATATTATTTTTTCACTCTAGAAAATTTACTGTAACTTAAAAAGGGCATTGTGGAGGGTATTCATAGATTCGGCCAAGTCGAATTTAACTTTTCTACTTGTTAATATTTGTTTGTTGGTTAGTTGACGATCGTGATCTTACTACGACGGTATACTTTTCGTCTTCTAATTCCCAATGGAAATACAGTCGAATATGTATTAATATTTAAGTTTGATCATTAACGATTTGTCATTAAAAATCCTTTTGCTACTTGAAGTATAGGGTTTTTATATCTGCTAAATAATCTTGACAATGGAATCTGACAAATTTCGAAACGCGTTCCTTGCAACAATGACCAACATTAATTAATTTAAAAACAGAAAAATATTTTTCTTGAAAATTATGCTATGAGAAAATCATAGTTTTTAGTAGTAAAGAAAATATTGACCTCGAGCTAGAATTAACCTACTCAAAATATTATATGTTAAAGGTCAACTTAAACAATTTTTATTTTTCAATCAAAATTGATCAGAATTTTGGCATGCTTAATACGTTATGCCGTTATGATATCGATGCAATATCGCTTAAGTCTAGTTTAGTATCGAAAATATACCGTTATTTCAGGCGAATATGATATTATTCGTGATATCTTTGCGATACGTCCACTGATATTATTTATGATATTAATTATGTTTTTAATTTTAAAATTAATAACTGAAATTTTCAGAAAGTCCTAAAAATATTTTTTTAATGTTAAAATACGATTCGGAATCCTTTTCACTTTCTATGTTTTTCTGGTGAACATTTTTTAACTTCTCAATTCCGAATCTGGTCCCTTGGGTTTGGGTGTCATTTTCTTGAGAATTTTCTAAATATTTTCCTTCTGAATTTCTGTGCTATCTCTTGCCAATTTCTTGACTTCGACTATGCGATTGAAAATCTGGTCCCTGCATGGGCCATATTTTTGAATTTCTTTGATTATCTGGTGTAAATTTTTAACACGAAACCGAATTAAAATAGAAATCAATTGGTTTGCTATTTTAAAAAAACTACAATTTCAAATTTGGAGAATTTTTACCTTATTTGAGCAGTTTTTCCTTCTTAATAAAATTAGCTCCGCTAAGCGATTTGGTACTCAATTTTAGCTGATAAGTTAAGTTTCCTCTTTGACGGTACTTTTTCTGTGTTACTTGGCAAGTCGGATTTGGTCCCTGATTGGGCGCCATTTGCTTAAAAATTATATAAATCAATTTTATCTTAATTTCTTTAAACATCTTTGAAACATTTTTAACATCACAAAACCAAATTAAAACCTTAATCGTCTGGTTTGCCATTTTTGAAAAACCACAGTTTTTCAATCTTTCGGTAATCAAAAAACTTTAGTTGGAACCAAAGTTTTCTATCTCAATTATTTATAAACCAAAAGCAAAGTATAGAATTCGGTTTAGCCATTAAGTCGTGTTTTGATACTTCTCGATCACTCTGTCCACCAAGAACATTAACGTTTAATGCATTTTCAAAATTGTTTTTAAGTTGACATTTAATAAGTTTTAAACGCTTATTATGTTTACATTTGCTTGCACTTGTACAAAATAGATTTCATTATTCTTTTAGTACTCTTTTTCTATACTTTTTTTATTCTCTTTTTTTTACACCACTTTACAAGTATAAAGTCACCAAAATAAAGGAAAAGAGTAAAACAGAAAAGTAGTAGAAAAAAGTATAAGAACACTCCAGCTAAAATAAAAACTTGTGTAGTAGTTTATAAGATACAAGTGGAAAAACCATCCTATAGAGGTGACCAAATTGTTGAAAAACCGGTATAAGAAGTACTTCATCTCATCCAAACTCCTAACATTTATCCGACCAAAGATGAAATACAATTCCAGTATATGGGCATTCGCTACAGAGTCTATTTTAGAGCTCTTGGATGTTTATTAATGACAATCGTGTATCCAACTATATTGACTCATTTGAGCATCGACGGATTTTTTTTTTTTTTTTTTTTACTCTGGAAATTGCTCTGTTAAGAAAAGCAATTTTATCCCAGAACACCAGTTTTTGTTTCCAGCAAATTGTAACTTTCACTCAAAAAATTATGACGGTAGATTCCACTACAAAAGACAGTTAAAACAACTACATTTGTTGTTATTTGGGCGTCCACTACATTTTACGGTAAAATCATCCAAAAATTGTTGTTGTTTTTTACCATTGATTGACAACTACAAAAAACGGTAAGAACACCTTCAAATTACAGATGTTTTTACTGTAACTCAAATTGTCGGAATTTTTTTATTAACAAAAAAAATGTTTGGTAATAATTCCTGCTGCATCTATCACTTCCAACTCATTCAATTTTTTTTTTTTGTGTGACTCTGTTCTATCTACCATGAAAAATGTTCTGTTAAGAAAAGCAAGTCTATCCCAGAACACCAGTTTTTGTTTACATCTTTCACTCAAAAAATTATGATTCCACTACAAAAGACAGTTAAAACAACTACATTTGTTGTTGTTTGGGCGTCCACTACATTTTACGGTAAAATCATCCAAAAATTGTTGTTGTTTTTTATTTATAGACTAAAAACAACTACATAAAGCAACTGCTACTACAATGTAGTAATTTTTTGTATTTATTTTTTAAATAAACCAAAAATAGTTGTTTGAGATTTTTCATACAAAAACAACTGAAATTGTAGTTGAAAACAACAACTACTCCTTATTACACAAATGACCGTCATGTAGTAACCAACTACAAAAAACGGTAAAAAAAATACAGTTGTTTTTACTGTAACTCATTCATCATTTTTCATTTTTTCTAGTTTATTTATAGACTAAAAACAACTACATAAAGCAACTGTTACCACAATGTAGTAATTTTTTGTATTTATTTTTTAAAGAAACCAAAAATAGTTGGTTGAGATTTTTCATACAGAAACAACTGAAATTGTAGTTGAAAACAACAACTGCTACTTATTACACAAATGACCGTCATGTAGTAACTGCAATAATTTTCTAAGTGTTTGGTCGTCGATTGTCCAGTTGATCGCACATTGCAATACAGAGAAGGTTCGTTTATCAGTCGAACTAGTTCGATTTTTTGTCGAACTCTCCGCAAATTCTTCTCAGTTTATTTCAATGCGGATAGATTGAAGTTAAATGTCCACAAACACTACTCCCTCTTTCCTCCTCCCCACAACCTTCCCTGATATTAACACAATGAAAGTTATTAAAAAAAGTGTCAAATAATGAGATAGAACTACTCCCGCTTAGTTCGGTGACTGGCGAATTGATTCAGTTCTCGGATCTAGTCCCGCTAAGATCTGTGGCATGTCACAGACTGCGAATACCCGAGTAAAAAAGTTTTTAATATAATTATATATAATTTGATAAAATTGTATCAAATTAAATATAATTATATAAAGAGGTAAAATTTTTCAAAAAGTTGTATAAAATTATATAAAATTATATATAATTTAATAAAATTATATATAATTATATCCAGGATTTGGTGGAAAATTTTATCAAATTTTATAAAATTTTATCAAAATTTATATAATATGATATAATTTTATATAATTATATCCACCAAATCCTGGATATAATTATATATAATTTTATGAAATTATATATAATTTTATATAATTTTATCCAACTTTTTGGAAAATTTTACCTCTTTATATAATTTTATATAATTAAATATAATTTGATATAATTTTATCAAATTATATATAATTATATAAAAACTTTTTTACTCGGGTATAGTCTATTAAGGTCTTGCTAGAATAATTTGAGTCGTCATTTCAAACATATTCTTTAAATTTTCATTTGCTTTTCTTTTCCAACTTTCTCTTTTGGTCACCTTTAAAAAAAACTGTAATATCACTGTGTTAAAATTTTTAATGTGCTGCATTTTAAAGTACAGTGAGATTTAAAAATCCTTATAAAAAAAAATAAATGTCGTAAGTAAAAACAGCATAAACAACTTAATGTCATTTATAGTTTTTCTATTCATTATTTTCTTCTACTTAAGAAGTTTTTTTAGTGAATTGAATTTGTGTAACCATTTTAAATAAAATGGTGACAAATTCTTTCAATTAACCTAATTAAAAATTTTGTTAGTGAAACAATATTGAAATTTATGCAAAAAAGTTTTAAGAAATGAAAATGTAAAAAAATATATTAATTTGTATAAAAGGATGTAATTAAGATAAAGAAATTTGAGTTTATGGCACAGAGATGTAAAAAAATTAAACAACTAAAAAAGTTAAATTCGGCCTTGCCGAATGTAGTGATACCCTCCACAATTTCAAAAAGGTTATTGCAAAAAACTTTATTTAAAAGGAAATAACTTTAAAAAAAAAAATTGGTAAAAAAAAATCCGCGATTTTTTTCTTATTTTGTCAAAAAATATGTTCGTACTTGTTTAAATACCATTTGACAGACGGACATCGCTAGAATGTCTTAAAATCGATCGGTCATCATGAATATATATACTTTATGGGGTCCCAGACCGACATTTCGATGAGTTACAAACGGAATGACAAACTTATATATACCCTCTATCACTAAGTGGAGGGTATAAAAAAAATCTGTAAAATGACAAGAAAAGTTTGTAACTCTTTTTTTTTTGCTACCTCCCATTTGACAAGAATTCCTTGTAATTTTACAAGCTTTTTACCAATAATTTTGTAATTTTACATGCTTTTTACGAATAAAATTGTAAATTTACAATTTTTTTGACGCGATAAAACTTACAAGTAGGTTTCGTAACTTTACTTAATTTTTTGCTACCTATTTTACGAGAACTCCTAGTAAAAATTACGAGCGTTTTTGTAATTTTACAAGCTTTTTACCAAATCCTGATATCCCGGGTAAAAATGAAATATATATGATCATATATGAAGATATATGGATCATATATGGATTTATATAACCATATATTATCATATATGCCTCCATATATGAACATATATGGAGGCATATATGATAATATATGGTTATATAAATCCATATATGATCCACATATCTTCATATATGATCATATATATTTCATTTTTACCCGGGATCCAAAATTTTTTCATAGAAAAAATCTAAAAAAATTTATAAGGAAAATTTGAAAACTTTTAAAGGATAAATGTGACTTAATCTGAAAATAATCTGTGAAAAAATATCGGTCAATCTTATTATGAATTTTGGTATAAAAAAATGACTTACAAGGGAAGTATCCCTGGTGTCACCTTCCGATCTTCATGAAATTTGGTTATGTTGTTAAGAACGAAAATTAATTCGACCCGTATTTTTTTTAGCGGCCCAAACTCATTTTTAGGGGGGGGGGGTCGATTTGTATGGGAGGAAATTAACCTTTTTCAGTTTTTTACGATTTACGCATATTTTAACAAAATTAATATAAGCATGTGTGGAATCAGATTAAAGGTATTAAAAATACCTATCTCGTGGTGCTAACTACGGGCCAAAGAATTTAATATTTTTCGACTTATTAACAAAAATGTCCCGAAATTATGGTATTTTACTCAATGTGACGAAAAGTTGTGCATGTTTGGACACGTTCTTAGCCCGTGGTATCACAATGGACCTCAGAGTCTTCGTGTGTTGACGTAAAACGTCAGCAGCCACTTACAACCTAACCTAGCACACGTAGATAGGTTTCCCAAAGACCTTTCATTTGGTATGTAACATGACTACACTCATAAAAGTTTTACAGTTACTGTTTCACAGTCAAACAAATAGTTTTCGTTTTAGTTAATATTAAAAGAAAATTCGTTTGTTTCACATACAAATATTCTGAACAACTTTTTGAACGTTTATTCAAATACATAACTGTCTTTTAAATAAAATTTTCCGTAACGTTTGTTTTTTTCAGTTATTTAAAAAACAAACCACATTATTTTATTTGTCGTTTGTTATTTGTCAGTTATTTAAAAATTTCTAAAATTAGAATTTTTTTTTGAATTTGAAAATGAAATTTAGTTGATGAAAATATAAGTAGCTTGTGGCACAGAGGGTAGCGTGCTTGGCTATCAGCCAGAAATTATGAGTTCGATTCTGCTCAGGTTCAAAGTTTTTTAAAATTATTTCTAAAAAAATAAATAAAAATGAATGTAAATTTCCGTTATTTTAACCGTTTTTTCCGTAAAATTTTGTCAGTCATTTTTTACGGATTTTTAAGTTATTTTTACGGATTTCAACAGTTATTAATTAACATTTAAAAATAACTGAGAAATGTTTTTGTTTTAAATGAAATGTAAGTAGTCCGTTTTTTAAATAAAGTTTCATTTGTTTCAAACGTATTTTCTGTTGAATTTACTTACATAATATTTTAAGTGTAGGTTTCTTTGCATAATATAGGAGATAAACAAAAAAAAACTGAAAAATGTCCTAGTCTTCCCCCCTCCTTTTTACCCTCTAAATATAAATTTGGGCCGCTATAAATAAATACGTGTCCCTTTATTTTTTCTGATCTACAAATCAAAACCAATTCCATAAAGATCTGCGGGTGACACTAGGGAGACTTCCCTTGTTAGAACGTGTTTTTTTTTTGTATTGATTTACATAAAAAAATGTTTGTCTACTACATAGGAATGGGAAAAATATCTTAAAAATGTTGATAGTCTAACGTATATAAAACTATTTCTTATAATCGGTCAGAGAATCTGAGACTTTTTCTATAGAAAAAGGTACAAAAAAAACTCTAAATTTTTGACATTCTCAAACATTTTTTTTTTTCGGATTTTTGTAGAAGAATTCCCAAATTCTAAAAGTCTTTAGAAAAGGTCTCAGAATTTGAGATTTTTTTCTATACGAAAAAGTTCTGACAATGAGACTTTTTCTATAGATCAAAAGTATCAGAATCTAAAATTTTTCCAGTACGAACAAATCTAATAATATAAGACCTTTTCTATAGTAAAACAAGTAAGAAAATTATAGTCGGTCAAGACCGAACATATAATACCCTACACCAATGTTTCCCGAAAAATGGGTCCCAAGTTCAAACATGGACCGATTTGATCTATCTTTTGTCAAATCTTTAATAAGTGTAAAAAACACTCACAAACCAAATTTGAGTGAAATACGCTTCGCTACGGGCGTAATTTCATATGAGGCCTAAGTCCAAAAATGATCCAAATATAATCAGATTTGGTAAGATTATTAAAGTATGCGTTCAAAACACACAAACCAAATTTTAATTTAATACTTTCCTTTTTAATGAAATTTAGGAGATATATGGGAATATCGGTGAGGTGGTTTGTATACACTCAAAAAAAAAGTGAACTAAAATCTGGAAAAATTAACTCAATTTTGAGAAAAAGAGGGAATGATTTGGCTCCAAAAATTTTTTTTTCTTAGTTTTAGTTCATAATTTTCCCAAAAGTAAGGAAAACAAAGTTATTTAATTTTAAGCCAATTTTAACTAGAAAATGGGAAAAATTATACTTCACATTTTAGAAATAGATTGGGTCTAGACCCTGGACCCATGGTTTCGGACCCCATTTAACTCGAGACCCCGTTGGGTCCTTTAAGGGTCCCCATAGATTTTGAACCAAAACTTGTGTCCGTTTAGCTCTAACTTGCTTAGTTTTTGAGATACGGTAATATGGGGCCTGATAGGGTCTTGAGAATCTTAAAAACCGGATAACTCAAAAGCTATTAATCGGAGGGCTTTCGGTTATTTTGCGGAAGTGTTCTACGAGTCAAGAGCTACAAAAATGCCGTTGGACGTTTTCTCGTGTTGGCAGTATTTACCGAGATATGTATATATAAAATCTCGGGAATTTCAAATTTTAGATCTAAAATTAGGGTCTTGAGACCTCGACAGATATGCAGATCTAGGCAATTCCATATTTTTCCTTGTAGTCTTTCTTTTGAAAATTTCATCCGTTTCGCTCTATCTCGCTTAGTTTTCGAGATATCGCCATTTTGAATTTTTAACTAAATTCTAAGAAGTTATTTACTAAATTCTCAGAAATTAACTAAATTCTAAGAAGTACACTTCCTCAATTCAAAGAAGAGAAATACGATGATGTTTTTTTTAGTAAATTTTAACTAAACTTGAACTAAATTGTTTTTAAAGAAATATGTCTTAAAAATAAAGATACGATTCTTAGATTTGTGGAAATTTCTTTGGCAGTAAGAATTTTTTTCCTAATATTTAAAAATTCCATTTAAAGAAAACTATGAACTAGTTATAAGTAAATGAACTAAACTTTTTTCCTCATAGTTAAGAAAATTTCTCATTTTTAAGTTAAATTTAACTAAATTTTAGGAAAATTCATGATAAATTTTCAAAGACATTTTTTCCTTAAATTTAGTTATGTCTTTTTTTTCAGTGTATGACGCACCATTGGAGCAGTAGAAAAGATTTTAAGATTGGAAAATTACAATAAAATTTTTTCAAAAAATTTTAAAAAATAGTAATAATCGTTATCCACGATCCTTCTGGGCAAAAAATTTTTAGAATCGATAGAAGTTTTACACAAAAAAAATTCAAAAAATCGAAGAGTAAAAACATTTTCAAAAATGAGATTTAAATTTTTAAACTTAAAAATCCCATACTAGAGCGCTTTAAAGAATTTTTTGGGATTTTTTTTTTTAAGTACTTAAAAAACAAAAATTAAAAAAAAAAAAAATTGAAATTTGGACCATTATTGAAGAAGTTATGAGTACAAGAAGTTTGAGTAAAGAAACAAACTACCAATTTTTAAAAAATCGATATCTTTTGAACGGGTCATCAAAAAAATATGATTTACCACGAAGGAGTTTTCGAAGGGTACTAAAAACTGTAAACAAATTGGGAAAATCTAAAAAAAAAAAAAATTCAAAGTGTCCGATTTGATAGGGAATGCCCCACATATATTCATGATCCTCGTTCGATTCTAAGACGATCTAGGGATGTCCATTCGTCTGTCTGTCTATTTAAAACACGCTAACTTTTGAAAGACTTTATGGAGGCTCCTGAAGTTTGGCATATATGTTGGGCATTTACCCGGTCAGGTAATCCAGCGAAATCGGTCTAGTGGTTCAAAAGTTATGAGCAAAAGGGTGAATTTCGGGAATTTGCTTTTTGCGAATTTACGAGATAAAAAACACTATAACTTGGGATATACATATATTTTTCGTTCCCCTGTGCTGGTTTATATTGAATTTCAGCTAAATCGGTCCAGTAGCTCAAAAGTTATTAGCAAAACCGTAAATTTCAGATTCGCTTCACCTTAAATTCACGTGCTGAAAAAACCGAGCCTTAAAAAAAAACAAGCTTTAAAACCATTGGAAAGCTACAAAACTACTTTTAAAAGTATTTTTGTCACTCAAAAATATTTTTGCACTAAACAAAAAAAAATTACAATCAAAAAAACTTTTACACTCAAAAAAAATTAGTAAAAAAAAAAAGTTTTTTACTAAAAATAAAATATTTCTAATCATTCTTTAAGAAGGACATTGTGGAGGATATTCATAGATTCGGCCAAGTCGAATTTAACTTTTCTATTTGTTTTTTATTAATTAACTTTCTTTTTTATTTTTTAAATATCACTTCTTAAAATATACTCAAAACAACAGTTTTTGGTGGATCTGCTTCACAAATATAATACGCCTTTTGCTTACATTGCCAATCGTTCATTTGATATTTTGTATTCTTATACAATAAATGTACACAATTTTCATTACCACCCTTATTGTCTGGCTGAATACCAGACCAGTCGACATACGAAAAACGTTCTCCGGTGCTATACCAATAGAAAAAACCTTCTGAATCCAAATCAGAACCGGATAACCACCACCAACGATCTGTGGGATATTTAGCAATCAAATAATTTGATAATTCAGCTAATTCTTCAGCATTTTCAAACGAAGCCAGGAAACCATTCATAGAGCGGCATATTAAGGAGGCTTTAAACCAAGTTTCCTAGAAACAAATTTGGAGACATTAAGAAGAAGTTTCACTTGATTTATCACAAAATTTCATAAAACACTTTTTAATACAAATTTTAAATATTCACCTTGCTTTGTCCAAAACTATATAATTTATTGCCCACTTTCACAAATGGATCGAGTTTCAAATCTTCATGGTGCACATCTAAGACAGTTGTCAACACTTGGGTAACACGCTTACCAGCTGCTAAAGCAGCTATACAAAAGAATATGCCAATTTTTAAATTTATAATATTTTTCAACATCTTGTCTCTTGACTAGTTGAGTTGATAAAGAATAAAGAAATTAATATAATTTTCTTTATAAAGATTTCGGAGACGAAACCAGAATAGATAATAAAATTAATTAAACATCAAAAATGTATTTAAATTTTTAAGTGTTTACATATGTATGCCATCAAAAAATATATTTAAAAATATTTTTAAACTATTAAACCATCAAATAGTAATAAAAAGTTTATGGCAAAAAATTATAATAAAAAAAATTAGGTGAAAGCAAGTACACTCAAAAAAAAGTGAACTAAAATCTGGGAAAATTAAATCAATTTTAAGAAAAAGCAGGATTGATTTGGCTCCAATGATTTTTTTTCTTGGTTTTAGTTTATAATTTTCCTAAAAATAAGGAAAACAAAGTTTATTAATTTTAAGCCAATTTTAACTAGAAAATGGGAAAAATAATATTAAACTTTAGTTCATTCACATTTTAAAACTACACTCAGAGAAAAAGCTTCTTCATATTGATGAAAAGTTACATCAATATGATGAAATGTTACATCATTTTTCGTCCAATGTAACGTGTCATCAATATGATGAAGAGGAGTCATCAATAACATTTTTTTTTTATTTGAAAAATAAGAAGAAAAAAAATAAATTATTTCAAATTTTTTTTTGTTATTTGATTTTATTTCATTTATTTTTATTTACTTACAATTGTTTGCTATTTTCTATTTTTAAAAACTTACATTTTTTTTCGCATCCACCAAGGTTTGAACTCCGGACCTCTTGTTCGTTGGGCTTAGCCTCTATTAGTATGCGATTTTTAAGTTTTTAAATTTAAATCTCATTTTTGAAAATGTTTGTACTCTTCGATTTTTTGGAAATTTATTTGTGTAAGACTTCTATCGATTCTACAATCTCTAATTATTAAGGCGATCTCTAATTATTAAGGCGATCCCCATACAATTTTTTTTATTTTTTGTAAATTTGTTTTATTTAATCAGCTTCTACCGGTCCAATGGTGCGTCCGAGAGGGGTCATTAGTGAGACCGACCCCCATTTATTTTTACCCTCCAACATTTTTGTAAAACATACCACAGCCCTATCTCCACTCCCTAAGTAGGCTTCCATTCAAAATTACATTTTTATAAAATTTGCTCCAACTGTTATTAAATCCAACTGTTGTTAAATCTCATTTTTGAAAGTGTTTGTACTCTTAATTTTTTTTTAAATTTTTGTGTGTAAAACATCTATCGATTTTGCAAATTTTTTGTCCAGGAGGATCGTGGATAACGATTATTACTATTTTTTAAAATTTTTTGAAAAAATTGTATTGTAATTTTCAAATCATAAAATCAGTTCTACTGCTCCAATGCACGGTGGTCAATTCCGGCCAAAAATCATTTTATTTTTTTATTAAATCTTGATGAAATGTCGATGCTATATTATAGCTAATACTTCAAAACATACAACTTAAATCTTTTTTTGGGCGGCCTTGTAACACTATATTATTGTCCATAGTGGTGCAAAGTTGAGTATTTTTTGCTTCTCATTTCAGCTTTTTTTTAAATGTATATTTTAGTTTTCAATAAAAGTTTGCTATGCATTTTACTTCACATTATTTTTGTAAGTTCGCACATGGACTTTTAATTCCTACACTCAAAAACATACGTTAGTAGATTTACTAATTTTTTTTTGCTAATGCTAGTTAGCTAACTATTAGCAAATTTTTAGTTGAGATTAGCATGTTAGCAAAAAATTCTTGTAAACTTCATTTAGCACATTAGCAATTTTAAACAAACGTTGAACTAATTTCTTTTTCTAAGATTTGAAATTGAGTTGACAACATTTTTACAAGATTTTTTGCTAACATTAGCAAAAATAAATGGTAAATTTTTTTTTATTTTAAGAAAACTTAAAATGGCTCTATCTAGGAAACTAAGCCAGATAGAGCAAAATGGAGGGCATTTTTGGTTCTTAGAATCTCCATACTTTCGCGGGTCCTCTTCACATGTGTGGACCCTAATGGGCCCTAACTTTGGATCCAAAAAAGTTAGCATTCTCGAAAATTTTAAAATGCTCATATCTCGGTAAATATTGCCGACACAACAAAAAGTCCAAAATCATTTTTGTAGCCCTCAATACGTAGAACAAGACCGCAAAATAGTCAAAAGCTCTCCGAGCAATATTTTTGAAGTTATCGAGTTTTTTAATTCTCAAGACCCCAGTGGTCCCCTATAATCACGTATCTCAAAAACAAAGCAAGGTAGAGCGAAACGGACACAAATTTTGGATCAAAAACTATGACGATTTTTAAGGAACCCAACTAGGTCTAGGCCCATCGGGGTCTGGACCTATCGGGTCCGAACCCAATGGGGTCCTAAAATGTGTCAAAAAAAAAAAAAATTTGTTAACTAATTATTGGCAAAACATTTTTGCTAACTTTAGCAAAAAAAATTGTGGGTTCAAAATCAGCAAATTTTCTTGTAGGTTTACAAGCTTTTTTTGCTAACATTACAGTTTTTTTTTTTTTTTGAGTGTATATTAAATAATCATTCCATGTGGTTTTTGCAGATTTTGTGTGCGTTTTTATCTTAAAGTGATGTGTATGAAAATTAGATAAAAATTAAAAAAAAACTCAAAAAAATTTTTTTTGAAAGACCATAAAAATCAATTAGAGGTTAGCTATAAAAAGCAGTTTGTACTTTTAACTATTATAAGTAAGTATTTTAAATTTCAGCCCCTACTTTTACCGATTCTTTAAACCAGAGCATTTTTAGTGGACTCATTTTTTACAAATGGTGGACTTTTTTAAACCTACAAACTCCACCAAAATAGGGAATGTGAAGAGATACTAACTTAAAACCCATAGATTAGCGTTAAAAAAAACTTAAAAAAAGACGAAATAAAAAAATGTGGTTAAAGGGGGTTGGAACTAAAAAGCAGCCTTAATGTTAGCAATTTTTAAACAGCTAAAAAAATAAATACGTAATATTATTTAATTCTGTTTTTTCATTTGAAAGAAAACATTTTAGAACATTTTAGTATTTTTAAAAATTTCATAACACAAAATTTGGTTAACTGGAATTTTTAGGGTTGCCAGTTAATCGTGTGTTGTTTTTTTAAAGGGAAAAATTGGCTGCTTTTTTACAGCAAAAACTACTAAACCGATTTTGATGAATTTTTTTTGATTCTTTCATTCAAATATTAATTAGGTCAAATTTTAAAAAAATTTCACGATAAGTACATATTAGAAAATTAAATAATCTACAAATCAAAAAAAAAAATGTCATCAAAATCGGTTCAGTAGTTTTTGCTGTACAACTGCGGCCATTTTGTCCTTTAAAAAATAGCATCCCACAATTAACTGGAAACCCTGGCAATTCTTTGTCTTTTAAACTTTTAAAAATATTACGATTGTTAATATTTGAAATAAAAAAACAGAATTAAAAAGTATTGCGTATCTATTTTTTTTTTAAATTGCTAACACTAAGGCTGTTTCTTTTAGTTCCAACCCCCAGCTTAATTAGTTGGATACATTTGACACGTCCATGCTTAGTTGGCCAACCACTATATTTGTATGTCCAACGTTTTGAAAAGAGATCAGATATATTATTCTTAATTCGGATATTAAATTATTGCTGTTTATATGCAGACATGTTTAATACATTTGGGACGTCCATGATTATTTGGCCAACCACTGTATTTGAAGGTCAAACATTTGGGCAAGGTATCAGATATGTTATTCTTAATTCGAATATTAAATTTAAGCTATTTACACGCAGAAATAAAGAAGTTATTGATTTTTGGCCGGAATTGACCACCGTGCAATGGTGCGTCATCATTTATAAAACCGTCTCCATTAATTTTTACGTCTTAACATTTCTTTGAAACAAACTAATACCCTATCTCCAATTTCTAAGGGGGCTCCCACACAAAACGAAATTTTTTAAAATTCGCTCCAACCGCTCTAACTGCCCTAATAGTGCCCTTAGAGCAACAAAATGTATAGTCCAAACATTTTCTCTGAACACACATACCCTCTATCTCTAATTGTCCCCATGCAATTTTTTTTATTTTTTGTAAATTTGTTTTATTTAATCAGCTTCTACCGGTCCAATGGTGCGTCCGAGAGGGGTCATTAGTGAGACCGACCCCCATTTATTTTTACCCTCAAACATTTTTGTAAGACATACCACAGCCCTATCTCCACTCGCTAAGTAGGCTTCCATTCAAAATTACATTTTTATAAAATTTGGTCCAACTGCTATTTGTATGGGAGCCTACTTAGGGAGTGGAGAAAGGGCGTAGGTATGTCTTACGAAAACGTTGGAGGGTAAAAATAAATGGGGGTGGGTCTCACTAATGACCCCTCTCGAACGCACCATTGGACCGGTAGAAGCTGATTAAATAAAACAAATTTACAAAAAATAAAAAAAATTGTATGGGGACCGCCTTAACAATTAGAGAAAGAGGGTAGGTGTGTTCAGAGAAAATGTTTGGACTAAAAAAATATTGTGGGTTGGTCATACATTTTGTTGCTCTTAGGGCACTATTAGGGCAGTTAGAGCGGTTGGAGCAAATTTTAAAAAATGTCGTTTTGTGTGGGAGCCCCCTTAGAAATTGGAGATAGGATATTAGTTTGTTCCAAAGAAATGTTAAGACGTAAAAATTAATGGGGGTCGGTCTTATAAATGACCGCTCTATGACGCACCATTGGAGCAGTAGAAATGATTTTAAGATTGGAAAATTACAATAATTTTTTTTTCAAAAAACTTTAAAAAATAGTAATAATCGTTATCCCACGTTCCTCCTGGGCAAAAAATTTGTAGAATCGATAGAAGTTTTACACAAAAAAATTAAAAAAAAATCGAAGAGCACAAACATTTTTAAAAATGAGATTTAAATTTAAAAACTTAAAAATCGCATACTAGAACGCTTTAAAGATTTTTTGGGATTTTTTTTTAGAAAGTACGCAAAAAAACAAAAATTTTTTAAAAAAAAATGAAATTTGGACCATTATTGAAAAAGTTATGAGTAAAAGAAGTATGAGTAAAGGAGCAAACTACCAATTTTTAAAAATTCGATATCTTTTGAACGGGTCATCAAAAAAATATGAAAATTTGCCACGAAGGAGTTTTCGAAGGGTACTAAACTGTCAACAAATTGGGAAAATCTAAAAAAAAAAAATTTCAAAGTGTCCGATTTGACATGGAATGCCCCATATATACATTGTATATTACGAAAAATTGAGTCTTCACATATACATATTAGAAAACTTCATCTAACTAAGTAGTGGTGCGAGATTTTTATCTATAGTTGGCTGAACTAGCTAAGGCGTCGACAAAAAACACTACAACTTGGAGACCGTGGGTTCAAGTACCAGCCGGGGCAGGATTTTTTTTTAATTTTTTATTGATTTTTTTTATTTTTTTATATTTTTTTTAATATATTTATTAAATATATAATGATGACACTTTTTGATGACATGATGAAATGTGTCATCACTTGTTTTTTTCAATTTCGATGACATGTTTCATCATATTGAAGAAAATCTTTATCAATATGATGAAATTTGTCATCAAAATTGATGACAGCAAGTGATGAAACCGCATCATCAATATGATAAAGCATTTTTCTTTGAGTGTAGATTGGGTCTAGACCCTGGACCGTTGGGTTCGGACCCCATGGGTCTAGCCCCTTGTTAACTCGAGACCTCGTTGGGTGCTTTCAGGGTCCCCATAGATTTTGACCCAAAATTTGTGTCCGTTTCGCTCTAACTTGCTTAGTTTTTGAGATACGGTAATAAGGCGTCTGATAGGGTCTTGAGAATCTTAAAAACTGGATAATAATCGGAGGGCTTTCGGGTATTTTTGCGGAAGTATTCTACGAGTCAAGAGCTACGTAAATGCCGTTGGACCTTTTCTCGTGTTAACAGTATTTACCGAGATATGTGCATATATAAAATCTCGGGAATTTTAAATTTTAGATCTAAAATTAGGCTCTTGAGACCCCGATAGATATGCAGAGCTAGGCTATTCCATGTTTTTCTTTGTAGTCTTTCTTTTGAAAATTTCATCCGTTTCGCTCTATCGCGCTTAGTTTTCGAGATATCGCCATTTTGAATTTTTAACTAAATTCTCAGAAGTTATTAACTAAATTCTTAGAAGTTCACTTCCTTAATTCAAAGAAGAGAAATACGATGATTTTTTTTTAAGTAAATTTTAACTAAACTTGAACTAAATTGTTTTTTAAGAAATATGTCTTAAAAATAAAGATACGTTTCTTAGATTTGTGGAAAATTTCTTTGGCAATAAGAATTTTTTTAAATAGATGGTGGTAGCTAGTTACTATGTTGGTGAAACACTCATTATTTTAAGATGGCGATGTCATTGGAGTAATGACCGCATACCCACTCGCTTACGACAATGCTACTGAAATACTACATACATTAGTACCACAAATAATAAGCTACTAGTAGCCCAAAAATAACTCGTTTTCCACTCCTTACAAAAATGCTACCAAATAACAGCTTTTGATTCTTTTAATACATTTTTAACTTGGGGCAACTTCCGCCAATATGAATTGAACGCGTTTATTTCAAGAGCAATCAAGTTGGCAAATGCGGAAATGGAAATGATCCAATGTGCCAACGGACCCAATGTTTACGTTGATATCCTTCCCTCCAAATGTTTGATTGTAAAATTCAAATATTACTGGACCGAAAATATATCTTGGAACCTCGTAGAAAGGGACATTTGGCTACTTAGGACATTACCAATATCAAATATACAGAAGCGACTGCTGCTCAGCCAATGGCAAACGCATTAAACACCATCTTAAGTCTATATAAGAGTGAGTTAGGTTTTAAGGGAAATACTGTCTGTGATGGTTTTTTACCTTTTTACCGGCTTTAACATACTTTAAACAACAAGGCAAAAAAAAGTTAAATTAAAATTTGGAGAACACCACAAAATTTCTAGAAAAAACAATAACAATTTAGAAAAAGCCAATTAAAATCCAGAAAACTTGAATAGAAGCTATGTAAAGACTACTTAAGGCTCACGATCAAGTGTCAGCTAGATCCAGTTTTCGGAATATCAATTTGGTTTTCTAAACTTTTTTTGCCTTGTCCCAATTTTAATCAGAATTCCTGAATTTGAATTTCTGTTAACAGAGTTTTATTAGAAAAAGTAGATAAATGTTAATCTTTTTTAAGCTAAATGTGCAAGTTCTTTCTAAATTTTCTTTAGCATTTTTTTAATTTCATTAAAAAAAATATTTAGACAACTTATCAGATATTTTAAATCGTATTTACCAGTAACCTGTTCTGTATCAGGTTATCGGTAACTCATTATTTATTAACAAGATGTAACCGGTTTTGTATTAGGCTATCGGTAGCTCATTATTTGATAACAAGAAGTAATCGAGCAGGCTACGAGCCCTCATTACATAGAATGCAGGCGGTAATGGGGACTTATTACCAAGTTTTTACTGGGAAATTGATTTAATAAGATTTTTGCACTTTACTACTACAATTTATTATTATTTCAATATTTTTTTTATATCCACGCCCAAAAAGGGGGCGGGCCGAAACAAAAAATATTATTTATCCCCTGGGTTGTAACGACGAGTTTCCTCCGTTAGCTGGGGTATAGCTCGCGGGGGTAGGGATCGTCACAGAAATTTGTATTTGCTGAGACCGAGAGTAAAAGACTGGTTGTTAAAATGTTATAATAAATAATTCATTTATTGAATAAACCTACACTACAAAATAAAGAGAGTAAAACTAAAACTAGGGAACGGCGACCGGTGATCGGGCTGGCGGGACGGAGGCGGCGATGTAAATTCCAAGCTAGGGCACCTGGCGACAGCACTCCCTAGACGCGAGCAGCGGAAATAATCCAAGCTAGGGCACCTGGCGACGGCACTCCCTAGACGCGAGCAGCGGAAATAGTCCAAGCTAGGGCACCTGGCGACAGCACTCCCTAGACGCGAGCAGCGAAAATAATCCAAGCTAGGGCACCTGGCGACAGCACTCCCTAGACGCGAGCGGCGGAAATAATCCAAGCTAGGGCACCTGGCGACAGCACTCCCTAGACGCGAGCGGCGGAAATAATCCAAGCTAGGGCACCTGGCGACAGCACTCCCTAGACGGGAGCAGAGAAAATAATCCAAGCTAGGGCACCTGGCGACAGCACTCCCTAGACGCGAGCAGAGAAAATAATCCAAGCTAGGGCACCTGGCGACAGCACTCCCTAGACGCGAGCAGAGAAATAATCCAAGCTAGGGCACCTGGCGACAGCACTCCCTAGACGCGAGCAGAGAAAATAATCCAAGCTAGGGCACCTGGCGACAGCACTCCCTAGACGCGAGCAGAGAAAATAATCCAAGCTAGGGTACCTGGCGACAGCACTCCCTAGACGCGAGCAGAGAAAATAATCCAAGCTAGGGCACCTGGCGACAGCACTCCCTAGACGCGAGCAGAGAAAATAATCCAAGCTAGGGCACCTGGCGACAGCACTCCCTAGACGCGAGCGGCGGAAATAATCCAAGCTAGGGCACCTGGCGACAGCACTCCCTAGACGGGAGCAGAGAAAATAATCCAAGCTAGGGCACCTGGCGACAGCACTCCCTAGACGCGAGCATAGAAAATAATCCAAGCTAGGGCACCTGGCGACAGCACTCCCTAGACGCGAGCGGCGAAAATAATCCAAGCTAGGGCACCTGGCGACAGCACTCCCTAGACGCGAGCAGAGAAAATAATCCAAGCTAGGGCACCTGGCGACAGCACTCCCTAGACGCGAGCGGCGAAAATAATCCAAGCCAGGGCACCTGGCGACAGCACTCCCTAGACGCGAGCAGTGAGGGTAAGTCCAACTAGGGCACCTGGCGACAGCACTCCCTAGACACGAGCTGAAAAATCCAAAAGAACTTGGAGCACCTGGCGACAGCACTCCCCAATCGCGATAAACTTAGTAAACAAGAGACTTACCCAAGTGAACTGCTTCACAGCTACCAGCCAACTGAACGAGTTTGTTGATTGCTGTTACTTATATACTGGTTGAACAGCTGATACCTATACTCAGTATGGTGAGAATAACATATGTGTGGTGGGCACTGTTGCCAATTTAGCTATTTTGTAGCTAGATTTAACTATTTTTTTTGCATTTAGCGACAAAAAAAGTCATTTAGCTCTTAGCTACAAATCTAGCTACTTTTTTTGGTCGCAAAATTTCTAAAAAAGTGTTTTTAAAAACCGTTTTATTAGCCATATTTTCAAGTTGACATTTCGTTAACGTGGTATTTAAGTGAGTATGACATCTGCTAGTTTTTCAACTTTTCAAAAAATTTTATCAAGGGTTTTCTATGCTATTTCCTTTAACTTCGAACAAAAATTTAAAATTTATCAAAAATCTCTCCATGATAAAGTTACTTAAAAAGTTTAAAATCAAGCAAGTATCGTATTGGCATAACTCATAGAGAATGAAGTTTAGTACCAACATAAAGAAAAAACAGCTATGGGGTTAAAAATATAATAGTTCTCATCTCTCGAATAACGGATAAAATTTTACACCAGTATTCTGTTAGAAGGCTGATTAAATAAATACACGCAGTGGTATTATAAAAGAAAAATTGGTTTTATTAAATTCGAAATCACAAACGGTAATGAAAAATATTTTCAATATTTTTCATTTTGTCAAAACAGTTTATAAAAAGGTTTCTAAGTTTTTTATAAAGCAAAGTATTTAAAAGTAAAGTACAATATTTGTTATGAATTGTACATTTAACATATTCATAACCAAAAAACGAGTGGCTATAATCGAGCCATTAATTCGCATTCAGAAAATTGTGTATTAAAAAATTTTGTACTGCGAAATAACTCCCAAATGAAATAAATCCCAATTCAATAATTCCTAATGATATAGGTTAGGTTAGGTTAGGTTGTAAGTGGCTGCTGACGTTTTACGTCAACACACGTAGACTCTGAGGTCCATTGTGATACCACGGGATCGTAATAGGTTTCCCTACTAGTCCCTGTCGTTAAACCAGTTTGAGCTTCTTATGAAACTCCTTAGATGTTGAATTTTGACATCCGACAAATCTGAAAGATCGTACAGCTCCCTAGATCCCAGTGAAGCAAGTCGCTGACCAGAAAGTGCCGGGCAATGGCAAATAAAGTGTTCGATGGTTTCCAACTCCTCTTCATCCATGCAACTTCGGCAAAAGTCATTCGACGGCACATTTAACCGCTCTGCGTGCTTCCCTATAAGACAGTGTCCGGTAATTATAGAAACCACCGTTGAAATCTCTCCTCTTGGAAGCGATATCAGCTCACTTGTGCGCCCCTGATTAAGAGAAGGCCAAATCAGTCGTGTTGTCTCACACGTCCATCCATTTGCCCATCTTTGATTAGTCTCCGTCGCAGAACAAAGCCGTAGGTTTTGCTTGCAAGTTTCTAGAGGCATACCAACACATTCCAATTCTGTTGGAACCTGTAAGGTAGTTCCTAGTCTTGCAAGCTCATCGGCTTTGCAATTCCCTGGAATGTCTCTGTGCCCTGGGACCCATATGAGTCGTATGTTAAACTGCTTGGCAATCTCATTTAAAGACGTGCGGCAGTTAAGGGCAGATCTTGTTTTCAGAAACATTGAATCCAGGGACTTGACCGCGGCTTGACTGTCAGTATAGATGTTGACTGCGGTTGTAGACAAGACATTGCAGCTCAACCAGTCAGCCACTTCCTTTATTGCCAGCATCTCTGCCTGGTAGACACTGCAATGATCTGGCAATCTACGAGCTAGGCTCAATCCAAGCTCTTCCGAATAGACCCCAAAGCCCACTTGTTCGTGCAGCCTCGATCCATCTGTGTAAAAATTTATGGTAGCTCCACTTCCCGGAGTATCCCCCATCCAAGACTCCCTGGATGGTATCATAGTGGTAAAGTGGCGCTCAAAGAGGCTCAAAGAGGGAGCACAATCCACATTTTGTGGTATTGTTATCTTTTTCAAGATCGCGCTATGGCCACAATCGCTGCTCCTCCATTGCAGCGTGCTATTAAGTCGAATTGCCGACGCAGCTGCATACTGCCTACCCAATATGTCCAAGGGTATCAGGTGAAGGAGGATTTCTAATGCAGCCGTAGGTGTAGTACGAAGAGCACCAGTGATGCACATTGACGCCATTCTCTGTACCTTCGTGATAAAGACACAGTTCGATTTTGTTTCTAAAGCAGGCCACCAGACAATGATTCCATACAGCAAAATTGGACGCACCACTGCTGTATAGATCCAATGAACGACTTGAGGGCTAAAACCCCATCGTTTTCCAATGGCCCTTTTACAGGAATACAAAGCAATTGTTGCTTTTCTCACCCGTTCCTCAATATTACGCCTGAAATTCAGCTTCCTATCTAGAAATACTCCAAGATACTTGGCTCCATCTGAGAAGGTGATTTCAGTACCGTCCAGAGAAATAGGATCAAAAGCAGGAATCTTATTTTTCCTTGTAAATAAAACAAGCTCTGTTTTACTAGGATTAACTCCTAGACCACAGTCTCTTGCCCATTTAGACAGATCTTTCAGAGAACCCTGAAGAATGTCCCGCAATGTTGGCAGATGCTTCCCCTTTACCGCTATCGCGACATCGTCAGCATATGCGACAACATGACAACCACGTGCTTCTAGAGATAGTAGCATTGAATTCAGTGCCAGGTTCCAAAGAAGCGGCGAAAGAACACCTCCTTGTGGTGTGCCCCTATTGACAAATCGAGATATGACGGACGCTCCCAATTCAGACGTTATACGTCTACTGGCAAGTAGGCTTTCCACCATTAAAACGATTTCACGCTTTACTCCCAGACCAGACAATGCCAATATTATCGATTCTGGGATGACATTATTAAAAGCCCCCTCAATATCAAGAAAGGCCACCATAGTGTACTCCTTTACTGAAAGCGATCTCTCGATGGTACCAACGAGCTCATGAAGAGCTGTTTCCGTTGATCGTCCCTTGCTGTATGCATGTTGCTTTGTCGAAAGCAACCTCGGGTCAATCACTCTACGCAAATATGAGTCTATCATTCGTTCCATTGTCTTTAACAAAAAAGAAGACAGACTAATTGGTCTGAAATCCTTCGGAGCTGTGTGGGAACTTTTCCCAGCCTTCGGGATAAATACGACTCTGGTATCCCTCCATTTTAATGGAATGTACGACCAGTTTATGCATGCTGTGTATAGATTATACAGCAACGGGGCTATATAGTCCAACACTTGCTGCAACTCAGCCGGGATTATACCATCAGGTCCCGGGGATTTATAGGGCCTGAAGCTTTTTATCGCCCAGATTAATGTTGGCATATTTATTATTTCCGAAGCAATTTCAGATGCTTGGGCGTCAGAACGTTCCAAAGCTTGAAACGGCGTCATGGAATTGCCCGGAAAATGCGTGTTTAAAAGGAGATCCAGCGACTCTCCACTGGAGGAAGACCACACCCCATTAGGATCTTTCAGGTATCCCAGGGTGCAAGGAGAAGAAGCCAGAACCTTGCGCAGCCTGGATGCCTCAGAAACGTCTTCTATGTTTCCACAGAAGTTTTTCCAAGAATCACATTTTGCATTTCTGATCATCTTTTTATAACTCTTAAGTTGCAGCCTGTATGCAGACCAGTCCTCGTCCGCTCTTGAAAATTTAGCCTTATTAAAGAGCTTTCTGCAGGAATCTCTGCTCGTCTGCAACTCATTTGACCACCAAGGTGGCTTTTTTTTCCCTCTAGGCTTTGCAGAAGGGCAAGACGCATCCAGGCACCTATTACAAACATTTGTTATATGGTCAACCAGACAGTCAATTTGCGCCAAACTATGTGGTTTAGATAAAGGTACTTCATCCAAAAGCAAAGAAAAAGTCTCCCTGTATTTCACCCAGTTTGTTCTCCTCAGATTTCTAGAGACTGTCTCAACCGGGGCACGCTCCCTGAGTAAAAACTCAATGTAGCGATGATCTGAGAAAGAATGCTCTTCCAAAACTCTCCAGTCATCAATTCTATCAGACAATGTATCTGATACAAGTGTTACGTCAAGAACCTCTTGCCGCGTACTTGTAACGAAAGTTGGTTCACCACCCTTGTTACAAATATAGAGGTTAGTGCTTAACAAAAACTCCAAAAGTGATTCGCCTCTATCATTTGTGTCTGTACTTCCCCATATCGAATGATGTGCATTAGCATCACAACACACTACTAACTGGTGTCCCCTAGATTCAGACTCCCGAATTAGACCGACAACCTTCTCCGGGGGTATTGACCCCGGATTAGGAAAATACGCAGAGGCGAGCCAAATAGACTTCCCATGAAGCTCTAAGCTAGCCGCTGTAACATCCATATCACTAAAAGTTGATAAAAAGAATATATTTAAGCCATTTTTTGCCAAGATGCAGGCTCTTGGTGAGCCCTCACCTTTGGCAACCACCAACTTAAACCCAACTTAAATCCTAATGATATAAGTCCTAAGAGAAATGAATAAACTCCCAACTTTAAAAAATAAAATAAGTCCCAAAGAAAAAATGAAATAAGTCCCAATATTTGGGAGTTATTTAAAATCAAAATACTTACTCTCAAAAAAATTAAAGAACTCCGAATGAAATAAGTCCCAAAAAATAATATAAGTTCCCATTACAAGAACTATGTCTTTTATAAGTACGTTTTACGTATACAAAATGAGGCCCTATGTTCCAACTAGGAGTTTTAAAGGACTAAATATATAAAATGAGGTGCCGATTCACAGAAAATAGTCATAACTCAATCATAACTTATTTTTCCCCCAAAGCATGGCCGAAGGCCGGCTTAACAGAAAAACTTGTAACAAAAAAATTAAAATAAATTGCAATATTTTATTTAAAATGAGAAGAGTCCCAACAACTCTCAATGTTAGAAAAGAAATCAAATAACTCTCAAAATAGTTTTTCGGAGCTATTTCATTAGGGAATTGTTTCATAACGAAATAACTCGCAACAAAAATTGTGAAATAAGTCCCCACGTACTAGGACTTATTTCATAATAATATAATTTCCAATTCATATGTAAAAATTTTGGGAGTTATTTCACAGATATCAGATCAGCCATTTTTGTGATCTGATATCTGCGATATAAAATATGAGTATTTAAACTTTTTGGTTTGCAAAATTTAATAAAAATATTTGAAAATATTCGTTTTAAAACCAAAACTAACTTATTTTATTATTAAATTAAAAACTTTAGCAAATAAAACCTTTTAAAAACCACTAATCCAAAATCTAGCTATAAAATAGCTAGATTTTTCAACTGTTTTTACAAATCTAGCTACAAAATAGCTAGATTTTTAACTGTTTTTAAATTTAGCTATTTCTAGCTATTTTTTTGTCCAATCTAGCTACATTTTTTTTTAAATAGTTGGCATCAGTGGTGGTGGGTTTTATATCCAGCCAGGTTATCCCACTATGAAGTTGTTGTCAATTACATTAAAACGATGGTGTGGACAAAAACGAACGTGTGACTTTTGTCCTCACAGGGTGCACACAAATTTTTTTTCATTTATTTACCAAAAATATAAAAGTCCGTTTAAAATAGTGTTTTTTAGAGGTTGGTTTAGTTCTTCTTCGAAATTTTGGGAACTTTTTCGACCTGGTCATATTTTGCCCATTTTCTATGACATAAAGACATAATTCAGGAGGGTAACTCTATTATTTTAGACTGCATGGTGCTTACTGCAGGCCAACATTCATTAAATATCTTAGAATCTAGCAATAATATATTTACTTTTTGAGGTACGTGACCAATATTTCGATGCATTACACAGGGAATGACAAAGTGAGTATATCCCCACGCTGTTGTTGGAGGGTATAACAAATTAAGTGAAAAACAAAATTTTAGTTAAAAAATGTTTTTTTTAGTTAAAAAAAAAATATATTAAAATTGTATTCCCTGCTCTAGTCCATTTCGTTTCCCGTTTTGTTCCCTTGTTCATTTCGGACGGACACACTAAAAAAAAGACATAACTAAAATTAAGGAAAAAATTTCTTTGAAAAATTATCATGAATTTTCATAAAATTTAGTTAAATTTTACTTAAAAATGAGAAATTTTCTTAACTATGAGGAAAAAATTTTAGTTCATTTACTTAAAATTAGTTCATAGTTTTCATTAAATGGATTTTTTAAATATTAGGAAAAAAATTGTCAAAGAAATTTTCCACAAATCTAAGAATCGTTTTTTTATTTTTAAGACATATTTCTTAAAAAACAATTTAGTTCAAGTTTAATTAAAATTTACTAAAAAAAACATCATCGCATTTCTCTTCTTTGAATTGAGGAGTGTACTTCTTAGAATTTAGTTAATGACTTCTGAGAATTTAGTTAATAACTTCTTAGAATTTAGTTAAAAATTCAAAATGGCGATATCTCGAAAACTAAGCGAGATAGAGCGAAACGGATGAAATTTTCAAAATCAAGACTACAAAGAAAAATATAGAATAGCCTAGCTCTGCATATCTGTCGGGGTCTCAAGACCCTAATTTTAGATCTAAAATTTGAAATTCCCGAGATTTTATATATACACATATCTCGGTAAATACTGCCAACACGAGAAAACGTCCAGCGGTGTTTTTGTAGCTCTTGACTCGTAGAACACTTCCGCAAAATACCCGAAAGCTCTCCGATTAATAGTTTTTGAGTAATCCGGACCCTTAATACCGTATCTCAAAAACTAAGCAAGTTATAGCGAAACGGACACAAGTTTTGGTTCAAAATCTATGGGGACCCTTAAAGGACCCAGTGGGGTCTCGAGTTAAATGGGGTCCGAACCCATGGGTCTGGGGTCTAAACCCAATCTATTTTTAAAATGTGAAGCATAATTTTTCCCATTTTCTAGTTAAAATTGGCTTAAAATAAAATAACTTTGTTTTTCTTATTTTTGGGAAAATTATGAACTAAAACCAAGAAGAAAAAATCTTTGGAGCCAAATCATTCCCTCTTTTTCTCAAAATTGAGTTAATTTTCCCAGATTTTAGTTCACTTTTTTTTTGAGTGTATGCTCCCATATATGACATACATTTCCATATATTGTTCATATACTATCTGTTGTATAGTAATAACCATTGTAAATACACAATTCTATAATGTACTTATTCTATGATTGGTGAAACACCCGGTCATACTAGTTTGTAAGTGATCTTGTAACTCTGTTATTACAATGACTTGTGAATTCAATAAAACATGACATTCTTGAAATAACTTAACATGGTGTCAGATGGTTAAAAGGAACACGCAAATATTAAAAAAAAAAAAAAAAAAAAAGTGATTTATTTCAATTGAAAATTAATTTAACACAACATCTTTTTAACCTCTAATTTAATACGAGTCAAAAAAAAAAAAAAAAAAAAAAGAACAATAAGAAATGTCAATTAAAACAGAAACCACAATGGGTGCTCTTAATAAATTAAATGTGAAGGCATCCAACATGGCGGTCGAGTGGCGTAATTGGCTGACTCAATTCAAAATATTTCTGACTGCGTCTAATTTAACAGAAGAATCTGATGGAAGGAAGGTAGCCCTACTCCTTCATCACATGGGTCCGGATTGTTTGCACATTTTTAATTCATTTAACAAAGATGTGGACAGTGTAAAATATGACGACCTTTTGCAATTGTTTCACGGGTATTTTATACCAAAAGCCAATTTAGCAATGGAACGCCATGCTTTCTTTAGTCGAAAACAAAATGGCGGTGAAAGTATGGACGACTACGTGACAGCACTTAAAAATTTAAGTCTTACATGCGAATTTGGTGGCCTAAGGGAAAATCTAGTTAAGGATATATTTACTTGCGGATTATCACCAAATCGTCAGCATATAAAAGAGCGCCTTTTGAGTGAAGGATCAATTTCTTTGGACAAAGCTTTAGAAATCGCAAAAAATATTGAGGCTGCTCGGGAAAATGCCACTCAATTGGATGAACTGGGTTTGAATATGCTGCAAAGTGGTAGATATTCAAATCAGAAAAATTTTCAAAACAAATGTAACAAATGTGGTCAAATTCATAAAATTAAATGTCCAGCTGAACATGCTATTTGCCATCACTGTAGTAAGAAAGGCCATTTTGAAAAATTCTGTTTTTCTAAAAAACAACAACTACAACAACAAGATGTCGGTAAAAAAGGTTATGGTCGATATAAACAACAACAACACCAACAACAACAAAATACAAAATACGTTAAGAATCTTGAGTATACAAGTGATGAAGAAGTCGACGAGTTATTTATTGGGACATTGTCGTATGGCGAAAATTATCAACAACAACACAACTTTGAATCTAATTATGCAAAAAGTCAACAACAACAAAATAATATTTTAATTGGTAAATTGTCTAATGGTCAACAACAGCAAAACTTAAAATCAACAGTCAACAATGGTTGGAATATTATGGTATTAGTCAGCAAGAAGCAAATCGAGTTCCAGGTTGATACGGGTGCTGATGCAAACATAATTTCACATCAAGTAGCGGAAAGTCTGGGTCTTACTGGTCAAATAAAATCAACAAATGTCAACATAAATACATTCAGTGGTGAAAGACTACCAATAATGGGTAAAGTAAATATTGAATTTTTATATAATCATAAAAAATATTATGATAGTTTTTTTATTGTAAATTTAAATTGTAAAAACATAATTGGTCTCAATTTAGCAATTAATATGGATTTAGTTAAAACCGTTAAAGTTCTTTCAGTTGAAAATATTATTGAAAAAAATTTAGATATTTTTGAGGGTTTAGGATTAATAGAAAATAAATGTAAATTAATGCTAAAACCAAATGTTAATCCGGTAGTAGACCCACCGAGGAGAATTCCATTTTCGTTGTATAAGGATTTGAAATTAGAACTAGACAGAATGGTCAGCTTAAATGTTGTTACACCGGTTGAGGAACCAACACAATGGGTCAGTTCTATTGTCTTAGTTTCTAAACCAAATGGGAAGTTAAGATTGTGCTTAGATCCTAGAAATTTGAACAAGGCAATATTACGTCCCCATTTTCAATTTCCCAACATTGATGATTGCAAAGCGAAGTTAAGTGGTTCACGTTTTTTCAGTACAATGGATGCTAATAGTGGATTCTGGATGATACCACTTGATGAAAATTCATCCAAATTATGCACCTTTAATACTCCTTTTGGACGATACAGGTTTTTGCGGTTACCGTTTGGAATAAATGCGGCACCGGAAATTTTTCATGCGGAGATGATTAAATTATTTGGAGACATCGATGGTTTGTTAATATATATTGACGATTTTTTGATTTATTCCGAATCTGTCGAAGAGCACAACGAAATTTTGGAAAAAGTAATTGATAGAGCAAGACAAGTGGGACTGAAATTTAACAAAACAAAGTCAAAATTTTTGTTAAATGAGATAAAGTTCATTGGGCATGTATTTAATAAAGATGGCGTCAAACCTGATAAAGAGAAAATAAACTCTATTTTAGAAATGCCAATTCCAAATAATGTGTCTGAATTACAACGTTTTTTAGGTATGGTCAACTACTTGGGTGGTTTTATAGAAAATTTATCAGAGAAAAACAAAAATTTGAGACAACTTTTAAAAAAAGATATAGCTTGGCATTGGAATGACAAAATCAATAAAGAGTTTAACGATTTAAAGGTAGAAATAACGAAAGCACCAGTTTTAACCTACTTCAATCCTAATAAACCGTTAACATTAACGGTAGATGCATCTAAACAGGCAGTTGGAGCCGCGATTTTACATGAAAAGAATCCGATTGCATATGCCTCGGCATCATTAACAAACGCTCAAGAAAACTATGCTCAGATAGAAAAGGAGCTTTTTGCCATTCTTTTTGGGTGCGTCAGGTTTCATCAATACACTTATGGTACGCAAGTCTTTGTTGAAACTGATCATAAACCGTTAGTTACGCTGTTTGATAAGCCATTATTTAAGATACCTGCGCGGTTGCAACGATTTATGTTGCGTTTGCAATGTTATAATTTAAATGTGGTATACAAACCTGGTAAATTATTATACATTGCGGATACATTGTCAAGAAGTCCACTGAAAGAAAAGGCTTTGGTTGAGTTTGATAATGATGTTTTACTTCATTGCAACTTTTTAAAGACGCATTGGGAAATTCCATTTTCTAATGTAAAAAACATCAAAGAACAAGTAAAAATCGACCAAGTTTGTCAAAAAATTAAAGGTTATATACAAAGTGGGTGGCCAAAACATCAAAAATTGGTGGATAAAGAAGTTTTACCATATTTTAAAATTAAGGATGAATTAACTATATTGGATGAGTTAATACTGAAAGGCAATCAAATTTTAATACCTAAAATCTTACGTCGCCAAATACTCAACAGCATACACGAAGGTCACATGGGCATCCAACGATGCCAAAGTTTGGCTCGCCAAACCGTTTACTGGCCTTACATATACAATGATATATTAAATTTGATATCAAATTGTGAAACATGTTTAAAATATCGTAATTCAAATGAAAAACCAGAAATGATGCCACATGAAATTTACAATATACCATGGTTTAAAGTAGGCAGTGATATCTTTGAGTATGACAAAAAGCAATACATAATAATAGTCGATTATTATTCTAAATATATTGAAATAGATTTATTAAGCAATGGATATTCAGCTGCAAATGTTATTATTAAACTAAAATCAATCTTTGCGAGACACGGAATTCCACAAATTTTTATTTCTGATAATGGCCCACCATATAGCTCCAAAGAATTTAGGCAGTTTTGCAATGAATGGTGTATTGAACATAAGACATCAAGTCCATATCTACCAAGATCAAATGGTTTAGCAGAAAGATCTATACAAACCATAAAACAAATTTTGCATAAATGCAAAGAGAGTGGAACTGATCCATATATTGGACTTTTGCATTATAGGACAACACCAAAAGGCAATATGCCAAGTCCGGCTGAAATATTGATGTCAAGAAACCTAAGAACAAAACTACCTTCAGTTTCAAAAAATTTTCAACCTAAATTAGTAGATAAACAACAGTACGAAAATCAATTAAAAAGTCGAACAATGAAGTCTGAAGAACATTATAACAAAAATGCTAAAAATCGTAAAACAATAAAACCTGGTTCTAATGTTATGTTCAAAAAGAATAATCATTCATTCTGGTCTCAAGGAGAGGTTGTGGAAAACTGTAATGAACCAAGATCTTTTGTTGTAAGGGATAATCAAGGTGTGTTATATCGTAGAAATGAACAACATATTTTAGAAAGATCTGAACCCTCAACAAGTTCTGAAACAATCAGTTCACCTAAAGCAACAAATACAAATGCTGGTTCCAATGATCAAGTTCTAAATGATAATCCTTATGTAACAAGATCTGGTAGGCAAATAGTTCCTCCTACCAGATATGATTGTTATCTTGATTTTGATTAAAAACAATTTAATGAAATTTTTGTAATATATAGAAAACATATATCTAATTGAATTTAAAGTTTTGAATTATAATAAAACAAAAACAAACAAAAAAAAAATAATGAATTTTTGTAAATAATGTATATTTGAACTTATATGAATAACTTTAAGTTATAATTATAATCTTATTGTTTTTTATAAAAGGAAAGATGTTGTATAGTAATAACCATTGTAAATATACAATTCTATAATGTACTTATTCTATGATTGGTGAAACACCCGGTCATACTAGTTTGTAAGTGATCTTGTAACTCTGTTATTACAATGACTTGTGAATTCAATAAAACATGACATTCTTGAAATAACTTAACACTATCATACATGGAATCATCCCTGCAGGCATTTGGAAGAAATATCGCCTAAGAGAAATTGCGGCAATATCTTCTTTTTATCGTATACAAAAATTATCAAAGTAGTATTGTTTAAAAATCTTCCTTTTATTATTTTGAGGATATTTTAGCAATATTTAAAAAAAATATTTATTTCTTGTCATTTATAAAGTAGATAATGTCGCCAAATTATCAAAAACTTATCGTCCAGGTGATTTTTCACCTGCGCGATTCAAATACGATATCCTCCTTTTTTCATAAGGATGAAAAAAATACGAAATCAAAACATTTTATTTATTGTCAAAAACATTTTTTTTCCAATTATAATCAAAATTTTTCGGTTTATTTTACAATTAATGTAAAATAAAGAATATATCAGAGCTTTGTGTGCGGATGCACAGCGTGAGCAGTCACTTCAAGCGTAAGTAGTAACTCACAAGAGGAATCTGAAAAAAATTTTAAGTTTTTCACGTTATATTTCAGATGATGATACATATGTATGAGCATTAGAGTGTCCCTTATTTTGGAAATGTTGGAAATGTTGAGACGGTAAACCCTCATTTTTTTCCTTTTGACTAAAAAATAACTCAGGAAAAATTTTACGCCCCTACGACCACGCCTTCCCTACGCGACGGGGCCGTAAAAAGCGGGGCCTTAAAAATCATTTTTCCATACAAAGCAAAAAAAAATTTTTTTGATTTTAAATTTTTTTGTTAATTATTATAATATTACTTGGTTAGCTTATTCACGACAAAAAAATTTATTTTGGTGGGATAAGGCTTTCAGTTCTAAAAAATTTTTCGAAAAAAAAAATTTAGAGCTTTTGGGGTCCTACAGTAAAAATTTTTTAAAAAATATTTTTTTTTAGTTTTGACAAGCAACCGTTTTAGTTGAATTGTTGTTTTTAATGATATATTTTCATAAAAAAATATTATTCCTATCTGTGACATCTTTATCGTGCTCTAAAAAAGGGTAAAAAAATGCATTTTTGATGTTTTTCGATACACGATCAAGATGTCACAGATATGAATAATATTTTTTTATGAATATATATCATTAAAAGCAACATTACAACTAAAACCGTTGCTTGTCAAAACTAAAAAAAAAAATGTTTTAAAAAATTTTTACTGTAGGACCCCAAAAGCTCTAAATTTTATTTTTCGAAAAATTTTTTAGAACTGAAAGCCTCATCCCACCAAATTCAAATTTTTTGTCGTGAATAAGCTAACCAAGTAATATTATAATTAATAACAAAAAAATTTAAAATCAAAAAAAAATTTTTTGCTTTGTATGGAAAAATGATTTTTAAGGCCCCGCTCTTTACGGCCCCGTCGCGTAGGGAAGGCGTGGTCGTAGGGGCGTAAAATTTTTCCTGAGTTATTTTTTAGTCAAAAGGAAAAAAATGAGGGGGTACCGTCTCAACATTTCCAACATTTCCAAAATAAGGGACACTCTAATGAGCATGTATGAACATACATGGTCATTTTCACCCGGGTATTGATGAAAAAAAAAAATATTGATGAAAAAAAAAATATTGATGAAAAAAAAAAATATTGATGAAAAAAGAAATAATGAAAAAAAACAAGTAAGAAAATTATAGTCGGTCAAGACCGACCATATAATACCCTACACCAGAGTTTCCCGGAAAATGGGTCCCAAGTTCAAACATGGAATGATTTTGTCAAATCTTTAATAAGTGTAAAAAACACTCACAAATCAAATTTAAGTGAAATTGAATTCTTTTTGTTGACAATAAACCGCTTTAACTGAATATCGGTCGAAATTTTCACATGGGGCGGTCCTGAGTCCAAAAATGATCCGATGATAATCAGATTTGATAAGAATTTTAATTTAATATTTTATTTAACAGAATTTTAATTAAATATTTTATATTTTCATGAAATTTGAGAGATTTATGTGAAAATCGGGAAGGTGGTTTGTATGGGGGCTACAAGAAGAACTGGTCCGATTTCTTGGTAATTTGTGTAGATAAAACATGATTACCTGCCAAATTTTGAAAATATACCTTTTATTATGCGGCTATTAGAGTCATTTTAGCCAAAACTAAATAGGGCCTTTGTATGGGGGATAGGTCTAAATAAATACCGATTTTTTCCAATTTCAATAGGTTTCGTCCTTGGGCCAAAAGAGGCTTAAGTTTCAAATTTCAAGTCAATTGATTAAAAATTGCGACCTGTATCGTGCTTACAACGTTTACATGGACAGACGGACGGACATCGCTAAATCGACGCAAAAAGTGATTCTGAGTCGATCGGTATACTTAAAACTGGTCTAGGACCAATATTTCGGATAGTTACAAACATCAGCACAAACTCATTTTACCCTGCCAGACTTGGGAATTTATCCCCAAAGTTGGGGATTTCATGCGAGGAAAAAGGAAAATAAATCTTATTTGGGGATTTTAAATGGGGATTTTAAAAATAATTTTTGGGATTTTTGGGGATATTCGAAATTAAATCTATTATATATCACAAGCTAAATTTAATGAAATCAATGATTTTTAAAAATATTTTAAGTGATAACTACTCTTTGGTACGAGATTACGAAGAGCATTCAGTAAAACTTGCATTTATCGACTGTAAAATGTGTATTAACATTGCCAAAGACAGTTAATATACGCGTTTGGGGATTTTTTAATTGCTAAATCTAAAAAATAAAATTATAAAATTACCATCCATAAATATTTTTTTCAAAGTTCAAGAAAATTTTTTTGTTTAGTTAAAAGCAAGAGTATTTTTTATTGTTTGGGAATTTTTGGGGATATTTTGTTATTTTTTTGGGGACAACGGCAAAAAGTACCTGGCAACGGTGATACCCTGTACCACAGTGTGGTGTAGGGTATAAATAAAAAAATATTGATGAAAATAAAAATATTGATGAAAAAAAAAATATTGATAAAAAAACATGATAAAAAAAAATTTGATGAAAAAAAAATTATTGATCAAAAAAAAAAATATTGATAAAAAAATAATTATAATGGAAAACATATTGATGAAAAAAAAAATGTTGATAAAAAAAAAATGGATAAAAAAAATATTGAGGAAAAAAAAATATTAATGAAAAAAAAAATATTGATGAAAAAAAAATATTGAGGGAAAAAAAAATATTGAAAATATTGGAAAAAAATATTGATGAAAAAAAAAATATTCATGAAAAAATAAAATATTGATGAAAAAAAAATATTCATGAAAAAATAAAATATTGATGAAAAAAAATATTGATGCAAAATAAATATGTTACGTTTTATTCACCAGCTGGTGAATATTTGTTTTATTCACCATGAATTATTATCCAAGTTACAAACCCAAGTAACTAAAATATTTGGTTTTAAGAAAATGAAAACAGTAATTCCAATTTTCTTTTATGTTAATTGTTAGCTTTTATAGTCAAACTGAGGTGGCGTCCTGGAAATTTTTTAAAATTAGACACCAGCCTAAAAACATTATCATGTTAACAAAAAATAATTTAAAATCACCAATTTTAAATGCGTGTAAAAAAAATCTAGCGCTGTACTAAAAAAAGCTTTGAGGGTTGTGTTGTGTAAAGTGTCAACTTTCATTTGGTTCATCCCATTCCGATTCGAAAAGTTTGATATTGTATCACTGTGTTATTAGACACGCAAATTGCTGTTAAGACTTCCAAATTTAACTTGTCACATTTGCAAATACGGTAGTTAACTTATTTTTAAAATTTACTTATCAATTTTCTGTTTGTATACAAAAAATTTCACTCAATCTGTGAATCAATGAAGTTATTAATTAGTCATTTGTTTATTTGATAAGGTTAAAATGCTATTGTTTTTATTTTTTTTTTTTAAGTCAAAAAACCTTAAAGATTAGCTAGCACATGGACGATTGCCCAAAATTAAAATAGCCGTTAATTGAAAATAAAAGTATTACCATTTTAATTAACCACGATTAGATAAGACGTCCAGTAATCAAATAATAGGTAATCCAAAGCAAAACCATTCAAAAAAAAATATTCAAATTAAATTATTGAAAAAAAGCGAAATTAGTCTTTAATAAAACTTAAACAAGTTAACCGTAAAATTATAAGAAATCTCACAAATAAAAAAAAAATGGCGATATATAATATTTTATTAATTTTAATTTCTACTGTTTTCCTAAATCTAACAAACTCTCAAAAAGTTGTAAGCAGTAATGAACTAGAAAATTTATCTCGTGATTATATACCTGAACAATTTACTAACAGCAATTTTACTCTGGATGATGCCAAAAATTTACTCTACAAGAAATGTAAAAAAGCTGCTCTATCCTCGGAAAAACCACAAACTTATGAAAATATTGAAATGGCTGCTAATAAATTGATACAGTGTGCCAATGATATTGCCAACATTACCATATTGATGAGTGAAATCGAAGCAGCCCGTCCAACGGGTGATTTAGATGTGGTATTTCAAAAATATTGTGATAAACTACCGCAAGCCGAACAATGTCTACAAGAGTTCAATGAACAATTATTACCCTGTTTGACTCCCGCCGAAAGGGCACAAAATGCCATTATGATGCGTATCATAACCTCACTGCTCGGTTTTGTTTGTTATAAAAATGGTGATCAAGTGGCTCTATTCATTTCAGAGGAAGGCCCTGAATGCCTTGAAGCCAATAAGGAAAATATTTCCAATTGCATGAATGCAACATTTTCCACATATGTAACGGAGGGTGGCCTACTGCAACCCAATGAATTGCCTGAGCTAGTTATGGGGCCAAAACAATGTATTGATTTGCATGATTTTGAAGAATGTGTTCTTGGTTATTTGGAGAAATGTAATGAAATCACCCCGGCCAATATTATTGAATCGTTATTTAAGTATGTAAAGAATGAAACGAAATGCCAGGAAGAAATCGATAAAGTAATTAGTTTTCATCCAGCTAATGTGGAGCAACGTAATGTGGGTGTTCATACAACATTAAGTGTAACATTATATTTGACAATATTCATGATTGTATTGAGTGTAGTTTTAAAACATTATTTTTAATTATAAAGTGTGAAAATTAATTAATTTAATTTAAAATTACAATGTTTTTAATTATTCCAGATAGACGTACAGAAAGATAGACAAACGAACGTACAAACAGACGAACGCACGGTGGGTAATTTTCCGAGAGGCGGTCAAAATCTCATAAATTTTGACTGGATTGGTATTTTTATACCCTACACCACTCTGTGGTACAGGGTATAATAAGTTTGTGCTGATGTTTGTAACTACCCGAAATATTGGTCCTAGACCTACCTTCAAGCATACCTATCGACTCAGAATTACTTTTTGAGTCGATTTAGCGATGTCCGTCCGTCCGTCCGTCTGCCCGTCCGTCCGTCTGTCCATCTATCGGCTTAAGCACGATACAGGTCGCAATTTTCAATCAATTAACTTGAAATTTGAAACTTAAGCATCTTTTTGCCCAAGGACGAAGCCTATTGAAATTGGAAAATATCGGTCCATGTTAAGACCTAGTCCCCATACAAACGCCCCCTTTGGATTCGGCTTAAATGACTCTAATAACCGTATTATATTAGATATCGCTTTGAAATTTAGCAGGTAATCAAATGTTGTATTCACAAATCATCATTCTAAATTTCAAAGGAATTATGTCAGTCCTTTTGGTAGTTCCCATACAAACCACCCTCCCGATATTCACATAAATCCCTCAAAATTCATAAAAATGGAAATATTTGATAAAAATTTTAATTTTTAGGTATTAAACGAGTACTTTAGTAACCTAATAAAATCGAAATATAATTGGACCATTTTTGGACTTAGTCCCCCATATAAAAATTTCGACCGATATTCAGTTAAATCGGTCTATTGACAAAAAAAATAAACCAATTCCACTAAAATTTGATCTGTATGTTTTCTACACTAAATAAAGATCTAACAAAAGACAGATCCAATCGGTCCATGTTTGGACTAGGGACCCATTTTCCGGAAAACACTGGTGTAGGCTATCATATGGTCGGCCTTGACCGACTATAACTTTCTTACTTGTTTATGCTTGTTTTTGTTCAATAGGTGGGAATTTAAATTTTAATTTTAGCTGTAAAACATAAAAATCGACTAATCGGCTCATCAAAACAAAACACGGGTGGTCGGATCCAGCTGTAACCTAAAAGTGTGAATACCATAATATTTTTGTTGAATATGAGGCATTCCACACCAAATGTCCCGCTACAGAAAAACATGTGTCCCGTAAAATTCTGAATAGGTTGTTTGAATAGCCCTATATGGAACTAAGAAAATTGCGTTTTTGGTTTTTCTAATTTTCAATAACTGGGCTTAGAAGGCGTGGTCAAATATTGGATAAATGGTCAAATTTGTGGCGAGTTGCCTTGATTAAATATTTATCACATTAAAACGGAATGCACCACAATCTCAAAAATTTACACTCTTATATAGTTTTGTATGGACTATCGATTTTTTTTTTTTTTTAAATTTTCAGAACCCGTTCTGAAATTTTCCATTTTTTTAAAAAGTCAATTTATCAAAAATCCGCCAATTTTTTTTAATTTTTTTAAATATTTATCACATTAAAACGGAATGCACCACAATCTCAAAAATTTACATTCTTATTTAGTTTTGTATGGGCTATCGATTAATTTTTTTTTTGTTTTTAATTTTCAGAACCCGTTCTGAAATTTTTCATTTTTTAAAAAAGTCAATTTATCAAAAATTCGGCCACTTTTTTTTATTTTTTTTTTTTTTTAAGTTTAGATGTTTGTCCATCCACACAAAAAAAATCAGACACACGTTTTTCGTTTTTTTTTTTTTTTTTTGAGAAAATCGCATTTGAATTTTAAATTTCATAACAATTTTGTAATTTGCTTGTATTTTTTTGTTTTAATGTTGCGAATGAGTAATATTAATTACATAAATATTACTCATACTCTCTTTTGAAACAAGAAAATACAATCAATTTCTCGAAAAAAAACGACGAACGCGTGTCTGAATTTTTTTGTGTGGATGGAAAAACATCTAAACTTAAAAAAAAAAAAATAAAAAAAAGTGGCCGAATTTTTGATAAATTGACTTTTTTAAAAAATGAAAAATTTCAGAACGGGTTCTGAAAATTAAAAACAAAAAAAAAATTAATCGATAGCCCATAAAAAACTAAATAAGAATGTAAATTTTTGAGATTGTGGTGCATTCCGTTTTAATGTGATAAATATTTAATCAAGGCAACTCGCCACAAATTTTACCATTTTTCAAATATTTGACCACGCCTCCTAAGCCCAGTTTTTGAAAAACGCAATTTTCTAAGTTCCATATAGGGCTATCCATACAACCTATTCAGAAGTTTACGGTACACGTGTTTTTTTTTCGCTGGACATTTGGTGTGGAATGCCTCATAATGACTGCTCCGAATATTTTTTTAATAAATTCCCAAATTTTACCCGAATGGATTAAAATTATCCCCAATCTGGCAGCGTTTAGTCAGTAATTAAATATATATTTGAGTCATTCATTATTTCGGTTGGTGTCTAAGCTAAATGTATGTTATAAGGGCAGTTGTTATGAGTCACTCGGTGACAGACCTGTACAATACTTTTTTGTGCGTAAGTTTTAAAAAAAGTTTAAGATGTTAACAAATTTATATCACATATTTAAATACAAACCATTTTGTATAGAATAAGATTTTTAGAAAATAATTTTATAGAAAATTTAGTTTTTTGAAAACTTATTTACACAATATCAATTACAAAATATCAATAGAATTTTCCGAATTTTCTTCAAAAATATTGAAATATAAAATAAATCCATTTGTATATCAGAATTTTACAATTTTTTAAATTACAAATGAAATTTTCTTAAAAGCATTTAGACAATATTGAAAATTTTTGATATATGGAAAATTCCGAAAAACATTTAGAAAATTTTCAAAAATACAAACGGAAATTTCTAAATTATTAATGAAAATTTCTGAAACTTAAATGGAAATTTTTAAAATATTAATGAAAATTTCTGAAATATAAATGGAAATTTCTGTAATATAATATAAAAATAAAAATATTATATTTTTTGGCGGTAAAAAAACTCAAAAATCGTTCCAAGATGTCGCTCCTAGAGAAGTGCAATATATGGCCAACCCCCATTAATTTTTACACCCCAAAATTTTTTCTGAACAAACCTACTCTTCATTACCACTCCTTAAAAGGGCTCACATACAAAATGGCATTTTTATTATATTTACATCCACAGCTCTAACTGCCCCAGAATTGCCCCTAGACGAGTCAAATGTATGACCGACCAACAATATTTTTTTAATACCAACATTTTCTATGAACATACCTAACACAGTCTTCAACTCAAAAGGTGGTTCCTACACCCAAAAAAAACCTGGGTATTCAATACTAAAAATTTAACTAATTTTAGTCCAAAAGGACCTAGTGCAGAAATTGGTAACCAATACTAAAATTTTTAACTAATATTAGTCAAATCCAGTAAAAATTACTAATGTTAGTACTTTGATGATACTAAAATTAGTAACGAATTAGTAGATTTTGGTACAATATCACTTACTAAACCTTTTAATGTAGAATTATTTTGAGTGTATAAAAAATTTTTAATTAAAATTTTGTTAAAATTTGCTCTCCTCTAGAGGGGTAAAATGTATGATCGACCCTCATTACTTTTTCCGCCAAAATTTTTTCAGAACATACCTACCGCCTTACTCCACTTCCTAAAATTATTAAGTATGGGAGCCCTTAAAGGGCACTTTTCACTATCACACATTTCCATTATACAAGCGTAATTTCACCATGTTAGCGAAATATTTTTTTAAAAAAATTGGCCAGAAATTGTTCACTTATTAGATACGACTAGGTTTCAATCAAAAAAGAATCCAAAAATCTTTAGGAAGTTGGTAAATTTTGATGTGTTTAATGGAAATGTGTGATAGTGGAAAGTACCCTTAAGGGGGCTCCCATACTAAATTATTTTTATTTTTTAAATATTGGGTGAAATTTTAACAAGTAAATTTACAATATCCAATAAAATTTTTGTTTTTGAGCATATTGTAATGAAATTTTAAATTTATATTGGCATTCCATGCCAAATCGGACACTTTGAAATTTTTTTTTTTTAGATTTTCCCAATTTGTTTACAGTTTTTAGTACCCTTCGGAAACTCCTTCGTGGTAAATTTTCAGATTTGTTTGATGACCCGTTCAAAAGATATCAAATTTTTAAAAATTGGTAGTTTGTTCCTTTACTCAAACTTCTTTTACTCATAACTTCTTCAATAATGGTCCAAATTTAATTTTTTTTTTTCAAAATTTTTGTTTTTTTACGTAATTTTAAAAAAAAATCCCAAAAAATTCTTAAAAGCGCTCTAGTATGCGATTTTTAAGTTTTAAAATTTAAATCTCATTTTTGAAAATGTTTGTACTCTTTGATTTTTTTGAAATTTTTTTGTGTAAAACTTCTATCGATTCTACAAATTTTTTGCCCAGGAGGATCGTAGGATAACGATTTTTACTATTTTTTTAAATTTCTTGAAAAAAATTTATTGTAATTTTCCAATCTTAAAATCATTTATACTGTTTCAATGGTGCGTCATAGAGAGATCATTTATAAGACCGACCCCCATTAATTTTTACGTCTTAACATTTCTTTGGAACAAACTAATACCCTATCTTAGGGGGCTCCCACACAAAACGTTATTTTTTAAAATTAGCTGCAACCGCTCTAACTGCCCTAATAGTGCCCTTAGAGCAAAAAAATTTATGACCGACCCACAATATTTTTTAGTCCTAACATTTTCTCTGAACACACCTACCCTCTATCTTTAACTGTTAAGGCGGTCCCAATACAACTTTTTTTTATTTTTTGTAAAGTTGTTTTATTAAATCAGCTTCTACCGGTCCAATGGTTCGTCCGAGAGGGGTCATTAGTGAGACCGATCCCCATTTATTTTTACCCTACAACATTTTCTTAAAACATATCTACGCCCTATCTCCACTGCCTAAGTAGGCTCCCATACAAAATTACATTTTTATAAAATTTGCTCCAACTGTTATTTGTATGGGAGCCTACTTAGGGTGTGGAGATGGGGCGTAGGTATGTTGTAAGAAAATATTGTAGGGTAAAAATAAATGGGGGTCGGTCTCACTAATGACCCCTCTCGAACGCACCATTGGACCGGTAGAATCAAATTAAATAAAACAAACTTACAAAAAATAAAAAAAATTGTATGGGGACCGCCTTAACAGTTAAAGATAGAGGGTAGGTGTGTTCAGAGAAAATGTTTGGACTAAAAAAATATTGTGGGTCGGTCATACATTTTGATACTCTATTTGGGCAGTTAGAGCGGTTGGAGGAAATTTTAAAAAATGCAGTTTTGTGTGGGAGCTCCCTTAGAAATTGGAGATAGGGTATTAGTCTGTTCCAAAGAAATGTTAAGACGTAAAAATTAATGGGTCGGCCGGTCTTATAAATGACCCTTCTAAAACGCATCATTGTAGCAGTAGAAATGATTTTAAGATTGGAAAATTACAATAAAAATTTTTCAAACAATTTTAAAAAACAGTAATAATTGTTATCCACAATCCTCCTGGGCAAAAAATTTGTAGAATCGATAGAAGTTTTACACAAAAAACATTTCAAAAAAATCGAAGAGTACAAAAACTTTCAAAAATGAGATTTAAATTTTAAAACTTTAAAATCGCATACAAGAGCGCTTTTAAGAACTTTTTGGATTTTTTTTTAAATTGCGTAAAAAATCAAAAACGGAAATTTGGACCATTATTGAAGAAGTTATGAGTAAAAGAAGTTTAAGTAAAGGAACCAATTTTTAAACATTCGATATCTTTTGAACGGGTCATCAAAAAAATCTGAAAATTTGCCATGAAGGAGTTTTCAAAGGGAACTAAAAACTGTAAACAAATTGGGAAAATCTAAAAAAAAAATTTTCAAAGTGTCCGATTTGACATGGAATGCCCCATATACTTTATGGTGTCCTAGACCGATATTTTGATGCGTTACACACGGAATGACAAAGTGTGTATACCCCCATACTGTAGTTGTAGGGTATAAAAAGTGGGCATTAGGTGGACAGATACCAAAAGTCACAACAAAAACTTGACGTCTGAGTCAAAAATAATCAAGGTCAAAAATGTATTTGTTGTCAAACCATGAACAACGGTATGTATAATAAAAGATCGAACTAAAAGTGGCGAAGCAGTTAATAAAAATGCCTGCGAATTTTGTACTCTTGCCCAAAATATTAAATCATGATAATGTTTTGCGGAAGATTTGGGTGTACTTGCCAAAGCAAAGTTTTTTTTAGAAAAAATAATGTTACATTACTTTGCTATTCCATGCAAAACGAATTGAAATATAAGTCGAGGACCCCATTAAAAAACCAAAAGAGCTGTACATTTCGTAAGTGAGTGCAAAAATAAGTGCAAAAAAATGTTTTTACATTTTGGAGAGTATAAAAGATTCAACACCAAAGAATATACCACTCTCACTTGTTTTATGTACATTTGATAAACAAATTATATATATAAAACACCATATAACCTCAAGCCAAAATAAACTCATCAAACAAATGGAAAATTTTTATGCGAAAAGCTTAGACTTGGTGAAAAGGTAGTTTTGGTAAAAAAAAAAAAGTTTTTTTTTCCACGAAAAACAAAATTATGTCAAATAAAATTTAATGAACCCAAAATTTTTGTGGAAAAAAAAATTTGATGAAAAAAAGTTTTTGATGAATTTTTTTGATGAAAAGAAAAATTTTTGATGTAAAAAAAGTTGATGAAAAAAATTTTTTGGTGAGAAAAAAAAATTGATAATAAAAAATTTGATAAAAAATTTTATGACAAAAAAAATTTTATGAAAAAAAAATTTGATGAAAAAAAATTTGATAATAAAAAAATAATTGATAAAAAAAAAAGTTTGATGAAAAAAAAAATTGATGAAAAAAAAACTTTTATAAAAAAAAAAAATTTATGAAAAAAAAAATTTTATAAAAAAAAAAAATTGATGGAAAAAAAATTGATGAAAAAAAAAATTTGATGAAAAATTTTTTTTCGTTTTTGTTGAAAAATAATTATGTTACTTTTTATTCACCAGCTGGTGAAAAACGGTTTTTTATTCACCACGAGGTGAATTATTATCCAAGTTACAAACCCAAGTTATTAAAATTTTTGGTTTTAAGCAAATGAAAATAGTAATTCTTGTTTTCTTTTTTGTTAATCGTTAGCTTATATAGTCAAACTGAGGTGGAGTCGTGCAACTTTTTTTAAAATTAGACACCAGCCTAAAAACATTATCATGTTAAAAACTAAAAGGGTGGCGGCCAGGGGCGTGGTAAAAAAAGTTTTTTTTTTAATCGACTTTTACTAATCATTAATCCTAGGGGATGACCAGTTTAATATTTTTGTTGTGTGTGTGTGACTTTGAAAAAATTTAGTTGTAATTAGTCAAATGATGATATTTTTTATTATACCCTCCAACCACAGTATGGCGGTATACCCGCTTTGTGATTCCGTGTGTAACGCATCGAAATATCGGTCGGGGACCCCATAATGTATATATATTATTGATCAGTGATCGATTCTAAGACATTCTAGCGATGTCCGTCTGTCCGTCCGTCCGTCTGTTGAGGACACTATACAGTCCAAAATAAAAGAGCTAGACTCCTGAAATTTGGCACGAATATGTCTAACGGTCATAGGCTGGTTAAGTTCGGAGATGGGCAAAATCGGACAACAGGGTAAAAAGTTCCCCCTTAAAGAAACAAATCAACCTCTAAAAAAACACAATTTTTTATTGATTATTTGTACTTTTGCTTAGCAAACGAAAATTTTTTTATGTCAGAAGAAGTTCAAAGTGGTATAGTTGGATCCAGGAAGGTTGTCTCCCACCACCGAACCCTCCCCCCACAAAAAAAAAAAGACGTCCTTGTTTTTTTTAACGTGTTGGAGGGTATACAAGATTCGGCACAGCAGAATTTAACACTCTCACTTGTTTTTTTTTTATCTGTCTGTTGAAATGTCGATAACGGCCAATATATTACACGGATATGACTGAAACTTATCATATTTACTTGTTGCTGCCCTGAAAAGTTTGGTATTGCATTTGAGTCATATCGGTCCAGCGCACAGTGGCCGAAACATCCAATCTAGCGGCGCTTAATTCGGAAATGTAAAAAAATAAAGCCCAATGCATATTTGTGATTATAAAACTAATAAAGAATTTAATTTTTAACCATATTTATTTTTATCAGTGTTTTTATGTATTTTGGGAAATTTATGTGAATATCGGAAGGGTGGTCTGTATGAGGACTAGAAGTTAAAATGTTCGGATTCCGTTAAAATTTAGATTGACTATTTATGGCTACAAAAAACATTTACCAGTCGAATTTCAAGAGGATATTTGTTAAAATACCATTGTTAGGGCTTTTTAGTAAAACTTGAAGGGGAAATTAACATGGTGGCTATGGGATAACCTGGACCGATTTTGTCAAAAAGTTAATAGGTTTTGTTCTTTCGATAAAAAATCTTAAATTTGAAATTTTAGCCAAATCGATTGAAAATTGTGGTCTGTATCGCGTTTATACTGTTTATTTGGACATGCAGATGGATCTAAAAACCGAACAACTTGCGCGAACAAGCACGCCATACTGAAACGTCACAACAAAAATAACCCAAAATAATAAACAAAACAGGAATTGGACCGAATACGATCGAATTTCAAAAGTTGTAGTCCATGAAACTATAGTTTATATCACAAATGTCAACTTCTATAATGCACTAATAATATACTAGATACACACAGGACACAAACCTTTATTTTTCAGTTAAAACATACCTTTTACTTTCAATTAAAACTTTTTGACTCAAAATGTTTAAACAATTGACTTAAAAGTGTCAATAAAAACTCACTGAGTAATTAGGCCCCAAATTCCTTTAATACACTTGCTGCAGAAAATGTATTTTTGACAGCTTACAGCTGTGCGAATATTGAAAGCAAAATAAAAGTAAAAACGTAAATTTTTTCTGTAAAGTATAGTTAAACGATGCATTAATTTTAATTTTTAATTTTTTAATTTTGACTTAAGCGCCGCTAGATCAGTGATTTCGGCCACAGTGCAGCGGCTCAAAAATGTTAATATGTACATTCAACATAACCTAAAAATACAAAATGATTTAATTCGGCTGCTGGTTAACATATGTGAACGATATTGAACACCGAATGGTATTTAAACAAGTACGAAAATATTTTTATTTTTTTTTTTTCGCGGAAATTTTTTTAAAATTTCTTTTTTCTCAAAAGTTATTTTTTAAATAAAGTTTTTTGCAATAATCCTTTTACACTGTGGAGGGTATCAATATATTCGGCAAGGCCGAATTTAACATTTTTACCTGTTTCAATTATTTTTAATTTCATTTGAAAATTTTGTTGTGCTAACCGTAAAATGTATTGAAGGATTCCAAAATTTTTGAAAACAAAAAAAACACTTTTTCGACCTTACCTATTTTAATTTGCATAAAAATTGGCATATCAATTCTCGAGATCTGTGTCGAATTTCGATTTTTGTTATTTAGTCAAAATTGTGAATGGTTCGCGTTTTATCGCTGTTCAAAGTTGGTATTTTGCAACAATTTAATGAAAAATACATGATGTTTAAATGATCGTATCTTTGGAACGCATCATCCGATTGTCACGAAATAAAGCGGAAAATAATGGTTATGTCCTGGTCTTAAAATAGAATTTTGAAAAAGGATAGGATGCTTTGCAAAAAGGATATTGAAATTAAAAAAATGTCCTTAATTTGCAAATATCTCAAAATGCGTATCTTTAATTTTCCTATATTTTTTTGCACATATAGCCCTAAATATACTTAACAACATATGCAAATCCCAAATTGGGATGGTAAGCGGTTTAATTATAAACGTGGTTTCCTTAAACGACTTATTGATTTTTGTTAAATAACTCTTGTTTACAAATGAAAAACAATTTCAGAGCAGTAACCGCGACTTTTTTTTTATATGCATTTTGGACCGCTAAACTCAAAAATTTCATCAAAAGAACATTTCGCGAATAACTTTTTGTTTAATGAATTTTTTAGCGTTTTTTGGAGGTATTTTGACTATTTTTCTTATATCTTAAGTTCTGTTTATCTGATTCTCTCGCAATTAAAACCAAATTAAAGACAATCAAATTTCCAACAAATCCTACATTCATCGTTTTTCCATCAGTTCATAGGTTTACACGCAAATAAATTTTTTAGCGTTATTTGGAGATATTTTGACTATTTTTCTTATATCTTGAGTTCCGTTCATCTGATCTTTTCGCAATAAGAACCAAATTAAAGACAATCAAATTTCCAACAAATCCTTCATTCATTATTTTTATATCAGTTCATAACTTTACGCGCAATAGGCAAACAAGGAAAAACTATTTTTTTATTAACAAAGCTCATTTTTTAAAAATTTTAAAAACAGAAATTGTAAAAAATTATCATTTTTTTTTTGTATTTTATTATGTATATTCATAAAATTTGTGATAACTTCGGAGAAAACCTATAGATTTTCATCAAATCAACTTTATTATATTTCTAAATGTTCAGGCTTTGCAGATAAATAAAAAGATGTAATTAATTGCAAAGATTTCTATTTCTTAAACTTTTTTTTAAATGATTTGTTAATCAAAAAACTTATTTTAGTCATATGTTTGCCAATTAAACGGAAAGCTTTGAACTGATAAATGATGAATGTAGGACTTGTTGGAAATTTGATTGTCTTTAATTTGGTTCTTATTTCGGAAGGATCAGATAAACGTAACTCAAGATATAAGAAAAATAGTCAAAATACCTCCAAATAACGCTAAAAAATTTGTTTGCGCGTAAAGCTATGAACTGATGAAAAAATGATGAATGTAGGATTTGTTGGAAATTTGATTGTCTTTAGTTTGGTTTTTATTGCGAGAAGATCAGATAAACAGAACTTAAGATATAAGCAAAATAGTAAAAATACCTCCAAAAAACGCTAAAAAATTAATTAAACAAAAATGTATTCGCGAAATGTCGTTTTAATGAAATTTTTGAGTTTAGCGATCCAAAATACATACAAAAAAATTATTCGCGGTTAGTGCGCAGAAATTGTTTTTCATTTGTAAACAAGAATTATTAACAAAAATCAATAAGTCGTTTCATGTAACCACGTTTATAATTAAACCGCTTACCATCCCAATTTGGGATTTGCATATGTTGTTAAGTATATTTAGGGCTATATGTGCAAAAAAATATAGGAAAATTAAAGATACGCATTTTGAGATATTTGCAAATTAAGGACATTTTTTTAATTTCAATATCCTTTTTGCAAAGCATCCTATCCTTTTTCAAAATTCTATTTTAAGACCAGGACATAACCATTATTTTGCGCTTTATTTCGTGACAATCGGATGATGCGTTCCAAAGATACGATCATTTAAACATTATGTATTTTTCATAAAATTGTTGCAAAATACCAACTTTGAACAGCGATAAAACGCGAACCATTCACAATTTCGACTAAATAACAAAAACCGAAATTCAATAAAAATCAGAAGAATGGATATATTAATTTTTGGATAAATTGAACCACCATCGGCTGATTGCCTATGCTATTTAAAATGGAACCAGTCTATTATAGAATCTTTTGTAATGGAAAATCTATCCAAAAAAAATGTCTGGGTATTTGTATGTCTGCCTTTATTTATCAAATTTATCTATAACACTTTTTAATTGGTATACATTTGCCGGTACTATCACGTGCATAACCCTCATTACAATAACAACCATCTGGACATCTAATGTGTCTGATCAAACATGGCTGATTCAAAGTAGCACATTCAGTCTGACAGCTACCACCACAATCTGTATAAAATTCATTTTTCGGGCAGGTACGGGGAGCAGGAGTAGCTAAAACATTTTTTGGGGAAGTACACAAAAAAATGGTTAAAATAAATAAATAGAAATAACATAAAAAAAAATTTACCTTTTCCCATCGCAATAAATGACATCAACGTCACGAGTAACAACAAAAAGCAGCTTAAAGAACGTGTTTTATTCATATTTATTTGTTTAAAGATGATAACAGAATAAACACAATAAAATTTTGAACTATATGTATGAAATACAGAACAACAACTAAATGTGGTTTTGTTTGATACTCTATATTTATTTGTTTTTTTTTTTTTCATATGAAAACAAAAAAAAATATTATTAATAAGCTTTTGTTTTAATTGAATAAATATTAATTTTGTTTTATTTAAAACAAAAAATAAAATTTATTAACTCGTCATGTAAAAATTTTAAGCCCGCCATATACACTCAATTTTATTGACCAAACAGTAGGCTGCCCCAATTTTTTATATCTTCATAAGAACTCCAAACATTTGAGCCATATTTAGCAAAAAAAAATTGAACACACATTTTGACCAAAAATTTGCATTTGTGGACCAATGCTAGAAAGTGGGTTAGAAAACAATCAAACTCCTAAAAAACCAAATTTTTGTATTTTTCTTCACTTTTTGTAGCACTGTGTAATTATTTACGCACAATTTTTTAAGATGATAATAAACATTTAATTTTCTAATAGTTTTTTATTGAACTGAGATATTATGTTTTATTACACAACACCATTTCCAATTGTATTTCAAAAATTATCAATTGAATTTCAGAAGTTATCAATTTTAAATCAGAATTAATCAATTGTATTTCAGAAATTATCAATTGTATTTCAGAAGTTATCAATTGTAAGTTATCAAAAATATCTATTGTATTTCAGAAATAATAAAATGTATTTCAGAAATAATCAATTGTATTTCAGAAAATATCAATTGTATTTCAGAAACTATCAATTGTATTTCAGAATTATTAATTGTGTTTCAGAAATCATCAATTGCATTTCAGAAGTTATCAATTGTATTTCAGATATTATCAATTGTATTTCAGAAATTATCAATTATGTTTTAGAAATCATCAATTGTATTTCAGAAGTTATCGATTGTATTTCAGATATTATCAATAGTATTTCAGAATTTATCAATTGTATTTAAGAAACTAATCTTTGTAATACAATTGATAAAATCTGAAATACAATTGAGGATACAAGATATTATCAATTGTTTTTCAGAAATTATCAATTATGTTTTAGAAATCATCAATTGAAGGGCTTATTGTAAAAACTCGATAAGAAACATTTTATTCTATGGTGGTTTTTGCCTTAAAACTGTTGAAATAATGATAAAAATAGATCTTTTCAGGAACTTTCATACTCAAGATACTTGTACGAGGAGTTTAAGCAAAACTTCTGTCGAAAATCTGGCAATGGAACATCAATCAGTAGAAGGCGAAAAACATCAAAAAATAAAATGTTGCTTATCAAGTTTTTGCAGTAAGCCCTTCAATTGTATTTCAGAAGTTATAAATTGAATTTCAGATATTATCCATTGAATTTATCAATTGTATTTCAGAAACTAACTTTCGTAAGACAATTCAAAATTTCTAAAATACAATTGACAATTTCTGAAATACAATTGATAACTTCTGAAATACAATTGATAATTTCTAAAATACAATTGATAATTACAATTGATAAATTCTTAAATACAATTGATTAATCCTGAGATATGATTGACTATTTTTGACAAACAATTTATAACTTCTGAAATACAATTGATAATATCTAAAATACAATTGATAATTTCTGAAATACAATTGATAATTCTAAAATACAGAAATAATAATTCTGAATTTCAGAAACCACAATTGATATTTTCTAAAATACAATTAATAACACTGTGCTACAGTGAAAAAATTCTTCTGGTGTGACCAGCGACGTATCCAGGAATTTGAAAAGGGGGGAGCCCAACTCGAAATTTTTTTTGACCACAATATAATAATACTATTTTCTAGGACCCCCCCCCCTGTCCAAAAAAAATCTAGAAATTACTGCATTTTTCTAGAGAAGAATGACTCAGACTATATTTTTAAACTTCAAAACTTAACAAATCTCAGAATCTGAGAACATTTTTATAAAAAAAAATGTCTTAGAATTTGTGAAAATATTTTATACAAAAAATTTTTCAAAATCTTTGAAACTTTCTATATCAAAAATGTCTTTAAATCTACCAATTTTTTGGTGAAAAATGTCTGATAAATTCTTAGATTCTGAGGTATTTTTCTACCCTCCTCTTACAATTAGTGATAGAGGGTATATGTACATAAGTTTGTCATTCCGTTTGTCATCGAAATATCGGTCTGGGACCCCATAAAGTATATATATTCATGATCCCCGATCGATTTTAAGACATTCTAGATATGTCCGTCTGTCCGTCTGTCTGTGGAAATGGTGATCACGACCAAAATACTACACGAATATGACTGAAACTTAACGAATTCATTGAAAGTTCTCCCCAGAAGTTTGGTATTGCATTTGAGCGATATCGGTTCAGCGGTTCAAAACTTATGAACGAAAATGTAAGGACACCTCGAAAATTTTAGTACATTCAACATACCCTAAAAATACAAAATGCTTTAATTCAGCTGCTGGTTGACTTATGTGAACATAATTAAACACAAAATGGTATTTAAACAAGTACAAATATATTTTCGGAAAAAAAAGGAAAAAATCGCGAATTTTTTTTGGCGGAAACTTTTTTTTCAAAATTTTTTTTTTTTTTTTAAGTAATTTACTTTTAAATAAAGTTTTTGCAATAATCTTTTCGAAATTGTGGAGGCTATCAATCACTACATTCGGCAAGGCCGAATTTAACTTTTTTACTTGTTTCCTATAAAAACCGTTCTTAGAAACAATATGTAACCTAAAAGTAAAAAGGTTTTAAATAGATATTTGTGATAAATTCCAAAATTAAATTAGTGAACCAGATAAATTTAGCCCTCCTGATTTCAAATTATCTTACCAAATCTATATATATAAAAGAGTAATGTGACTGACTGACTGACTGACTGACTGACTGACTGACATACTCATTCATCATCGCCCAGCCCAAACCGCTGAAGATAGAGACTTGAAATTTGGACTGTAGGTCCACCTCCCGGAATATAGATCCACTAAGGCTGGATTTTTGCCAGTGTTGATTCTAAGGGGACAAAAAGGGTAAAAAACTGTACTTTTGGTACTTTTTATATCTCCTGAAATAGTAGTCATAGAGACTTGAAATTTGGACTGTATGTTCACCTCCCGGAATACAGAGCCACTATGGCTGGATTTTTGCCAATGTTGATTCTAAGGGGACAAAAAGGGTAAAAAACTGTACTTTTGGTACTTTTTATATCTCCTGAAATAATAGTCACAGAGACTTGAAATTTGGACTGTATGTTCACCTCCCGGAATACAGATTTACTATGGCTGGATTTTTGCCAATGTTGATTCTAAGGGGACAAAAAGGGTTAAAAACTGTACTTTTGGTACTTTTTATATCTCCTGAAATAATAGTCATAGAGACTTGAAATTTGGACTGTATATTCACCTCCCGGAATACAGATCCACAAAGGCTGGATTTTGTCAATGTTGATTCTAAGGGGGTAAAAGGGGTAAACAAATGTACCTTTGGTACATTTTATATTTCCTTAAAAAATGGTTTTAGACACTTGAAATTTTGAATGTAGGTTCAGCTCCCGGAATATAAATCTACTAAGGCTGGATTTTGCCAATGTTGATTCTTAGGGGTAAACAGGGTAAAAAACTGTACTTTTGGTACCTTTTATATTTTCTTAAATAATGGTCCTAAAAACATAAAATTTGCAATGTAGGTTTTTGCCAATGTTGACTCTACGGGGGTAAAATGGAAAAAAGTGTACTTTTGGTACTTTTTTTAATTTACTGAAATAATGGTACCTTTATAAAAAGTACCTTTTATAAAAAGTACCTTTTATAAAAAGTACCTTTTATAAAAAGTACCTTTTATAAAAAGTACCTTTTATAAAAAGTACCTTTTATAAAAAGTACCTTTTATAAAAAGTACCTTTTATAAAAAGTACCTTTTATAAAAAGTACCTTTTATAAAAAGTACCTTTTATAAAAAGTACCTTTTATAAAAAGTACCTTTTATAAAAAGTACTTTTTATAAAAAGTACTTTTTATAAAAAGTACCTTTTATAAAAAGAACCTTTTATAAAAAGTACCTTTTATAAAAAGTACCTTTTATAAAAAGTACCTTTTATAAAAAGTGCCTTTTATAAAAAGTACCTTTTATAAAAAGTGCCTTTTATAAAAAGTACCTTTTATAAAAAGTACCTTTTATAAAAAGTACCTTTTATAAAAAGTACCTTTTATAAAAAGTACCTTTTATAAAAATTTGATACTTTTTATAAAAGGTACTTTTTATAAAAAGTACCTTTTATAAAAAGTACCTTTTATAAAAAATAACTTTTATAAAAAGTACCTTTAATAAAAAGTACCTTTTATAAAAAGTACCTTTTATAAAAAGTACCTTTTATAAAAAGTACCTTTTATAAAAAGTACCTTTTATAAAAAGTACCTTTTATAAGAAGTACCTTTTATAAAAAGTACCTTTTATAAAAACTACCTTTTATAAAAAGTACCTTTTATAAAAAGTACCTTTTATAAAAAGTACCTTTTATAAAAAGTACCTTTTATAAAAAGTACCTTTTATAAAAAGTACCTTTTATAAAAAGTACCTTTTATAAAAAGTACCTTTTATAAAAAGTACCTTTTATAAAAAGTACCTTTTATAAAAAGTACCTTTTATAAAAAGTACCTTTTATAAAAAGTACCTTTTATAAAAAGTACCTTTTATAAAAAGTACCTTTTATAAAAAATTCCTTTAATAAAAAGTACCTTTTATAAAAAGTACATTTTATAAAAAGTACCTTTTATAAAAAGTACCTTTTATAAAAAAGTACCTTTTATAAAAAGTACCTTTTATAAAAAGTACCTTTTATAAAAAGTACCTTTTATAAAAAGTACCTCTTATAAAAAGTACCTTTTATAAAAAGTTCCTTTTATAAAAAGTACCTTTTATAAAAAGTACCTTTTATAAAAAGTACCTTTTATAAAAAATACCTTTTATAAAAAGTACCTTTTATAAAAAGTACCTTTTATAAAAAGTACCTTTTATAAAAAGTACCTTTTATAAAAAATACCTTTTATAAAAAGTACCTTTTATAAAAAGTACCTTTTATAAAAAGTACCTTTTATAAAAAGTACCTTTTATAAAAAGTACCTTTTATAAAAAGTACCTTTTATAAAAAGTACCTTTTATAAAAAGTACCTTTTATAAAAAGTACCTTTTATAAAAAGTACCTTTTATAAAAAGTACCTTTTATAAAAAGTACCTTTTATAAAAAGTACCTTTTATAAAAAGTACCTTTTATCAAAAGTACCTTTTATAAAAAGTACCTTTTATAAAAAGTACCTTCCATAAAAAGTACGTTTTGTTAAATATGCCGAAAGTACACTTTTGGTGCTTTTTTATTTCCTGAAATAATAAACATAGAAACTTGAAATTGGAAAAGGTTCGCCTCTCGGAAAATAATGGGGTTAAAAGGAATAAAAAAGTGTACTTATTTATTTCCTGATATAATAGCCCCAGAAACTTAAAATTTGGAATGTAAAATCCTTCGGTGAAAAAAGAGATTGGGAAAAGTTTTTTTTTTTTGAAATTTCGTTTCTTAACGGGGATAAAAAGTACTTTTAATATTTGCAAATCATTGAAAACAATGATCCTAGATAATTGAAATATGGATTGTAGGATCCTTCGGTGAAGAAAAAACATTCTGAAAGAGGTACTTTTTTTAAATTCCGTTTCTAATGGGGGTAATAAAGTGTACTTTTGGTACTTTTTCTGTACCTATAATAATGACCTTAGACGATGGAGATGGAATTGGAAATGAAATGGAGTAGAACGGGGAACAATATGGAATAGAGCAGGGAACAATATGGAATTATATTTTTAAATCAAATTTTTGGTGTTTAGCTTTTTTTTACTCCATATTTTTTTTTCCAATTTCTTTTTTCACTGAAATATTTATTCACTCAAAATCCATAATCCCGACATAAGGGCTTGAAAATTGTCATTAAATTTTTCCCCCGGAACGAACATGATAACGTACCAGCAAATTTATTAAAATTTTATTGTTTATATTATTCATTGAAATATTTTTTTATGGAAGACTTAAACGTCGACAAGTAAATAAAACAAAGACTACGTAGGGGAATTTTTTGATAATCGATAGAATAATCCTGATCCTTCTATTATCCGGTATTCAATACAACCGGTAACGAAGTACCGGGATTGTAAGCTAGTATTTTAATATTTTAACATTTTTCTGATATTGGCGTTTGAAAATTCGAAGCAAAAATTTTCGGTTGCAAAGAACCGATTGTGGAACAACTTATACTTCCCTAGAACCTGTTCTAGTTCTTGTGCAACACCGATTCTTTTTACAAAGGGATTGTCCCAAAACCAACAGGTGTTTGTAAGCAAAATTAGAACATATTTTTGTTACTCGGAATCGGTTCTAGAAGTAAAATTTGGAACAGAAATAAGAATTGAAGACATATTTTAAATTGCATTAATTTATTAAAGAGAGATAAAGACAATGATTTATAAAATGGAATATTTACATTTTTAACAGACATTTATCCTTTTCCGCCTCCAAAGTTGCATTTTGGGCCTTACAATAATGACATAACAGAACATTGATTTTCTGCAAACAAAAATAAAAAACATAGTATTATTAGTATTTGACCCGACCCAGACAATGAAAATTTAATTTACTCACTTTTATTTCAACAATTTTCACGATTATAATCTGCTATTTTAATAGAATTTCGCATTTTTTCTTGATTAACAAAAATAAATTGATATTTATTTTTTTAATTTTTTTGACAAAAATTTTTTTTTTTAATTTCTGAGAACCAAAATGTTATGAAACCTTGATTGCAGAGAAAAAGCTTCACAATAATTTTCACTTAACTTGTTCTGAATAATTAAAGTGTAATAGTGTACGGTTACCGAAGAACCTGTTCTAGAACAAGTTTTGGCAGAATCGGTTCTGAAAAATTTTCCTGGGAATACTAAAAAAAACTTATGTTTGTTACTTGTATCATATGTTGAAGTGTTTACATTTTTTAAAATTTTCCAATCCCAGGGGGCCCGGGCCCCCCCCCCCTGAATACGTCCATGGGTGTGACTTATTGTTAGTATAGGTTGTTGGTCTTGTCGAGTAGATCACAAAAATGGCCATTGAACTTGCCAGACACCCTCAAATTTTAGAGTTATTGTCAAAAAACGTTTTTTGGGACTTTTCTCACTAAACCTTGTGTAATTCAGAAAATTTTCAACCGCTTTTAAATTTTTAAACTGTTTTGGATAGAAAAAAGATAGGACTTTCCATGTGTGTGAGCTTTTCAATAGGTAAAAGAAAGATATCTATTGATTTTTTCTATAAAATCAATTTTTTTTTTTTGTTATTTTTTGAAAATTTTTCGAGTTTATCGATTTTTTCTGCTATAGTTTGTTTAACAACCTTTATATTTATGAGCGTTTTTTTAAAGATAATTTAATTCTTAATACGATAAGCTTTATCCTGAAAAAATCGGATAATAATTGACCGAGTTGTGATAATTTTTCTAAAAAAGAAAATTAAGATTTTGCAGGAAATCGCCGTTCAGTTAACCCAGGCAAAAAAATAAATTTATCATAAATGGTCATGTACAATATTTTTAAAGGTTTTTGGCGCGCTGAATCCGAATCTGGCTGGGTTATCCGCACGGCAATTTCATTCAAAATCTTAATTTTCTTTTTTAGAAGAATTATCACAAGTCTGTCAATTGTTATCCGATTTTTTTGACATAAAGCTCATCGTATTTACAATTAAATTTTCTTTAGTATAAATGTTGTTGAACAAACTATAGCAGAAAAAATCGATAAACTCAAAAAATTTTCAAAAAATAACAAAAAATTAGATATTGTCGAAAAAATCAATACATATCTTTTTTATATGTATAGACCAATTAACACACATGAAAAGCCCTATCCTGCTTCTATTCAAAACAGTTGAAAAATTTAAAATCGGTTGAAAAATGTTTAAGTTACAAGTTGTTTAGTGAGAAAAGTCCCAAAAAAACGTTTTTTGACGATAACTTTAAAATTTGAGGGTATCTGGCAAGTTTGATGGGCATTTTTGTGATCTTTTCGACAAGACCTACAACCTTAACTACCTCATTTTTAAAGTATATTCGATTTTGTTTTTTTTGTAGCACAGTGTAATTAAAATTCATATTTTCTGAAAAACAATTGATAATTTCTGAAATACAATTGATAAATTCAGAAAAACAATTGATAACTTCTGATATACAATAGATAATTTTTAAAATAGAATTGATAGTTTCTGAAATACAATTGGAAATGGTGTAGCTTACAACAATTCAACTTTTTTTAAAAAAAGTAGTTTTACTTAAATAAAATTATCTTCGGATCAAATTAATGGATTTCATTGTTTTTGGTTTTAAATCAAAGTTAATTAAATGCTTTATCAATTCTATTTGCAACATTTTTCAATCTAATTATTGCCTTAGAAGATATTAATCGATATATCGACAATTTTGCTTCAATTTTACCAAAATTTGGGGAAAAAACTAAATTCTATTGTAAATTTCAGAAAAAAAAATATATATGGATGGCCTATATTCACAACTAGAGTTTTTTGACGGGAATTCCCGTAAATTTTCGATCCCAAAATCCCGGGAAATAGAGCGGCAATTCCCAGGAATTTTCGTTTCTATGAAATCGTTTATTTTTCTAGAGACCCACACCTAGAGGATAGGTTGTGGGTCGGTCATACATTTTGTTGCTCTAAGGGCACTATTAGGGCAGTTAGAGCGGTTGGAACAAATTTTAAAAAATGTCGTTTTTGTGGGAGCCCCCTTAGAAATTGGAAATAGGGTATTAGTTTGTTCCAAAGAAATGTAAAGACGTTAAAATTAATGGGGGTCGGTCTTATAAAGGACCCCTCTATGACGCACCATTGGAGCAGTAGGAATGATTTTAAGATTGGAAAATTACAAAAAAAAAATTTCAAAAAATTTTAAAAAATAGTAATAAGTAATCGTTATCACACGATCCTCCTGGGCAAAAAATTTGTAGAATCGATAGAGGGTTTACACAAAAAAATTTCAAAAAAATCGAAGAGTACAAACATTTTCAAAAATGAGATTTAAATTTTAAAACTTAAAAATCCCATACTAGAGCGCTGTTAAGAATTTTTTGGGGTTTTTTTTTTTAAAGTACGCAAAAAACAAAAATTTTGAAATAAAAAAAAAAAAATAAATTTGGACCATTATTGAAGAAGTTATGAGTAAAAGAAGTTTGAGTAAAGGAACAAACTACCAATTTTTAAAAATTCGATATCTTTTGAACGGGTCATCAAAAAAATCTGAAAATTTACCACGAAGGAGTTTTCGAAGGGCACTAAAAACAGTAAACAAATTGGGAAAATCTAAAAAAAAAATTTTCAAAGTGTCCCGAGTTTTGTCCCCAATTTCATGAAGTGATCAGATACAACTACGGAGTAGATCTGGAAATTGGTAACATATTTCGTCACAAATAGATCTTATCACATACAGTTGATAAAATTTAATCTCAGCAGATCAAACCAGATCTAATTAATTTTTTCACGGTTTCACTAACTATATCTGGTTAAATTTAAAACAGCAATTTTCAGTAATTTTTTATTCCTTTATTTTTTTTTTAATTGGGGCATTCTTTTATTGGTATACATTTACCGCTTTCATCTCTTGCATAACCTTTGTTGCAATAACAGCCATCGGGACATCTAAAATGATTTACCAAACAGGGCTGTTTCAACGTAGCACATTCTGCCTGACAGTTTTCACCACACTCGGTATAGAATTCATTTTCTGGACAGCTATGGGTTTCTAAAAGATTTCAGAAGAACCCAATAAAAAAATTCAGAAAATTTTTATAAGTTTTAAATAGCACAGATAATTAATTTATTAAAAAAATCACCTTGTCCAACAGCAATTACAATCATAACACTCAGAAAAAATATTAAAAAACCACAGATTTTATTCATGTTGATAAGAATTTATTTGATTTTAAGGTACTATCTCTTTGAAACACAGACTTAAGACTGATTCTGGTTTTATTTTTGTGGTGTGTATTTATTGATTTTTGTTTGTTTCATTAAAATATAAATAGAAAACATTAAAATATTTCTCTGAGACTGCTAGTTCGTTACTTTAGGTGATGAGACTTTATTTACCTCACACATAGACCACACTTATTAAATTGACATCTTTCATGATTTTCAACAAAAGTGTTATCAGTAAAACTGACATGTACATTAGAGCGGAGTGAATTGTTCGGAGCAAAATTTTCGACAAAATCGTCTAGGATATTTGGATTATGCATAAAATTCTAAGAAAAAATCCCGAACAAACCATGTCTCAAAAATCAGTTTGACCCCCCCAATTTTCAAAAATAGTTTTGTACGATATACGCCTTTTCCATTAATCATCACGAGAAAAAGGGTATTTATTGACCTGGGATCTTTAGATTGTGTACATAGATACACTATGGAGCCATTTAGACATTCCCATTTACAGTTTTATTAAATTCCAAAATCTCGCGATTTTATTCGCGATTTTCGTTTTTTTAAAAATTACAAAATATGAAAAAGTAGTGTAGTTTGATGAGCGATAACTTCTTAAGTAAATATCCGATTTTTAAAATCAAAATTGAAATTGAAAGCTTAAGTCCTCTACATTAAACTTGAAAGTTAAAAAAAATTGTGTTATTAAAAAAACGCATTTTAAATGCAAATGCATTTTTTGAGTGCATTTTCGTCAACTTTCAACACTTTTGATTTTTTTTTAATTAACATATTATGAAAGTATGACATTTTTACAAAAAAAAAAATCAGTCATCATTTTAATAGGACACAAAAGTCTTCTATTTTTAATATTTTTTTTTAAATTATGCCCATGTAAAAAGATTTTTTTTTTTTTTTAAATTTTGTTTATACTTAAATGATTTTAGGATTTTACTTTGAAGATCTATAACTCCTTAAGTAAACATCGGATTTTGATAATCAAAATTGAAATTGAAAGCTAAAATCCTCTACTTTAAACGAAAAAGTTTTAAAAAATTGTGGCAAAAACATAATGGTGTAGTTTACAACTTTTTAATTTTTTGTGGATTTTAAAAAAATTAAAATCGCGAGTTTTTATACCCTACACCACACTGTGGTACAGGGTATAATGAGTTTGTGCTGATGTTTGTAACTACCCGAAATATTGGTCCTAGACCCACTTTTAAGTATACCGATCGACTTAGAATCACTTTTTGAGTCGATTTAGCGATGTCCGTCCGTCCGTCCGTCTGTCCGTCCGTCCGTCCGTCCGTCTGTCTGTCCATGTAAACGGTGTAAACACGATACAGGTCGTAATTCTCGATCAATTGACTTGAAATTTAAAACTTAAGCCTCTTTTGGCCCAAGGACGAAGCCTATTGAAATTGGAAAAAATCGGTCCATATTTAGACCTAGCCCCCATACAAAGGTCCTCTTTAGTTTTGGCTCAAATGACTCTAATAGTCGCATTTTAATAGGTATCTTTTCAAAATTTGGCAGGAATTAATGTTTTATACACACAAATCACCATTCCGAATTTTAAAGAAATCGAACCAGTTCTTCTAGTAGCCCCCATACAAACCACCTTCCCGATTTTCACATAAATCTCTCAATTTTCATGAAAATAGAAAATATTTAATTAAAATTCTGTTTGTGTATGTTAAACGCGTACTTTAATAACCTTATCAAATCTAATTATCATCGGACCATTTTTGACTTAGGTCCCATGTGGAAATTTTGCCCGATATTCAGTTGAAGCGATTTATTGTCAACAAAAAGAAGCCTATTCCACTCAAATTTGATTAGTGATTGCTTTTTATACTTATTAAAGATTTGACAAAATATAGATCTAATCAGTCCATGTTTGAACTTGGGACCCATGGTCCGGGAAACTCTGGTGTAGGGTATTATATGGTCGGTCTTGACCGACTATAATTTTCTTACTTGTTTAAATTTAATTAAGCTGTAAATGGGAATGTCTGAATGGCTCCTTAGAGTATCTGGCTTCAAAATAAAATAAAAAATCTAAAGACCCAAGTCCAGATTTTTTTTTTGTTTGCGCCTTCTAGCGGCGCACTGTGGCGCCTTTTCCCTAAAAGCGTTGCAAAAATCCAAAAATTGACAGAAGAATTTGATAAAATCAATGAGTACATCTGATTGAAAACTCCTCACTGATTAAGAATCCAAAAACATTTTTGAAATCGGATGAAAATTATGAATTATAGAGCCACCCAAAGTTGGCAATTTTTCAGTCTGCCGAGAAAAGTTAAAACTTTAAAAAAATATATCATCTTTTAAATTGAGTTTCAGGCAAACTATGCAACCGATCATTATTTTTTTGGTGTCGTTTGAAAGGTATATTAATTCAAATGAAACGATATAAAAAACGGGTAATTTGGTTGAATACTTTGTTTTTAGGCGCAGTTTTGCAAACACACCATATTTCGGTCTTTTTTTATATTTGATAGAATAGAACTAAAAAAGTGACGGTTTGTGACGGGAACTATTAAACAGGGGATGTTTAGTATTTAATACTCTAACTTATTCAATAAAAATTGGGTGCCCGTACTTGCCCGTGTACATGAAAAAATAAAGAAACTGTAACATCTTTTACTACGAAAAGGAGATATTTTTAAAATATCCTAACTGATTTTGGGCAATTTTGAGATCCACTGGAATTTTTTACCAAGCTTAGTAGATGTAATGGTCTTTAATTTATTATTTTGTTTTTTTGGCTTTTTTATTTGCTTATAACGCCCCCTAGCGGAAATTTTTTTCAATAAGTAACCACTTTGACAAGCTGTAACTAATGAGCGAATTAAGATATTTTAAAAGTTAAAATTTTGTATTTTTAATAAAACAAAGTCATATATAAAAATGGCGAAAAACTTATGTTTCATCTCGGAATTTTTAAGAATTTTTTAAATAGACAAAGGTTTATGTACAAAGAAAGAAACAAACGTTATCTAACAAGATTTTTAATAAGTTTTTAAAAAAGTCTTAAATTTTTTTAACCCTAGTGAATGATCTGTTAAAATAGAACCTACAGCTAATTACAAAAAAAAATAGTGTTTTGAATTCTCATTGAGTTAATAGTTCTTTTTTTATATATTTGAAAGTTTCCAATCATATTTTTAAAATTTGCCTATGTCTTTAAGACATAAATATACTTGGTTAGTTTTAAAGGTGAAACTTTTTTTAAATATATAAGCTTTAAGTAAACTTTTACTTGACACAATTAAAAAATTACTTTAAAAAAACAAAAAAAAAAAATGCAAGTAAAATTTTAATTTTATAAATTGAAAATTTACTTAAATTTGTTGGTAAACATTTATTAAATTATAAATATCAAATGGTTTTCTGGTGCAAAATTGAGTAATATTTTACTCAATACCGTTAAAAATTCCCTATTTTTTTATTATTTTTTCTCTGTCATATAAGAGTGGTCTTTTTTCGAGACTTTTAATATGTATTCACGAGAATATCAGCGTGCGGACTGACCTAATTTGACGCAACAAAATAGGTCAAAAGGTGTCACTGGTCACAGTGCCGAAGCGGACCTATTACAATGTGGATGCGCTTTTCTTGAAGCTAAAGGAGATAAAATTCAATTGCGTTTTAAACATTAAAAACGCCTTGAAAACTTCAAAACTTGTGATTTTTGCAACGAAAAAAAGTCAAAATGAGGCACTGTGCTGCAGGGGGCCAATGGCCATGTGGGCTTTTTATTTTTAAGCTGAAGGGGTTTCTTTCAAATGCTTTAAAAATCTTGATAATATCTTTATTACTTTAAAATTTATAATGCTTACAACGAAAAAAGTCAAAATACGACACTGTGCACAGTGCCGCGGCAGACCTATTACCTTGCGGCTCATATATTTTGAAGCTAGGGGAGTCTTTTTTCGAATGCTCTTTAAAATTTTAAAATATCTTCATTAGTTCAAAAGTTATGATTTTTGAAACGAAAAAAGTCAAAAGGCGCCACTGTGCGGCGGTTTAGAGCAAAATAAATATCAAATATGGATTCCCCATACCCAAAAATACCTCTAATACAAAATAAAAGCAAAATTTATTAGTAAAACAATATATTCCAAATAATAAGCCCAGCTAAAAAAGTCGTATATCGTGCAAAACTATTTTTGAAAATTGGGGGGGTCAAAACTGATTTTTGAGACATGGTTTGTTCGGCATTTTTTCTTAGAATTTTATGCAGAATCCGAATATACTAGACGATTTTGTCGAAAAAAAAATTACTCCGCCCTAATGTACATACATTATATTTAGGAGACTTAGTAAAATAGAATTCATATCGTGAATATTGGGATAAGAACCAGTCAAATAAGTACATCCATGCCAAAAATTTTCCGCTATGGAAAAAACTACAACTAAACAAGTAAGAATATGATTCGGATGTAACTAGAGATGGGCGCGTGAGTGATTTTTGACTCACACTCACTCACGCTCACGACAAAAATTTTAAAAATTAAAGTTTCAAAAATCTTTCAAGTTTTTCAACAAAATTTAAAGTTCAGCGAAATTTTAAATTTTTTTTTGCTTTTTTCGAGACGAAATTTTAAGTTAAGAAAAATTTTACAATTTTTTTGTTGCTTTTTTTGATACTAAAGGAAATATGAAGAGAAAATAAATCACGCAAACTCACGCAAAAAAATCGACTCACGCACACTCACTCACGCAAAAATCTTACTCACGCACACTCACTCACGCAATTTTTTTCTCTACCCACAGTCACTCACAATCACGTGAGTAAAATTGAATTTAGCCACACTCACGCGTGATCACGCGTGAATCACGTTAATCACGCTATAATCTGCTCATGTGCCCATCTCTAGATGTAATGTAATTAAAATAGCCTTCAAAATTTTCCGTTTTTATACCCTACTCCACTCTGTAGTACACAGAAAAAAAAATTAATTAAAAAATACGTAGATTTAATTAAAAAATTAATTAAATCCGGACAAATCACTAAAATGCGCATATAAATTAAAAATATTTGTATGTCGTTAATTAAAAATAAATGGATATTTGGTTAATTAAAAACTTAATACTATAAATTAAAAAATTTAATTAAAAAAAAAATAATTAAAATTTTATTTATATAAATTAAAAATTTAATTAAAAAAAATTTGGAAACAAATTAAAATTTTAATTGTAAAAATTAAAAAAAAAAAAATAGTTCATTTTTTTAAAAATAAATAATTTAAAAAAAGATTTTTTTTAAATAAAAAGTTTTAAAAAAAATATTTTTTCAAACTTTGCCACATATATTAATGCCGTAAAGACATAGTCAGTGAGACAATTTTATGAAGTTAGGTATAAACTAGAGATGGGCACATGAGCAGATTATAGCGTGATTCATGTGATCACGCGTGAGTGTGACTAAATTCAGTTTTACTTACGTGATTGTGAGTTAGTGTGAGTGGAGAAAAAAATTGCGTGAGTGTGCGTGAGTAAGATTTTTGCGTGAGTCGATTTTTTTGCGTGAGTTTGCGTGACTTATTTTCTCTTCATATTTTCTTTAGTATCAAAAAAAGCAACAAAAAAATTGTAAAATTTGGCTTAACTTAAAATTTCGTCTCAAAAAAAAAAACAAAAAAAAATGTAAAATGAACTTTAAATTTTGCTGAAAAATTTGAAAGATTTTTGAATTTTTAATTTTTGAAATTTTTTTTTGTATAAATAAGAGTTTCGTGAGTGTGAGTGAAGCTTGCGTGAGTGCACGTGATTGTGAGTTGTATTAAATTTACTCACGTGATTGTGAGTGAGTGTGAGTAGAAAAAATATGCTCGTGAGTGAGTGTGCGTGATTCAAAAATTCCATCACTCACGCGCCCATCTCTAGTATAAACCTTTTATATACATACACATAAAACTATAAACAAAATGAGAATTCAAAAATCTATATGAGAAATAAAAAACTTTTAACAAACTGTTTATACTTCTGTATTTGTTTTTGTAAGTAAAACAATGTAAGAGAAAAACACATACTCGCACGCACGGAAAACATATCAAAAAACAAGTAAGAAAGCTATATTCGGCTGTGCCGAATCTTTAAATATCCTCCACAATGTTAACCAATGCACAAGACGCAGACGATCTTTCTTGGCCAAAATTGATTTTATAGAAAATCAAGAATCATCGGAAGTGGTAATTGGGGGGGTGCAAATTTCCTCTCGAATATGCTTTTTGCACCAATCATTCTTATGCTTTTTGCACTAAAGAAACACAAGTTTATCATTATTTAAAAAAAAATAATAATTATTCCACGCCCATAAAAGGGGGGCGGACCGAAAAAAAGACATTATCTAATTCTCTGGGTCCAAATGCAGGACTTTAAACTTCTTGTAGCATAAAAATGTTGCATTTGTTAAACTAAAACACAAAAAATCATCTAAAAAAGTGTTATTTTTCAAGGGTGGGTTTACTTCTTCAAGGGGGAACTTTTTTCCCCCTGGTCCGATTTTGCTCATTTACAAATTTAACTTGCCTAGAAAAATAAGACATATTCGTGCCAAATGTCGGGAGTCTAGCTTTTTTATTTTGGACTGCATCTAGAGACGGACATTCACAAAACTTCTTAGAATCGATCATAGATCAATACTTAATATACATGGGGCATTCCATATCAAATCGGACACTTTGAAAACATTTTTTTTTAGATTTTCCCAATTTGCTTACAGTTTTTAGTACCCTTCGAAAACTCCTTCGTGGTAAATTTTCAGATTTTTTTAATGAGCCGCTCAAAAGATATCGAATTTTTAAAAATTGGTAGTTTGTTCCTTTACTCAAATTTCTTTTACTCATAACTTCTTCAATAATGGTCCAAATTTAAATTTTTTTTCTTTAAAATTTTTTTTTTTACGTACTTTTTAAAAAAAAAATCCCATAAAGTTCTTAAAAGCGCTCTAGTATGCGATTTTTAAATTTAAATCTCATTTTTGATAATGTGTGTACTCTTCGATTTTTTTGAAATTTTTTTGTGTAAAACTTCTATCGATTCTACAAATTGTTTGCCCAGGAGGATCGTGGGATAACGATTATTACTATTTTTTTAAATTTTTTGAAAAAAATTTATTGTAATTTTCCAATTTTAAAATCATTTCTAATTCTCCAATGGTGCGTCTTAGAGGGGTCATTTATAAGGCCGACCCACATTAATTTTTAGGTCTTAACATTTCTTTGGAACAAACTAAAACTCCAATTTCTAACGGGGCTCCCACACAAAACGACATTTTTTTAAATTTGCTCCAACCACTCTAACTGCCCTAATAGTGCCCTTAGAGCAACAAAATGTATGACCGACCCACAATATTTTTTTAGTCCAAACATTTTGTCAGAACACACCTACCCTCTATCTCTAGTTGTTAAGGCGGTCCCCATACAATTTTTTTTATTTTTTGTAAATTTGTTTTATTTAATCAGCTTCTACCGGTCCAATGGTGCGTCCGAGAGGGGTCATTAGTGAGACCGACCCCCATTTATTTTTACCCTCCAACATTTTTTTAAAACATACCTACGCCCTATCTCCACACCCTAAGTAGGCTTCCATTCAAAATTACATTTTTATAAAATTTGCTGCAACTGTTATTTGTATGGGAGCCTACTTAGGGAGTGGAGATAGGGCGTAGGTATGTTTTAAAGAAATATTGTAGGGTAAAAATAAATCTGGGTCGGTCTCACTAATGACCCCTCTCGGACGCACCATTTAATGGTAATTAAATTTTTTTAATTGAAAAAAATAATTACCAATGGTAATGAAATGCACCAATTGTTGAAAAACACCAATTATAATTGGTTTCAAAACCATTGGTTGGCACATTTTCGTTTTTATACCCTCCAACCACAGTATGGGGGTATACTCATTTTGTCATTCCGTTTGTAACGCATCGAAATATTGGTCTGGGACCCCATAAAGTATATATATTATTGATCTATGATCGATTCTAAGACGTTTTTGAATGTCCGTCTGTCCATCCGTCTGTCTGTAGATAACACAATGCAGTCCAAAATAAAACAGCTAGACTCCTGAAGTTTGGCACAAATATGTCTCATGTTCATGGGCAGGTTAAGTTCGTGAATGGGCAAAATCGGGCCAGGGGGAAAAAAGTTCCCCTTTGAAGAACTGAACCAACATCTGGAAAAATACACTTTTTTACATGTTTCTTTGTATTTTTGTTAAATAAATGAAACATTTGTTATATTTATCGCGATGGGAAGGTGCTCTCAAAGTTCCCCACTGACCCCCATCACTCCCCCCCAAAAAAAAACGCCCCTGACATTTTTTTACAGTTTGGAAGGTATAAAAGATTCGGCACAGCCGAATTTAACACTCTCACTTGCTTTTTTTTTTTAAGTTATAAATTTAAACATCAAAGTTCGTTTTTCAAATAAAATATGAAAATGTTAAAGACAAAAAACAAAACGCAAAAAAAATTCAAATATTGTGTTATAAAAAGGTAATCAGCGTGTGTTTGGTTTATAAAATGTGAAAAACTAAAACACCATATAACAAAAAACAACAGATATTTCCAAATATTAACGATTTTGACAATATTGACAAAATAATAAAAATTGCCTTCAAACTTTTCCTACCCCCTATCCCACACAGTAGAACAGGATATAATGGCTTTCTGCTCATGTTTGTAACTATCCGAAATATTGATCATTTTGAAGTCTACCAATCGACTCGGAATCAGTTTTTGAGCCGAATTTTGTTATAAATATATTTAATTGAAATTTGAAACCTAAGCTTATTTTAGCTTAAGAAAGAAGCCTATTGAAATGTTGAAAATCGGTCCATGTTAAGAACAAACCCCAATACAAATGTACACACAAAAAAACCTTATCAAATTACTAAAAAAATTTCGTAATCCCATTTTACGAATATTTGACAGTTTTCCTTGTTTTTATACCCTCCAACTACAGTATGGGGGTATACTCACTTTATCATTCCGTTTGTAACGCATCGAAATAGCGGTTGGGGACCCCATAAAGTATATATATTATTGATCTATGATCGATTCTAAGACTTTTCTAGAATGTCCGTATGTCCGTCCGTCCGTCTGTATAAGACACGATGCAGTCCAAAATAAAAGAGATAGACTCGATAAGTTTGGCAGGAATATGTCTTTTGGTCCTAGGCAGTTTAAGTTCGTAAATGGGCAAAATCGGACCAGGGGGAAAAAAGTTCCCCCTTGAAGAACTTAAATAACCTCTGACAAACGCTATATTTTCACAGGCTTTTTGTATTTTAGTTAAGCAAATGAAACAATTTGATGTCAGAAAAAGTTCAAGGTCCTGCACTTGGACTTAGGAAATAAAAAATTTATTTTTTTTTTGCCCGCCCCCCTTTTGTGGGCGTGGATATTAAAAATGTTTTTAAATAATGATAAAATTGTATTACTTAAGATCAAAAAGCATAATAAATGAATTTTTAAACATTAACATCATGGGTTTATGTGTCCCCCAATGACCCCTACTAACCCCCCCCCCCCCAAAAAAAAAACGCCTCTGCAATTTTTTTATTATTTTTTTTTTAATATGTTGGAGGGTATTATAGATTCGGCACAGCCGAATTTAACACTCTTACTTGTGTTTTTTTTAAATTCGACCAAAATTTTAATTTTTTTTTTGTAACTTTACTATTTTTTTGTAATTTTACAAATTTTCAAGGTTATTTTACAAAAAAAAAAGTCTAGTAAATTTACGAGAATTGCTTGTAAGTTTTATTGTGCCAAAAAACTTGTAAATTTACAATTTTATTGCTAAAAATCTTGTAAAATTACGAAAAATTTCGTAATTTTTACTAGGAATTCTCGTAAAATAGGAGGTAGTAAAAAATCTAGTAAAATCACGAAACCTCCTTATAAGTTTTATTGCGTCAAAAAAAATTGTAAATTTACAATTGTTTTTAATAAAAACCTTGAAAAATTACAAAATTATTGATAAAAATATTGTAAAATTACTAGGAAAAAAAAGTTACAACTTTTTGTGTAATTTTTCAAGGTTTTTTTTGAGTGTAGTTTGTTTTAATTTTTATACCCCCCACTTACAAGGGAAGTCTCCCTGGTGTCACCCTCCGATCTTCATGAAATTTGGATATGTTGATAAGAGCGAAAATTAATTCGACACGTTTTTTTTAGCGGCCCAAACTCATTTTTAGGGGGGTCGATTTGAATGGGGGGAAATTGACCTTTTTCATTTTTTTACGATAAATAGGCATATTAAACAAAATTAATATTGGCATGTGTGGTATCAGATTAAAGGTATTAAAAATACCTATCTCGTGGTGCTAACTACGGGCCAAAGAAGTTAATATTGTTCGACTTATTAACAAAAATGTCCTAAAATGTTTGTATTTTACTCAATATGACGAAAAGTTGTGCATGTTCTGACACGTTCTTAGCATAGGTAGATAGGTTTTCCAAAGACCTTTCATTTGGTATGTATTATGACTAGGTTTCTTTGCATAATATAGGAGATAAACGAAAAAAACTGAAAAATGGCCTTGTCTTCCCCCCTTCTTTTTACCACCAAACTTAACATATTTATTGGAAGTTGTCCCGAGAAGTTTAATATTGCATTTGAGCGATATCGGTTCAGCGGTTCAAAAGTTAGGAGATAAAATGTAAGCACACCTAATAAATTTCGGTACATTCAACATAACCTAAAAATACAAAATGCTTTAATTCGGCTTCTGGTTGACATATGTGAACATAATTGAACACCAAATGGTATTTAAACAAGTACGAACATATTTTTTGACAAAAAAAAAAAAAAAATCGCGGATTTTTTTTTACCAAAATTTTTTTTCGCGGAAATTTTTTTTCAAATTTTTTTTTTTTTTCAAAAGTAATTTCCTTTTAAATAAAGTTTTTGGCAATAATCTTTTTGAAATTGTGTAGGGTATATTTAGATTCGGCAAGGCCGAATTATCTTTTTTACTTGTTTTTTTTTATGTTCATCCATAACACATTTTCGTATTGAACATTTTATTCCAAAGAGGTTGGTGTGTGGGGGGGGGGGCTTAAAACAAAATATAGTGAGAACCCCTATTGTGGAAATATTTTTTTTTAAGCCTTAAAGTATGCTAGCATTTTCGAAAGTTGATGGTTTGACTTAAATAATCAAGTTAAACCTGCATTATCTTAAAATCAAGTCAACACTAGAATTTAAATAAATTTTTATTTAATTTTTTATTAAAAAAAAGTTTAAATAAAACTTTTTTTTTAATAAATTTTATAACAAATTTAGAAAAGAAAAAAATAAATAAAAATTGAAGTCAAATATTAAAAATTGGAATATTCAATTCCAATAAGAATGTGTATTTTAAAAAGAAAAACCCTTTACCAAACACGGCTTTATCGACTATGAATTGGTTATTTATGTCTGGCTTAAATGACAAGAAAAAGAGAAACAGCCAACTCTTTAAGCTAAAACTTCAATAAACTTAAAACAGTTTTCAACGGCAATTCGAGCGAGTAACAACATCTAAACGGCTAAAAGCAAAACTAAACGGGGTTTTCAAATATAGTAGAGAGCAAAAATAATAAATACTACACAATTATACTACCAAAAAAAAAATATTGAAAAAAAAATTATATTAAAAGAAAATTTTTTAAGAAATATGAAAGTTTATAAAGAAAATTTCATGAAATAACATGAATTTAAATGGAAATTCAATGAATTAATGGAAATCCCACATAAATAGTGTAAATATAATTTATGCAAAACCAAAGTTTAAATAAAAAAAAATAATTATAAAATTAAAATTTATACTAAAACAAAAAAGTAAATAAAATATATTATGTGAATTTTTTTTTTTAAACAAATTATAAATTTTGATTATCAAAAAAAAGCAGTGTCAATGTGACAAAAATTTATGCAAAAAAAATAAATAAAACAAAAAAAAAAGAAAATTTCACTTTTGTCATTGTGTTTAATGTGGAAAAATGGTATGAAAAGTTTTTTTTTGTATACAATTTAATATTAATTAAAAAAAAAATGAAAAATTTTGCACTGTTGAAGTTGGAAAAAAATGTATGTGGTGTAAACCTCATTTCATGTTTGAATTTTTTTTTTTCTTCATATATTTTTTCATTACATTCCTTAGCGTTAGCTGCAGAAAAGTTGTTTGACTTGTTTTTTGTATACGAATACAAAAAGGAGAACCACAAGAGATTGTTTGTTTGTTTGTCTATCTTTTTTTATAAAAAAAAAAATAAGAAAAAAAAAACAAAAACATCAATAAGTGTTGTTAACTATTTAACAAAAAAACCAAAACGCCAATGGAAATTGTCTTAGAATCGGAAAATTTTTTCTAATAGGAAAACAAAATCTTAGAATCAGAAAATTTTTTTATACGAAAATTATCTCTGAATTTATGCGAAAAATATTTCAGAATCGGAGAATTTTTCCTTACGGAAAATTATTTCAGAATTTAAGAAATTTTCTATACAAAAAAATATCTCCGAAAATTTGAAATTTCTTTTTAAGAAATATTTTGGAATCTGATAATTTTTCTTTACGAAAAATTTTTCTATACAAAAATGTATGAAAATCTTTTTCAATATCGAAAAATTTTTTATATGAGATATTTTTCGAATCAAAATACGTTAAAAAGTACTTTTTTGACCCCAAAAGTACCAAATTTTATTTAGTTCAAAAACTAATTTAAAAAGTACTTTTTTGGGCACAAAAGTACGATGACATTGTGTTATTTTCATGAAACAAAAAAATTTTTGTGTATAGACTTTGAACAAAAATTAATATAATTTGAGATATGACACATTTTTCGCATAAAAATTATGTTAAAAAGTACTTTCTTGGCCACAAAAGTACCAAAATTTTCTTTTATTTGGTATCAAAAATTAATTTAAAAAGTACTTTTTGGGCCACAAAAGTACTTAGTCATTGTTTTATTTTCATGAAACAAAAAAAAAATGTGTAATGATTTTGAACAAAAATTTATATAATTTGAGATATGAAACATTTTTCGTGTAAAAATAATGTTAAAAAGTACTTTCTTGACAGCAAAAGTGCCAAAATTTTCTATTATTTAGTATCAAAAACTAATTTAAAAAGTACTTTTTTGGTCACAAAAGTACGAAGTCATTGTTTTTTTTTATTGAACAAAAATTTATATAATTTGAGATATGTGGCATTTTTCGTGTAAAAATTATGTTAAAAAGTACTTTTTTGACCCCAAAAGTACCAAACTTTATTTAGTTCAAAAACTAATTTAAAAAGTACTTTTTGGGCCACAATAGTACGAAGGCATTGTATTATCTTCATAAAACAAAAAAACTGTGTAATGATTTTGAACCAAAATTGATACAATTTGAGATATGAGACATTTTTCGTGTAAAAATTTTGTTAAAAAGTACTTTCTTGACAGCAAAAGTGCCAAAATTTTATATTATTTAGTATAAAAAACTAATTTAACAAATACTTTTTTGGTCACAAAAGTACGAAGTCATTGTTTTTTTTCTTGAAACAAAAAAAATGTGTAATGATTTTGAACAAAAACTTTATTAAAAAGTACTTTCTTGACCACAAAAGTAACAAAATTGTCTTTTATTTAGTATCAAAAATTAATTTAAAAAGTACTTTTTGGGCTACAAAAGTACGTAGTCATTGTTTATTTTCATGAAACAATTAAAAATGTGTAATGATTTTGAACAAAAATTAATATAATTTGAGATATGACACATTTTTCGCGTAAAAATTATATTAAAAAGTACTTTCTTGACCACAAACGTACCAAAATTTTCTATTATTTAGTATAAAAATCTAACTTAACACGTACTTTTTTGTTCACAAAAGTACGAAGTCATTGTTTTTTTTTCATGAAACAAAAAAATGTGTAATGATTTTGAACAAAAATTTATATAATTTGAGATATGACACATTTTTCGCATAAAAATTATATTAAAAAGTACTTTCTTGACCACAAAAGTACCAAAATTTTCTTTTATTTAGTATCAAAAATTAATTTAAAAAATACTTTTTTGGTCACAAAAGTAACACATTTTTTTATATTTTGAGTAGGTTTATTCTAGCTCGAGGTCATTATTTCATTTACAAGTTAAAACTATGATATTCTCATAAAATAATTTTGTTTGTCGGTAAGTTGAAGATCGTGATCTTACTACGATGGTACAATTTTCGTCTTCCAATGGGAGTAGAGTCGAATATGTATTAATATTTTAGTTTGATCATTACCGATTTGTCATTAAAAATCCTTTTCGACTTGTAGTATAGGGTTTTATTTTTGCTTAATAATCTTGACAATGGAATCTGAATAATTCCGAAACACGTGTCGATTAAGTCTTGCAAAAAACATAAAAAAATTTAAAGCAGAAAAATAATTTTCTTGAAAATTATTCTATGATGAGAATATAAAAGTTATAATTAGTAAAGTAAATAATTACCTCGAGCTAGAATATACCTATTCCAAGGATACCAAGGATAGTTTTAATTACACTGTTAAACAAATTCATAGAAATTCGCACGCCCATAAATCATATTAATAGATTTTCACCTGCTGATTCCAAATCTGCCTTCCAAATTTTTCTATCACGTAAGGTTTTTAACATATTCCCGTTTGAGTATTGAAAAATGGGCTAATTTATCACTTTTTGGGTCTCCTCTGTAACGTATTCTTAAGTTGCTCACACAAAATATGACTAGATTTAGTATAAATATAACCTTTTGATTCCAAATCTGTGATCAAAATTTTTCTATCGCGTGCCGCTTTTGAAATATTGGCATTTGAAAAACTCAAACTCCACTGTCTTCTGACTTTGTGGAACCAACGTAAGAATACGTAACAGTGGACCCCCAAAAGTGCTGAAATATTGATATTTTTTTTTATTTTTAACAGCGAATATCTCAAAAATGGTACGTGCTAGAAAAATTTGGATGACAGATTTAAAATCAGGAGACCAAAATCTATAAGGACCAGTTAGACATTTCACTGGGATGTTTTTGGTGTCAAACAGTGTTACGATCAAATTCTAATTATTATATACAAATATCAGCATTATCTATTTGGCAACATTTATGGTGAGAGGAAAGTTGTCCCCCAACGTCTCCTTCCGAACCCCCCCCCCCCCCCCCCCTTTCACATGTTTTTTTTTAATATTTGTTTAATAAATTAAACATTATTATGTCATATGAAGTTCATTGAATTGCACTTGGACCATGGGAATTAGGAAAGTCCATTTTTTTCGGTGCCGCCAATTTTTGGGGGCGTGGATATAAAAAACTAATTTAAATATAGATAAAATTGTATTAAGTGCAAAAACCATAATTAATCTCCTTGAAATAATTTATCGAGAGGGAGAAGGTGTCCCCCAATGTGTACCGCAGAACCCCACAAAAAAAACGACCCTTGCAATTTTTATACCCCCACCTGCAGTATGGAGGTATACTTACTATGTCATTCCGTGTGTAACGCCATCTAATTATCGATCGGGGATCCCTTAAAGTATATATGTACATTATTGATCAGTGATCGATTCAAAGGCATTTTAGCGATGGCCGTCCGTCCGTCTGTCAGTCAGTCCGTCCGTCAGTCTGTCCGTTTGTAGATAACACGATGCTGTCCAAAATAAAAGAGCAAGACACCTCAAGTTTGGCACAAATATGTCCTATGGCAGGTTAAGTTCGGAAATGGCCAAATCCGACTAGGGGAAAAAGTTCCCCCTTGAAGAACTAAAAAAATCCTTTAAAAATTACAATTTTTAGAAGTTTTTTTGTATTTTTGTGAAACAATTGAAATATTTTTATGTTTGCAGAGGTTTAAAGTCCTTACCTTGGGCCCAGAGGATTAAAAAAAATTAAACTTTTTTTGGCCCGCCCCGTTTTCAGGGCGTGGATAAAAAAAATTATTTAAATAACAATAAAACTATAATACTTTAGTGCACAAAGCAGAAAAAATAAGCATAGCGAGAGCAAAGGAGTCCTCCAGCTCACCGCCCCTTCCGCCATCCCCCAAAAAAACCTGTCAAAAAAAAAAAAAATTTTTGGAGGGTATAAAAGATTCTTCACAGCCGAATTTAACACTCTCAATTGTTTTAATTTGTTTTACATTTTGGAGGGTATAAACCAAAAAAAATTAACATTGATTTAAACAATGAGTCCAGTTTGCTTAAAATTTCAACTCCAGATTAGGGATGGGATATGATATTTTCGTTTTGATATCAAAAATTATTTTTAAAAGCACTTTTTTGACCACCAAAGCACCAATTTTTCTCTTTTTTATTGTTTTTTACGAATTGCATAGTTTTATTGGAAAACTGGATAATAAAAGTTTAACTCCAGTCCAGAGATGTTATAACTAGATTAAGAAGAAAATATATTTCGACACTTCATATTTGTTAATTTCGATGCTGGAGAAAATTTTTTTTAAAAAAAGTCTCAAAATTTCATTCCGCCGACCTTTTTGTAGAGCTTTAGACAATATTTCATTTAAAACTAATTTGAGCCAAATCCGAACATTTTAAGCCGTTGCGCCCATCGATCAAAGTTTTGGCTTTTTAGAAACTTTTTACCAAAAACCCTAAACTTTGATCGAAGGGAGTCACGGGTTAAAATGATCGGATTAGGCTCCAATTAAGCTTAAATGAAAGATTACATAAAGCTCTATAAAAGGGTTAAAATAAAGAAATTTTTAGAGTTTAAAAAAAAAAAATCTTAAACGTAGGAAAAACCCCCCCCCCCCCCCATTTTGCAATTTTTTGACAAATTTTAAATGGCGATATCTCGAAAACCATTTGACCGATTTTGTAAATTGTTTGATATTCGTATTCAGCATGCTAAAATAAATAAAAATAATGTATCGCAAGATATTTTTTTTTATTTTTTAATTTTCAAAAATCCAAAATTTTGGTGGAAATTTTAAAAAAGTCCAAAACTTTGATCGAAGGGCGCCGCGGGTTAAAATAATCGAATTTGGCTCAAATTAGTTTTAAATGAAAGATTGCTCTACAAAAAAGTCGGCGGAATGACATTTTGAGACTTTTTTAAAAATTTTTTTGAACGTAGGAAAAAACCGCCATTTTTTGCAAATTTCAAATAGCGATATCTCGAAAATTGTTCGACCGATTTAATTTTTTTTTGATATTCGTGCTCAGCACATCAAAATTAACAAATATGATTTGTCGAAAGATACATTTATTTTTTATTTTTTTTTTTTTTTTAATTTTTAAAAAATCCAAAACTTTGACCGCCGGGCGTCACGGGTTAATTTAATCCGATTGACCTGAAATTGGTACCACATGAGGTTTAGGCCTAGTCGAATAAAAAAATGTCTGGACTTTGAAAATCGGAGAAGAAAAAATTTTGCAATACAGAAAATGCCAGTCTAACCCTACACCCCTCTGTGGTGCAGGGTACAATTAGTTTGTGCTGTTGTTTGTAACTCCCGAAATATTGGTCCTAGACTTACTTTTAAGTATACCGATTGTTTACTCAGAATCACTTTTTGAGTCAACTTAGCCTCATACAAAATTCCCCTTTAAATTTCCATGAAATGACCCTAATAACCGTATTGTAACAGATATCCTTTAGAAATTTCGCAGGTAAACGTAATTTGTATTCACAAATCATAATTTTAAATAATACTTCCAGTATTTTTGAGTATTTTTATTCTAGAATAATTTTCAAGGAAAAAATTTTTCTGTTTCAAATTTATTTGCAAGACATAGCCGACACGAGTTTCGAAATTTGTCAGATTCCATTGTCAAGATTATTTAGCAAATATAAATGACAAATCGCTAATCGTATAAACAAAAATATTAGCACACATTCGAATCTACCCCCATTGAAAATTTGATCACGACTGTCAAACGACCAAAAAAAAACTATTAAAATAGATTTACATATTATTTACCCACTGGATAGTACTTACTATATGCTAGTTGCAAAGCTCAAATATATGGACTACATTTGCTAAATAGTCTTGACAATGAAATCTGACAACTTCCAAAACAATTGTCGGCTAAGTCTTCGAAAAATTACCTACAAATGTAAATAATTTTGAAACAAAAAAATATTTTCCTTGAAATTTTATTTTTTTACCAAAAATTAATCAGAATTTGAATCGGACAAGTTATAAAAATTAAACTGTTGTCCATAGGAATCTTTGCACTATATAGATCGCCTAAATAAGAAAATAATTATAAAAGTTAGCATCACTGACACACCACAACTCTTTCTTCTACTATATATTTGTATATATTTTTATCTCCTTCTTCTTCCATACACGTAGTAGTGTTATTGTATGACCATGTTATGCTGCTGGAAACAAAAATTTCTTGTTTTTTTTTAATTTTTGTATTTTTTTATATTTTTTATTTATTTTTAATTTACCCAAACATGTGCATTCACCTGTAATTATAAATGTTAGTTTTAGGTAATATTTTTTTTTGTTGTTGTTTAATTTGTGGTTGTTGTTGCTGGCTGTAATATAATAAAATTTATATTTAATTTGTTTTTCCTTAAAAAAAAAACAAAAAAAAAAACACACACATACACCCATAATTTATGTTATACATGTTTTTTCAATTAAATATTATTATTTTTTGTCTTTTGAGTTCTCCAAGACAAAGTGCTGTTTTTTTTTTAATTTAGAAACAAGTTTGTTGCTTAAGTCTTTTGTTTTGTTTTTATTGAAACACTTTTTTTTCTTAGGAAAAAATTTTTTAAAAAAAACTGTATTTATCAAAAGAAAGAAATTAAATAAATTAAAAATGCGTGTATCAAAATCAAAGTTATTATTAAATAAATTATAGTATATAAATACAAAATAATTTTTTGCTAATGTTTATTTAATAACACATGTATACAAATTTAATCATATAAAAAGGTAAAAAAAAAAAATGTTATAAGATTGAAATGAAAATTATTAAATAATATTGACTTAATTTATATTTATTGTATTTAATTGTGGTAGTTAAGTTAGTGCTAATAACACTAACAAGGAAAGGTTTCCATAAGGGTTTGGTAAAATTTTAAAATTTTGTAGAGAAAGAAAATTGATTTTCCTTTCAAATGCTTAATCTCAAGTTTAAATTTAAGTAACAAAACTAGCTTTCTAGGTTTTTATTGCAAAACTTTGTATTTTATAAACTAAATGTTCTAGTATTGTTTTTTGAGTAGGTTTATTCTAGCTCGAGGTCATTATTTCCTGTACTAATTAAAACTCTGATATTCTTAAAAAAAAATGTCAAGAAAATAATTTTTCTGTTTTAAATTTATTTATGTTGGTCATTTTTGCAAGACTTAATCGACACGTGTTTCGGAATTTCTCAGATTCCATTGTCAAGATTATTTAGCAAATATAAAAACCCTATACTACAAGTAGCAAAGGGATTTTAATGACAAATCGTTAATGATCAAACTAAAACATAAAGTGCTAAAAAATCTTGACAATGAAATCTGACAAATTCCGACACAAGTAACGATTAAGTCTTGCAAAAATTACCAACATAAAGAAATTTAAAACAGAAAACTAATTTTCGTGAAAATTATTCTATGAGAATATCATAGTTTTAATTAGTAAAGAAAATAATGACCTCGAGCTAGAATAAACCTACTTAAAATAAAATATTTGAAAGGTCGAATAAAACAATTTTTATTTTGTAATAAAAAGTAATCAGAAGTTCTATGTAGTCTTGACTCAAAAAGTTTACCTTTTGTCCAATTCGTCATTTTTTATCTATTCAGAAGCCAATCTGATCAAATCCATTTTTTTATTTTATCATTTAAAAACTAGTAGCTCAACAATAAGTTTTATATGCAAAACATTAGTTAGTCCAGTTTAACAGACATAAAGTCCATAACTACGATTTCTTTCAGATTCTCGAGTTCGCCGGCGATGCCTGGCCAATGCAGGACATTGAACACAGGATAAGTTCAACACACATGTTCAATTCAACATATGTTCATTATGTTTCACCCGTATTCGGTTTATCACATCTTTTACACCTGGAATTGGAGATGAGTCCAATTGTTCTTGCATAGAAAAAATTTTTCTTAGGAAAAATAATTTTTTTTTGTGTGATTTGGCTAAATTGGTAAAAACTTTAAAATCTTTATTGATTTTTTTTAAGATAATTCTGTATTTTTACCTTTTTTCGATTTGCTTTGAGATTTATAAAAACAAAATCTTAAGTTAAATAAATAATTTTATTGGGATTTGGTCGTTTTGGCTTCAGAAAAAAATTTAAAATCTTTGTTAATTTTTCTTAGCTAATTTTATATTTTTATATTATTTTGATTTGCTCTGAAATTTAGAAAAAAAATAAAAAAATTCGTAAAGTAAAATTAAAAAAAAAAAAATTGATTTGGTCATTTTGGCTTTGGAATAATTTTAAAAATCTTCACTAATTTTTTTTTTTAATTTTGATTGTTTCATATTAAAATCATATTTTGGTTGGCTTCGAGATTTAGAAAAAAAAAAAATAAAAAAGGTTTGGTGGGATTTAGTCGTTTTGGCTTCAGAAAAAAAAATCTTTACTATTTTTTTTTTTGATAATTTTATATTAAAGTCTTATTTTGGTTGGCTTCGGAAAAAATTAATTTGATTAATTTTTTAATTTGGTCTCAGAAAAAATTGTCAAAAAAACCAATATTAATGGACAAGCTCGAGGCCACAGATGTTTTTTAATAAATTTTTAATTTTTATTATTTTTCTTTTTATATTTTATTCTAGGGTTCCATGGCTTTTTCTTTTTAATAAAGATTAAAAATTTATTAAAAAAACAACTGGCCTCGAGCTTGTCAATTAATATAGGATTGACAATTTAAAGGTGGAATAAACATAACAATAATTGAAAAAAACTTTATTGAATTTTTTTTAGTAATTTTATGTTTTTATGTTATTTTGGCTTGATTAAATATTGAAAAAAATAAAAAATCTTAAGGAAAATTTTCTAACAAAAATTATTTATTTATGGTTTTTGGTCATCTTGGTCCAGAAATAAGTATATCTAAGGAAACTTTTCTTATGAAAAATAAATTTTTAATACCGTTTTGTCATTTTGGACCCGAAAAAAAAATTAAAAATCTTCATTATAAAAGATTCTTAAGCAAAAATTTCTTTAAAAAAATTATTTTTTTAATGGCATTTGATCGTTCAAAAATTATCAAATACTACCAAAAAAAATTACTTTTTTCCTAACAAAATTTTTTATTATTTTTAATGTTTTTTTTAAACATTTATTTTTGAACAAACCAAAATAATTAATTAAATTAACTCTAAAAAATTTTTCATTATTTTTTTATTTTATTTTATTTTACTGTATTTTATTTTTTTTGTGTTGTTTTGTTTTATTTTATTTTATTTTATTTTATTTTATTTTATTTTATTTTATTTTATTTTATTTTATTTTATTTTATTTTATTTTATTTTATTTTATTTTATTTTATTTTATTTTATTTTATTTTATTTTATTTTATTTTATTTTATTTTATTTTATTTTATTTTATTTTATTTTATTTTATTTTATTTTATTTTATTTTATTTTATTTTATTTTATTTTATTTTATTTTATTTTATTTTATTTTATTTTATTTTATTTTATTTTATTTTATTTTATTTTATTTTATTTTATTTTATTTTATTTTATTTTATTTTATTTTATTTTATTTTATTTTATTTTATTTTATTTTATTTTATTTTATTTTATTTTATTTTATTTTATTTTATTTTATTTTATTTTATTTTATTACAGAATCTTTTCTATTAGAAATTAGGAAAAAACACCAGGGCAGTATTAAGGTATGGAGCGGCCCTTGGGCACACAAGAATTTGAGCCTTTGGGTCACAAGAATTTTTTGTAAAATAATGCCTTAGGCCCTGAGAATTTTCCTATAAAAAAAATGTCTTAGAATCTTAGACTTTTCCTATATAAAAAAAAATTTCAGAGTCTGAGACTTTTTCTATTGGAAAAATATCTCAGAATCTGAAAAATTTTCTATAGAAAAATGTCTCAGGATCTGAGACTTTTTCTAAACGAAAAATGCCTTAGGGTCTGAGACCTTTTTTATAAGAAAAATGTCTCAGAATCTGAGACTTTTTCTATAAGAAAAATGTCTCAGAATCTGAGACTTTTTCTATAAGAAAAATGTCTCAGAATCTCAGACTTTTTCTATAAGAAAAATGTCTCAGAATCTGAGACTTTTTCTATAAGAAAAATGTCTCAGAATCTGAGACTTTTTCTGTAAGAAAAATGTCTCAGAATCTGAGACTTTTTCTATAAGAAAAATGTCTCAGAATCTGAGACTTTTTCTATAAGAAAAATGTCTCAGAATCTGAGACTTTTTCTATAAGAAAAATGTCTCAGAATCTGAGACATTTTCTATAAGAAAAATGTCTCAGAATCTGAGACTTTTTCTATAAGAAAAATGTCTCAGAATCTGAGATTTTTTCTAGAAGAAAAATGTCTCAGAATCTGAGACTTTTTCTATAAGAAAAATGTCTCAGAATCTGAGACTTTTTCTATAAGAAAAATGTCTCAGAATCTGACGCATTTTCAATACGAAAAATGTCTCAGAATCCGAAAATTTTTCTATAGAAAAAGTGTCTCAGAATCTAAGACTTTTCAATGGAAAAATGTTTTAAATCTGAGATTTTCTATAGGAAAACTGTCTCAGTTTCTGATAAAATATTTAATTATTGAAATCATTAAGATAAAATATTATGTTCTGTAATGCCCCTTAGTAGCTGTTAAGTGTTAATGTATAATTTAAACGTATTATGACCCAGACTGGTTTATATCTGTTTAAAAAAAAAAACTTAAGAATTATCTTTTTATTTAAATAAAAAAGAATAACTTAACTGTCATTTCTTTTTGTTTAGTTTTTGCTACATATTATAATAAGTTTTTATTTTCTTGTCTATGAGTGTAGGTCGTTACAATAACCCATTAACATTCATATTTTCATATGAATCATCAGATTCATTTGTCATTAATATAAAGTGTTTTTTCGGTATATTCCATCTTAGTAAACTTGATTAAAAGTAAGCTTACATATTAAACTGGCATTTTTCTTCAACTTTCAACCCTAATTTCAATAAACAAAAACGCAGATTCAATAAATTTTTTGGCTAAAATTCCTCCAATTAAAAAAATTGTTATACCAATCGTCAAATTGTAGGTGATTGATTTTAAATTTTTTTTTAATCAAACATTTTTTTCGATTTTGATTAAGAAATTTATCAATTTTTTATTTTTAGTCAATCAAAATAATGATTGATTTAACAAATGAATTGTATGACAAAATTATCAAAAAAAATCATCGATTATGCTTTCGAATATGTTGCCAACAATAAAACAAAGTAAAACCCGATTATGTTGTATATTTTTGAATTAATCTATTCAAATAAATTAAAGCTTAAAAAATCTGGTATGTTGAAAATTTGTAATTCGACAGTTAAAGAAAATAACAAAAATTAATCAAAACATTGATTGACTCGTTTAAATTTTGTTGATCAATAGATTTAATTGAAAATTTTTAGCTAATAGTTTTTTGTATGTAAAAAATTTAAAAATCTGAAACTAAAAAAGCTTTTTATAAGTTTAGTTAACACTACTAGGGATTCCATAATAAACAATCAGTACTAGACATGTTGTCTTATGAATTGTATTCAATTGAAATACATTGTGGTTAAATGCATATATCTTAAAACTATAGTAGACTGGAAAAAATATTAAAATGGTGGGTATAAAAATTAAATTTCTTAGATTGTTTTATGATCTTAAAACCGAAAAAATTGGCAATTACCAAATAGTTAAAGTCAATGTCCGACAGCCGTTTTTTTTCATCCTAAAAAATTTCCTTAGAAAAGTTTGTGAAACTCAGCAGTTGTTCCTTTTTATCCTACTCTAACCTACCTCATTAATTGGAACAATTATTAAAAATTATTAACTTTTTTCAGTATTGTGTGGTTTTTTCTTTAGTTTTGTTTTTAATTAGATTTCAATATGTAAATGCTTACTGATTATACAAATATTATATGGTTGGGGTTTTTTTATCATCAAATAAAATATACATATTCATATTTCATAGATAAAGAAAGCAATATTTTAATTGATATAAATTTGTTTTGAATAAAATCAAAAAGATTTAAAGTAAATTAAATTTTGAGTGTGTGTGTATTTGTAAATCATTTTGTTTATCTAAATTTTATAGAAAATGAACAATAGATTTAAATAAATAGTTTTTTATGGTTAAGAAATTACATACAAAATTTTGAAACAATTTTTATTTGTAATGGTTGAAAGGTCAGAAAGATCATTGATTATTAGGAAAAAAATTTATAGACTCCTGTATTCGGATGCACCACAAAATGCCCTCCACAATTTTGAATTTTTTGTGTAAATTTATCAAACGTCTCTTTCACTCAAAAGAAAAATTTTGTCAACAAATCTGTTAAACGACTTTCAATTTGATTTAGCAAACTTTCAGCAGATATTCTGCTAAAATCGATATTTTTACTAAAATCTCTGTCATTCAGTTTTAAAAAATAACCGAAATTTTACTGCGTTTTTTACTGATTCTGTTAGCTGAATTTCAAAAAATTTTTGAACATATTTTTAGCAGATTATTTTTAAATTTTTAAAAATAATGCTGTCATTCTTTTTCGAAAAAAGTTTTCTAAATTTTTTTTTTTAAAGTGTTAATTTTCTTTTGCTTTTTATGCAAGCAAAACGATATTTTAAACATATTTTAAGCACATTATATTGTAATTTTACAGAAATAGTTTGCTGTCATCCTTTTTTTAAGAAAACTTTCTTAAGTTTTTATACCCTCCACTCTAGTGATAGAGGGTATATATAAGTTTGTCATTCCGTTTGTAACACCTCGAAATATTGGTCTAGGACCCCATAAAGTATATATATTTATGATCCTCGATCGATTTTAAGTCGATCTAGCGATGTCCGTCCGCCCGTCCGTCCGTCTGTCTGTCTGTCCGTCCGTAGAAAACATGCTAACTTTTGAAAGACTTTACAGAGGCTACTGAAGTTTGGCATATATGTTTGTCATTTACCTGGTTAGGTTGGTATTGCAATCCAGCCAAATCGGTCCAGTGGTTCAAAAGTTATGAGCAAAAGAGTAAATTTCGGCAAGTGTGTTTCGCGAATTTACGAGATCAAAAACATGATAACTTTCGAAAGACAACAATGAGACCACTGAAGCTTGGCATGTATCTTTGCCGTTCCCCGGGTCTATTTGGTTTTAAATGGTCCAGTGGTTCAAAAGTTATAAGCAAAACCCTGAATTTCAAATTAGTTTCATCTAAAATGCCACGTGTTTTAACAAGTTTTAAAAGCATTGGTGGTAACTAAACAATGCTTTTCAAACTGGTTTAAATTTTAAGCAATGCTTTTTAAACTTGTTTAGTTTTAAAAGCATTGGTAACTTGAAAACTACACTCGAAAAAAATTTTACACTCATAAAAAATTTTACACTCAAAAAAAATTTTACACTCAAAAAAAATGTACACAAAAAAAAATGTTGTCTTTTTTTTTTACAAAAATTACAATATTTTGTGTACATACGTGCATTTACTCAGAAATATTTTTACAGTAAAAAAAAACATTACACTCGAAAAAAATTTTACACTCAAAAAAAAAATTGTAGTTTTTTTTTTTTTTTTTTAATGACAAAAAAGAGTTTTTTAATCAAAATAAAATATTTCTAATCAAAATTGTTAATTTTTTCACGTTAAAAAATGTACTACCCTTTAAAAAAATGCATTGTGGAGGGTATTCATAGATTCGGCAAAGTCGAATTTAACTTTTCTACTTGTTTTTTAAACATTTTTTTAAATATTTTGAGGATGTTTATTCTGGCTCGAGGTCATTATTTTCTTTACTAATTAAAACAATGATATTCTCAAAGCATAATTTTCAAGAAAATTATTTTTTGTTTTAAATTTATTTATGTTGGTCATTTTTGCAAGACTTAATCGACACGTGTTTCGGAATTTGTCAGATTCCATTGTCAAGATTATTTAGCAAAAAATTGAAACGATTTACTACAAAGTAGCAAACGAGTCTAATGACAAATCGTTTGTGCACAAACTAAAATATTAATACATATTCACCTGTATTCACAATGAGAATTTGAAAGACGAAGAAATTACACCATACTAATAAGGCAATTGTACCATACTAATAAGGCATATGTAAAATTGTTTTAAATATTTTTGTTGGTTATTGACAATCGTTGCCTTATCTAATTCTCATTGTGAATAGAGGCGAATATGTATTAATATTTTAGTTTGTGCACAAACGATTTGTCATTAGACTCGTTTGCTACTTTGTAGTAAATCGTTTCTAATTTTTTCCTAAATAATCTTGACAATGGAATCTTACAAATTCCGAAACACGTGTCGATTAAGTCTCGCAAAAATGACCAACATAAATAAATTTAAAACAAAAAATAATTTTCTTGAAAATTATGCTATGAGAAAATCATGGTTTTAATTAGTAAAGAAAATAATGACCTCGAGCCAGAATAAACATCCTCAAAATATAATATTTTAAAGGTCGAATAAAACAATTTTTATTTTTTAAAAAAAATTAATCAGCATTTTTTTTAATTTTAAAATAAAAAAAATAAACTATAAAAGTTTTCATGAAAACAAATTTTCTAAAATTAAAAATTTTCTAGAAAATGTCTTAGCAGATTCCTCTGTTGTTTTGACAGATTTCTTTCTTTCTTAAGTTTTTTTGAAACGTTTTTTTTTTTAATTTTAAAATACAAAAAACACTATTAAAGTTTTCATTAAAACAAACTATCTAAAATTAAAAATTTTCTAGAAAATGTCTTAGCAGATTTCTCTGCTGTTTTGACAGACTTCTCTGCTGATTTGTCATAAATAATCATGACAAATTTTCAGCAAACCGTATCTGCTAAAATCAGCAGATTTTTCATATGGCTCAAAATGGGTGTTTGATAAAATTATATATAATTATATAAAATTATATAAAGAGGTAAAATTTTCCAAAAGTTGGATAAAATTATAAAAAGTTATATATAATTTGATAAAATTATATATAATTATATCCAGGATTTGGTGGATATAATTATATCAAATTATATATAATTTGATAAAATTTTATAAAATTTTATAAAATTTTATCAAATTTGATAAAATTTTATCAAATTAGATATAATTTGATATAATTTTATATAATTACTTATATCCACCAAATCCTTGATATAATTATATGTAATTTTATCAAATTATATTATATAATTATATAATTATATAATTTATATATAATCTATATAAATAAAAATCAATTGTCGTTCGTTGGTAACGGCATCAGTTGAGAACGGCTGGACCGATTTGGAAAATTTTTTTTTTGAAATGTTCGTCATAGTCAAACTTAGGTTTTTACGTAATGAAAAATTGACCACGCCTACTTTTACGCCCACTTTTTTCGATTAATCTAAAATCAGAAAATGGCTTCAGCGATTTGGGTATTTTTTTATTTAAATGTTCGTAGTAATCCAATTTAAATTTTTACTGAAGGAAAAATCGACCACGCCCAGTTTTACGCCCACTTTTTTAATTTATCTAAAATCTGATAATGTTTAAACCGATTTGACTAAATTTTTTTTAAAAGAATTTTTATTATATTCTAACTTTGGTTTTAACGAAAAAAGAAATTTACTACGCCCAATTTGGCTAATTTTTGTAAAAATGTTTGTCATAATTCAACTAAGGTTTTTACGGATAGTAAAATTTCCCCGCCCATTTTTTCTATGTATCGAAATAACTATAACGGCTAGACCGATTTGGTTATAGTCCACAGAAGATTTTTAAGGAAAGACAAATTGTCCACGCCTACTTTTACGCTCACTTTTCCCGATATATATGTTTTAAATCATAGAATGTCTGGATCAATTTGTCTAATTTTGTTTTTGATGTTCGTCATAGTCCAACTAAGGTTTTTTTTTTTTTTTTTTTTTTTATTTTTTTATTTTATTTATTTAGTCTATGGATTAAATCCTTACAGACTTAAAAAAGGTTTTTCTGAAAAAACAATTTTCTATTTCTACGCCCACTTTTGAATGGATAGAGTTGGTTAAATTCACATAAGGTTTTTACGGTAAGAAAAGCTGAAACCCACTCTTTTTTTCGATGTACATACACTCAAAATAATCACTCTGTTAAATTACAGAGATACTCTGCTGAGCCAGCAGAAAATACCATAGATTTCCAACCAGCAAGATTTTTTGTTATTTTACGAAGAAAATTCTGTAAAATTATTTCGATAAAAAAAAACTGTAAATTTACAGAATTATCTGTAAAATATTGATAAAACCGAAAAAAAATTTACAAAAAAAAAAAAACTCTGAAAATTTACAAAGTTTTAGTTAAATGCATATTATGAGTTCAAAATTTTACAAACAAAAACTCTGTAAATTTACAAAGTTTTAGTTAAATCCATTTTATGAGTAAAACTTCTCTGCTTTAAAAACATTAATTAAAATTAAAAAATTTTAATATATTAAAATTAAAATTTTGTTAAATTTGCCCGCTTTAATGCTTCCAAATAGTAAATTTACTTTTTTATTTTTGTGAAAATTACGAGTTTTTAACGAAGTAACTCCAATTTTACAAAATTTTGATTTTCGGTCACAAGAAAATACAAAGTATTTTTTTTAAATCTGTATTTCGACAAAAAACTTTGTCAAATATCTGTCAAATTGAGATTACAGTCATTTTACAGAGCATATAACAGATTAATTATTTTGAGTGTAAAATTTGCTATATAGACAAATAAAATATCGAACAATAAAATATTAATAAAAATCAAATGTTGTTCGTTGGTAATCGCATCACTTAAGAACTGACCGATTTGGATAATATTTTTTTTTAAATGTTCGTTTTATTTTTTTTAAATGTTCGTCTTAGGTTTTTTTTCGGAAAACAAATTAATTACGCCCACTTTTGCGCCTCCCTTTTTCGATATATCTAAAATCGGAGAACGCCTGGATCGATTTCACTAATTATCCCGAAAGATAAATTGTCCTCGCCCACTTTTTTTCGATTTATCTAAAATTTATTTTAACTCTGATTCGATCTATAAAAAAAAAAATTTCCAAATAGATCCCGCTTAAACTTAGTACAAATTATTTTAAATCCTTGAGTATTGTGAACACATATACAAGTTTAACTTACCACACAAACTTTAACGCCAACTACTAATGAACATGCCACTTTTTTTATGTTATAGTACTAATTAGGGTTTTAAGGAAATATAAATGAGAAGTGTCCCGGAAAAATGAAAAACTCGGGTAAAAATTCGAATTAAGGTTTGATTGAACTTAAGACAATAGCTCACGATAAGAACGAAGGATATGCGTAGTTAATTTTTG